>CM041778.1:197879449-198057808 GCA_023374045.1 Limonium bicolor | reverse complement strand
GCTGATGTCTTCGGTGTTCATTCCAGTCATAAGAGTGCAGATTCCTCAGGCGGAGACTTATCCGTTGGTTCTGGACATGGCAGCAGAAACAGAAATGGATCGGGAATGAACTCTTGTGAGTATCTCTACTTTGGCGCTATATCATGCTTACCGACAGTTGTGAACTCGGGTGGGAATAGACATTGGCAGTTATATTCTCGCCTTTCACCTGTTCGACGGAATGGCTAAATGAAATTGTTTTCACTCTTTTTGTCGCCCTTTGGCCTTCTATCTCTGTGTTTGTACAGTCAGCTGAGGGTCAACTCCTTTTTTTCTCCATCGTCCAACTGAACATTGTTTCTTGACCCTCTTTTCTTCCTTCTGATAACATATAATGCTGGCTTGATCATTCAGTTGATTCAGGGAAGCGAGAGTGGTGGCAGCTCATTAGAGGCTAAGCAATTCAACTTCTCTCTCAAAGAGATCCTTAGAGCTACCAACAATTTCTCAAAACGAAATCTGCTCTGGAGAAGGCGTTTGGTATGGTGTACAAAGGGCGGCTTAGGGATGGATCTTTTGTTGCAGTAAAAAACGGGCACAAAAGGTACCGTACTCAGGATTCTGGTTACTAACTTGACAAATCGCCTATCCTTTCCACTCTAATTTCATGTAGCGTTCTGCATTCTGCACTTGAACGGGGATACGCATTTTGTCCACCGCTCGTGTGGTATCTATTGCGAGCTGAATTACTTTCAATATGGCAGAATGTTTCAAACAAGAATGCTACAGCACAATTCAAGAATGAAATCCTTGCATTGTCAACAATCGAGCACCGGAGTTTGGTGAAAATGTATGGGTATGCTGAGGAAGGTGATGAAAAGGTCATTGTTGTTGAGTATATCAGCAATGGTACACTCCATGACCATTTGGAGGGTGAGACTTCCATTTGCATTCAAATGCATTCTCCTTTTTTGATATTCATTCTTGAATTCTACCCTTAACGTGACATATTTCACTATTTGGCTCTTAAATAGAAGGAACACAGACTAGTACAGCTTGAACTGATTTGATTGGTAGAATATCAGATTGAAGTTTGGAGGAAATAATCTTGTAGGTAAACGAGGAGGTGATCTTGAGATGGCCCAAAGGTTGGACATTGCTATCGACGTTGCCCATGGAATGTGTGCTTGCACAATTACAATGGTATGTGGACAAGTCATCTTTTTCCAATCAGCGGTGAAAGCTCTAAGATTTTGGCCTTGGCCTTGTACAATTTAGTACGTCTCACAAATTGAGCTCTTTCACAATGATGGAATTCGGTACACAATTTTCCCCATGTAACTAGTAGACATAAGCTGATTTACTGAAACTAACTACAGGGAACGTCAGATCATGTAAACTTAGGACTAGAAACGGCATGTGTGCTCTGTGATATTAGGATTGGTCAATACCATGGTATTATATTTTACTGAAAAAATAGGTGGAATTGCTGAAACGGTCAACGAACTATGTGCCTTTGTGAAGTTACCAGCTTATATAATTTATTTCTTTGTTTGACGACAGATCCCCCGATTACACAGAGACATAAAATCTTCAAACATCCTCATAACAGAGAAGCTCAGGGCTAAGGTAGCAGATTTTGGATTTGCAAAGCTTCTCCCAGAAGATGAATATGCTACTCATGTCTCAACCCGAGTTCTAGGAACAGCTGGGTACTTGGACCCTGAGTATCTTAAAACTTACCAGTTGACTGAGAAGAGTGACGTCTTCTCTTTTGGCGTGGTGCTTGTAGAGTTGGTTACTGGAAGGCGTCCGCTCGAGACAAAGAACCCATCAGCGAGAGGTTTACGTCAAAATGGGTAAGTTTTACCAGTATTTAAGATATCTCAATTCTGAATGGATAATTTCTCTTTGTGAATCTCTGGGTTCAGCTCGACCATATAGATGATTGAGCTTGACATCACCTAATAATCTAATACCTGCGGTGACATAGATCTATCTAGGTCGTTTTTGGTGTTCCGATAGCAAATATGGGTCGAGGAAAAGAGAACTAATCATGAATTAGAAGTTGAAGGCGGATGATCCGGTCCTAGTCCATTAAGATATAGCACAGGCTCTTGAATGCTCTTTATACATGTATATTCTATTTCGGATAACATCGGCAACTGATCACTAGCCCGTTCAGCGAGCCCTGCTTATTTCAGACCTTATATCAGAAATCTCTATTACAGTCCTGCAATGCATGTCCCATGGTTTCTGTGTTGCTGCATACTAGACTTCATTATCTTGTTGATTCATGTAAACGTATAGAAAGTTAAATATCAGTTCAGAAAGTTAAGATTATCAATTTGGTGGCTATGATAATAAATTGGTTTCTCATCAGTATACACTAACACTGGTGGTTTCTTCATTATTGTTTGATTCGTGTGAACATATATGGAATTAACTTTAATTCATCAAATAAGCTGATGGTTTTAACTACAGGGCGCAATCTAAAGACTAGTTAATTAGTAAAGTGGGAATTCAATATGAGCTGCTAAGATACTCACCTATGAATTCTATTGATGCAGGCGATGGAGAAACTTAAAGAAGGTGCAGCGGTGATAGCTATGGACCCTAAGCTAAGAAGAACTCCAGCATCAGTGAAGGCAGTTGAGAGGATGTTAAAGCTTGCCAGGAGATGCTTAAACCCTTCTCATCAACTGAGGCCCTTTATGATGGACTGTGCCAAGGAATTGTGGTCGATTAGAAAGGAATTCAGTGAACAGACAAGATGGGGAAATGCTGCATCCACTACCTAAATCTGCATACATATGGCCAGATGAAGGAAAACAATTGATGAATCGTTCAGGGAGAATGATAAGGATGAGAAAAGGGTTGCTGGTGTGTGCGACGTTTTTGCACATCAAGGGTTTGCCGTAACATGTATAGAATTATAGGCGTGCTTTAGCCCTGTCCATCAGAGGTCTGCTTTCTCGCCTGTGTTGGATGTGTCGGGAACATTGTCGAGCATAGAGAGAGTTATGAATTCAGCGTTGCACATAGTTAGGTACTTGTTAGAATTTAGTGTTTGTGTATGTAGTGAGAAAGGATTGTGAAGGTGTATGTAACGAGGAAAGGGTTGTATGCTCTCTGTGTGTGAGCATGTAAACAGATGTAAACCGCCGTGAACTTGTATTGTATAATATAGGTTTTACAAGTCTATTAGCGTTTGTATATATGCTCACTAAAGATAAAACTGTTATGCTAAATATACTCAAAGAATCTAAACTACCCAAGAATAACAAAACAGAATCGTAAAGATAAATTAGACAAAACAAACCCAAATAAGCATGCTGAAACATAAACGGGCCAGATAAGCCCAAAACCAATATAAACTCCAATACCCCCCGCAGCCGTAGATAAACTTGTTTAGCAAGGCTTGTGAAGTGAGGTAGCACGCATTCCCATCGACTGCAACTGATGCTTATATCTCGTTTCTGGTAAGACCTTTGTCAACATGTCTGCCAGCTGTGTAGAAGAATGAGTATAAACAATATCAACAAGACCACGCTGTATCTGATCACGGACAAAATGACAGTCTATCTCAATATGTTTCGTCCTTTCGTGAAAAACTGGATTTCGCGCGATGTGAATAGCAGATTGATTATCACATTTGACCGGTTTTGGGACAACATCCTCAACACCAAGTTCAAACACAGACGAGTTAACCAAGTGAGTTCTGCCGTAACCCGTCGGAGGGAACGGTATTCTGCTTCCGCGCTTGAAAGAGAAACAGACCCTTGTTTCTTGGTCTTCCAAGAGATAGGACTTTGTCCCAAGAAAATGTAATACCCAGACACTGATCTTCTGGTATTAGGACAAGCAGCCCAATCTGAATCGCAGTAAGCAATAAGCTTCAATGAGGAAGAACCCCCATCAGCAAGAACTAGTCCATAGTTGACAGTCCCTTTTATATAACATAGCGCATGCAATGCAGCTTCCATGTGGGCATCTGTTGGCCTCTGCATGAACTGACTCAAATTCTGCACAGTAAACTGATATCTGGGCGTGTATTGGACAGATAATTGAGCTTGCCAACAAGCCTCCTATAGACAGTGGGATCAGAAAGGAAAGTACCGTCGCCAGCTAACAAAGGCTTCCCTACTATCATAGGCCCCTGCGCAACACGCCGTTCGTGGCACCCAATTCTTCAATGAGATCCATGCAATATTTGCGTTGAGATAATATATAACCCCCATCAGTAGGAAGAAACTCTATCCCCAAGAAATAATGTAAGGGTCCTAAGTCCTTGATCTTGAAGGTAAGATCAAGAGCACGCTTGATGTGATCAATCTCATTTTGACAAGCACCCACAACAAGAATATCATCAACGTAAACAACCATAAACATTCGCCCATTGGCGGTATCTTTATAAAATAAAGAGTAATCATTCTTAGACTGAACGAAATGAAGGCTGTGAAGAAAACCTGTCAACTTAGAAAACCACTGTCTTGAAGCTTGCTTAAGGCCATATAAGGATTTTTTTAAAAGACAAGCTTTATTCGAGCCTTCGACATCAAAACCATCTGGAATACGCATGTAAACCTCTTCATCCAGATCGCCATGCAAGAAAGCATTATTCACATCAAGCTGGTTGATTACCCCCACCCTTTGCTAAGTGCAACAATGATGAGAGCACGTATCGTTGTGAGCTTAACAACAGGTGAAAAAGTCTCTGAGTAATCCAAACCATGGCGCTGGGTAAAACCTTTAGCCACCAACCGCACTTTATATCGTTCAAGAGTACCATCGGACTTGAGTTTGACCTTATAAACCCATTTACAGCCCACCATCTTCTTACCACGAGGCAAATCAACAACCTTCCATGTCCCGTTACGCTCAAGAGCTTGCAACTCTTCATCCATAGCTTTCCTCCAATGAGCATGCTTGGAAGCTTCCTTATAATGGAGAGTTCTTTCATGTCTAAAAGGGAACCATCTTGAGAGGTCGACAAGAGAGCCACACAAGTCTCGGGAGTAATCTCAGTAAGACTCTCACAGCCTGAGATGAGATTCTGAGCAAAATCGTCACTCCTGTAGATCCTGTCGTCTAACACATCCTTGAAAACATTGTTACAAACATAATCATTCAGATAGTCAGGCCTGTGAGTAACTCTGCTAGAACGACGAACCTGAAGTTCTGGCCCCATGGTATCCTCACCGGCCTGCACAACTGCTTCTTGTGTGGACTCTCCTATCTCTTCATCAAAAAGAATAGGAGAATTATCTGGAAGGGAGTTATGTCGAGAGAAAGAAACCTATCATGGCTTTCCTCTGTGTAAGGAAAAACATCCACATGAAACTTCACATCTCTGCAAACCTCCACTACTCGTGACTGAAACCCCAAGACCTTGTGTCCCTTCTTTCGTGGTGCTTCTCCAAGATAAACACATGCTTCTCCTCTGGACTGAACTTGTTATCCTTGGGATGAACAATGGTCTTATAACACAAGCAGCCGAAAGGTTTGATATCATCATATCTGACTGCGCCCCCATGTAAAAGTTCAAACGGTGACACCCCTCCTAACACCTTAGAGGGTAGTCGATTAATCAAATAGGCAGCATGCATAATACATTCTCCCCAATAACCAAGAGGAACATTGGATTGAAAATAAAGGGCTCTGGCGGTCTCAAGAAGATACTTATGTTTCCTCTCTACCACTGCATTCTGCTGGGGTGTATGAGCACAAGTGGTCTGATGAATGATTCCCTTTCGAGAAAAGAAATTTTGCCTTTCATTGGAACTACCCAGTTCTTTTGCATTGTCAGACCTAATGATCTTAACTGTTGTATCAAACTGACGTTCCACCATGGTGATAAAATGCAGAACTGCTTCCCAAGCCATACTTTTGTTTGATAAGGTGTACCCAAGTTGTCCTTGTAAAATCATCTACAAAACAAACGAAGTACCTATACCCATTGTGTGTTGCAGCCTTGAACGGACCCCACACATCCACGTGTATCATCTCAAAAGCTCTCTTAGTTTTTAGACGAATCATCAAAAGGCAACCGTCGGGCCCGACTCTTGTAACAGACATCGCAAGCATAATTGGAATGAAAATCAGACTGCTTAATTAAACCCATTGAAACAAGAAACAAGTTTTCTGTAGGGTACATGTCCAAGTTTAATGTGAACTGCCTTGGCCTTTGAAGAAACAAAAAAACTGTGGCCCATTTCTAAACCTGTGGCCTTATTACAAAATAAGAAAAATCAAAACCGTCGGTCTGCTTCGACTTTGAAGAAACACAGACCATCTCAGTCTGCCTCAGACCTTCCTCAGTCCGCTTCGACTCTCGGTAAGTGCGGCCCATTCCAACACCGTCCCTTCCTGCGGGTGAGTCCAGAACGTAGAGCCCATGGAAACTTCTTCCAAAAACCTCAGTCGTCGCGGTCAACAGGTCCTGAAGAAGACATTCGCCACCGCGAAAAACACACCACTCTCAGTTAGCTTCTTCACAGAGATCAAAGAAAAATGAAACTCTGGTACGAAAAGGACATCCCTGAGAAGCAAGCGCTTGTTCACCCTAACATCACCCATCAGATTCACACTATGTGGAGTTCCATCCGGTAATATTATACGTTTTCCATTTCGTAAGTGTTTTAGGGTTTCAAAATCGGATTTAATGCCAGAAATATGGTCAGTGGACCCTGAATCTATTATCCACTTGCCTTGAAACAAACTACGAGTGCTGGTAAGACTGAATTTGTCAATCGAAATTTGTTTACCTGAAAAATTTGAGTAGCTCAAGTCTTCCGATTTTGTTCCCGTAGTTGCGCTGCGAATCATATCTGATATCTGCTGAATTTGCTTTGCGATGAGACCACCCTCTGAACTAGATGATTCCCCTTGTTGAATTTCTTCTGCTTTAACATTGTGTGCAAAACCCTTCTTCCTGCGGGCTAGCACGTTTTCTTTGCCATGGAGGTGGAAACATTCTGTTTCAAGATGCCCACTCTTCTTACAGTGAGCACATTGCAATTTTTGATAGCAATGTTCACTCAGGTGACCATTCTTTTTGCAGTATGTACAACTGAGCTTCCTTCTATCTGTCTCGGTTCTAGTTGTCTCAAACTTAGTGTTTCTGCTTCCCATATCTGTATGCTTAACTGGTTGAACTTGCCTGTGACTGCAGAAGGATGTACTGTCCTCATTAGTAACCTGTCCACCCCTCTTCTTCTTCCTGTATAATCAAGGAAAAAGCTTTCTCCAAATCTGGTGGGGTGTCCATTGCTAGAATCTGTCCTCTGATGGACAAATACCGCCTGTTAAGCCCCATCAGAAAATGCACAAGCTTGTCCTCTTCAACTGCCTTGCGAATTGACTTGTTAATGTTACAAGTGCAGTTGTTGCAAGTAAATTGCTGCATTGGTTTTGCTTGTTCTAACTCACCCCACACCGTTTTCAATTTGTTAAAATATTCTGAGACTGATAAATCATCCTGTTTAACTTCTGTCAAATCTCTTTTTAATGTATGAACTATGGCAAGATTAGAATGCTGGTACCTGCGACAGAGGATGTCCCATATCTCCTTGGGATCATCTATATACCTCACGCTCTGTAGCACGGTGCCTCCAAGAGTGTTTTTGATCCATGAAACCACTAGTGAGTTTGCTCTCTCCCAAGAAGCATGTCGAATACTTTCTGTCTCTGTTGGCTTCTTTACTTTGCCTGTGACAAAAACATATTTGTTCTTGGTTTTCAGAGCTGTGGTCATGTCAAACCTCCATCCAAGGAAGCCCGTGCCTTCAAACTTCTGAACAAGACATAACCCTGGATTTTCCGCTGGGTGAACATAGATAGGGTCATTCACATCAATGGAGGAGTTTCCGGTTCTGCAGAGGAATTTTCTTCATCCTTCCCTTTCCCAGTGCCTCCTGTCATTCCGCAAGGGTTGTAACAGCCCTAGCCTCCCTATAGCTCTGATACCATGTTAGAATTTAGTGTTTGTGTATGTAGTGAGAAAGGATTGTGAAGGTGTATGTAACGAGGAAAGGGTTGTATGCTCTCTGTGTGTGAGCATGTAAACAGATGTAAACCGCCGTGAACTTGTATTGTATAATATTAGGTTTTACAAGTCTATTAGCGTTTGTATATATGCTCACTAAAGATAAAAACTGTTATGCTAAATATACTCAAAGAATCTAAACTACCCAAGAATAAACAAAACAGAATCGTAAAGATAAATTAGACAAAACAAACCCAAATAAGCATGCTGAAACATAAACGGGCCAGATAAGCCCAAAACCAATATAAACTCCAATAGTACTTGTAGTGGCAAATTGCAGATGGTTATGAAATATTTGTGATTCAGTCAATCGAAGCTTGGTGGTACCAGCACTAGAGACCACTTGTGGCTTCGATGTTCTTTTTATACGCCAGAACCACCAAGTGGTTAAGCAACATCAGAAAAGAAAGACAAGTCTCACCAACCAAAATCGAATCTGTTCCCTTAACCCCCTACTATTCTTACCATGTGATTAACAGTACGCGCTACAATCTTTTTTTAGGAGACATCCGTGTTTGTAATTATAAATAGACAAATTCTTGACTACATGTATATGTAGTCAAAGATAGCAACATTCATTGTACAATCAACAATGAAAACATATACAATGAATAAGAAAAATCTTTACAATAAACAATTATACTAAAAGTACTATTTTGTGTTTAATATTTATTATATAAATAATGTACAGTTTTTATAGGTGTAATGTCATGTTTTTTCTACTACATCTACATATGATCATGGTTGTAAAAAACGGTCGATACGACTGTTTATACGGTGTATCGCCCGTTTTTGTAATAAAACGTGTTGACACGGCCATATGAAATTCGTCTCATCCAAGGTTGCGAAAAACGGTACGAGAGTTCAATACGATCCACTGAGAGTACGTGATACGAAAGTATCAATACAGATAAAACGGGGAACTAGTACGGATTAAATATTATATATTTAATAACAAAAATTTATAATAACATTTACAAGTATAAAAAATGTTCCACTTTGTACATAATATTTGTATTTGTTATTAATACCTTAAAATTGTATATGTATCTATTATAAAGTTATCACATTCTTAACTATAAGAATTTTATAGAAGTTTTGTTGAATGATATAATATAAGTTACATAAGTGAATTTTAAGAAAAAGTCACACTATTACTAAGTAAAAAAAAAAGAACAAAAAATAGTAAGATAGAAAAGTTATTGGTATTGTAATTTTGCCCTCTCAAAGATTCAATTTATAGTTATTGGTGGTTTGCTTATATCATAATTTTTTTAAAGTAAAACCTTATATAAGGTCAACATTATTTTCATTTAGATATTTAATATAAAAATTATTCTTCTTTTTACTCGTTATCTTTAATAGTTTATACCGTATTCTTTAAAAATACAGTAAATACAGAAATACAGATGATCATACGACCGTACATCACTGCGAAATGGGGTGTTCGACGAGGCGGATTTCATACAGTTGTGTCAATACGTTTCATTGCAAAACAGGTGATACTCCGTATAAACAGCCGCACCGTACCGTTTTTTACAACCATGGTCTCATCGAACACCCATCTCGTAGTGGCGTACAAGCGTATAATCATCTGCATATCCGTATTTACCGTATTTTCAAAGAATATAATGTAAACTATTGTAGACAACGATTTGACGGGAGCAAAAAGAAGGCTGATTTTTTCTATTAAATCCCTGAATCAAAATAATGCTGATTTTACTTTAGAAAAAACGATGATACAAGCACCACCACCATTAACTATAAATTGAATATTTGTGAGGGTAAAATCACAATTACCAATAACTTTTCTATCCTACTATTTTTTGTTTTTTCTTCTACTTAGTAATAGTGTGACTTTTTGTTAAAATTCATTTATGTAAATATCTTATATCACTCAACAAAACTTCTACAAAATTCTTATGGTTTAAAATGTGATATAATTATAATGTAGAAATATATAATTTGAAGGTATTAATAACAAAATACAAATATTCTATACAAAGTTAAACATATTTTACAATGGTAAATATTTATTATAAATTTTTTATTATTTAAATACTAATAATCCATCTGTACTTTTTTTAAAAAAACTTGATATCATCATATATAAATAAACCAGATTACAAAACAAACTATAGTCAACCAAGATGAGAAGATATAGCACCCACTCATCCTGCTTGATCCAGGTCTAGCTTACACGCCGTACTAATACTTAGGGGAACATACTCCCTCATCTAGAGGAGAGTACTATACATGAGGATTGTCCATATTTCAAACTAGCTTAACCGGATAATTATCATACATGGTAACATTTCCTCTGATAATACTAGCAAACACTTTACTCTACTAATATCATCCCAACTAGCATTATCCCTTCTAATTCCTCCCACCTTTAGGACATCATCAAAATTTTTATCTACTGAATCCAAGCAAATGTTACGGCTACCCACTGAGATAGCAAGCTCTATAGCAATTCTTTTGGCTTTGATATCAGCATAAGCCCCCTTGAAGGTGCTAGGGATTCTTCGATTGAAAACCGCTACAGGGATACCAAGATCATTACGAATCAGGCCTCCTAACACCCGATCCCCATAACGACTCATATGCGAACCTGTACAGATGTTACTGAAACCGTTGGGGGGGGGAGACCAATGACTCTGAGCAATAAGAGGAGAAGAGATCTTCATCACCTGGATATAAGCTTCAACAAATGCTCCATTACCCTCGACTTCCTTCCACCACGATAGCTCAGGATTATGTTTGACTTTGTTCCTCGAAGCATAGATAACCTAGAGATTGTTGGCGATGTGAGAGAGTTTTTTCGCACACCAAACATTCGTGATTCGAAAGAACCAATCAAGAAGGCCCACCTCATTCGTAGGAACATCACTACTGTCAATCAGATCCTTCCATGTCTCACTTACTGCACAACAATGGAAAAAACAGTGAGCTAGGTTATCCTTAGCTCCACAGAAAAAGCATTTGGAGGAGCCTCCAATCCGCTTTGCCAGATTATCCTGGCAAGGGATGATGTTGCCCAGGAATTTCCATAAATTCAGCTTAGCCCTAGGGCTACAAATAGATGAGGTGGTCTTTTTACAGACCCTGCTAATGTAATGATACTGGTTAGAAGAGCTCTCAACAACGGGCTCATTCACCGGGAGATTATAAGCTGATTTGGCCGAGAAATTTTTGTCTTTCGTGAGATTCCAGATCCATCTATTACCACCTTCATCATTTAAAGTCATACTAAGGCTGGCCTCTGGATCAGCCTGCTGCCGGGTACCGTCTCTGAGAAGATTCAGTACCGAGGAGATAGATTTCCAAATGGGGCTACCTTTGTTATCGGATGACAATCTCTGATAATATTATTAGGATAATAGAGATGTTTCATAACTTGGGCAACCAAAGAAGTCGGTTCCTTCAATAATCTCCACAACTGTTTCATGAGAAGAGCTTTGTTGAAGTTCTCAACTTCTCTGAATCCTAATCCCCCCTGATCCACACTCTCACACATCTTTGACCATTTGATCCAATGAAGGGATTTTTTTCTCAACTTTACCACTCCACCAAAAGGAGGAAAAAGCTTAATAATGTATCCCTTTGGGGAGGGAAAACAAGGACATGGTATAATTGGGTATGGACTGAAGGACGCTAGATACTGTAACACCCCTACCGCTAATCCTTTACTTACCGTCTAATCGTCCTAATTATTCTACTACTCGCAGCGGAATTACTACTACTACGGCGGGTGATACAACACCGCTAACCGCCCATACGACTAGCTAGGCTTACACTACTTACAGTTACAGTCTGATGTCTAAATAATACCGAGCTACTATATTACATACCACTTACAAAATACTGTATACTTACATTACCGGATTACCGAGTATCAAAAGTAATTTAATTACATCCATTTCAAGTCTACCAAATTAATGAGTTTCTAGCAACTACTCATCTACACCATCTCCTAGTTCTTTCATTATCCAAAAGGGTGTACCCCATGGTACACCGACTAACAAAAAGGCCTATAGCCATGTACAACTTGGTACACCTTTCAAGGTTCAATAATTACATCCAAAAAGAACCATCTTGTTCTCACCAAGTCTTCACCCGTCTCGAGGACCTGTAAATATTAAAAACAATGCCCCAAGGGCTCAGCAAAAAGCTGCATATAAACTTCGCATATACCGCGTGCTAACTAGGGTACGCCGACTATTTAAGGTCGACTGTACATGCGGTTCATTATTTTCATACATACATGCTTCACATACAACATTCAGTCATATACAATACAATACACAAGCCAAATAGCATTACAATAGCATACACAACACTTACCTTCGCAAGGGTTAGCCAAATTACACATCCGGGTTAATTGGATGCTTATTACTCTTTTCTTACTCATTACAAAAATACTTTCTATTACTTTACTTAACTTACTTTACCATACTTGTTTACTCATTCTTACTTACTTACTTTTACTCATTTAAGTCGGTATGACCTCCGGGCAGGGACTACACCGTCCCACCACCGGGTTTTACTTGGCTCACCAATCCAGGATGCTACCCATTTAAGGGATTGGGCCGTGAACCAGTTAAGAGCCAAGAATTGGAGCCAACCTCTTGTGACTCCGCCTCCTCACGCGTGGCCGAAACTATATCGGACTTCTACTCATTCCAATTTACCAATTTATTAAGTTAGATTGGTTAGCTTGTTAGGAATCAGTTAGAAGTCCATCCCAGTGTATCCGGTCACAACACAATACATCAAGCATACACACATTCATTATCATCCATACATTTCATGAATTATACAAACTATGATTTAAGAGAATATACAACAAGGAACAACATCATATATTCACAAGTAAGCATAATAGTTCCGATTCGTGCTTTTATCTTGTTAGGTGATCAATTAGCACACAAGCACACAATCAGAGTAGCCAAGGTAGCATACGGGGCATGAGAAGTTCATACCGTTCACCGTTGTACTTGTATCCAACTTTCCTCCGGTGTTCACAATCCAAAAGTCCTATGACATACATACAATCGGGTGATTAATCTCACCATCATTAACTTAACTCGATTACTCTTACGTTTCCTAACTCATACTTAATATGTCTTTACAATCCTTACACTTACATATGGTTTAATTCTCTCCATTACTTTAAAACTTGTTTATACTCTTAATGATCTTTAAACATCCTTAATTAGGTCCTAATCATCTTATACTATCATTACCATTCACTTCCTTACCTTAAACCCCATTTAATAAACTTAATTTTACAAATTTTGGTTGGTCTGGGACCTTGTCCGGGTCTTAAGTCCTGGACCAACATGTGGTCACAACTCTCGGCTAGTTTTCTTGCATGGTCCGGGTCCTCTTACTGGACCTGAGTCCCGGACCAGAGACAACTCAAACTCTCGGATGGATTTTTATTATGGTCCGGGTCCTCTTACTAGAGGTAAGTCCCGGACCTGAATTTGTCGTTAACTCTCGGTGTGTTTATGTGGGGTGGTCCGGGTCCTTACGGGACCTTAGTCCCGGACCATCCCTTTGTTCTAACTCTCGACTACAATTTCAGCATGGTCCGGGTCCTTGTCCGGGGACTAAGTCCCGGACCAGCTGTTGTATGTTGCAGATTTTGACAATTTCTTATCTATTACAAACCAAACTTTGCCTAATTAATTCCCCATTGTTCCTACACTTAATCCCACATATTTAAGCACCTAATAGTCTCCTAAACATGTTTAAATCCATTGCTAATCTATTACTCCTTTTATGCTAATTCACTCACATATTTTCTTAAGTTCTCTTTTCAGCACTTACACTATCTTCCTTTAGTTGCATTATGCTATAGATTTTGACTCTAATTTTCTCCATCTATAGCTCCCTCTTCTAATGTCATTTCTAAAGCTTATAATGCATTAATCATCTCTCCTAACCTACCACTAACTAGCTCAAATTAAAATCTGTTGCAAAGGCATATTTTTTTTACCTAGTTTCTAGTTCTTAGATGTCCTAGTCCTAAGTAAATTTTGACATAACCTCCCTAAATTCTTACATTCTCACCACATCATTTATTCACACTTTGTTACCCAACTCACCTGTTTTCAATAACATCAATATACATATCTCTCATACATAAATACCAAACACTAAACACTCCTAAAATTCCTGCACACAACCTCTAAGTCCTATTTAGGTTTCAACAAGTTTTCAATGTCTTTTAAGCTTCAAATAGTTTGGTTCTTCTTCCACATTACACTACTACTCACTACCATTTCACAATACACATTTAAACTTTTAAAATCGGTTACATAAACATTTTACAAGACTACACAAGTGGCATAGTTTACCTTGTTCTTCCTCTAGTTTTTCTTTTCTTCTTCCTTCTTCCTTTCCTTTTCTCTCTTCCCACCAGCTATGAAGATTCAAAGCTCTACACTACATCCCATTACACACCACCATTCAATTCAACTAGCCCTTAACTATATTAAAGCTTTTAAGGTAAATTTCTAGGGTTTACGAATTCATTACCTTGCAAAGGAGTAGGTGAAGCTTAGAACAGTACAAGAGCAATATTTTTACTCCTCCAAGAATGCCAAAATCGGCTGGGAATAAAAGGAATAGGAGCTCACAACTTAGGGGCTTCTAATGGTGGTTTCCAAGCTCCAAAGCAAGAACACCCATGGAGATGAAGTTGCTTGTTTTCGGATTTAGAAAAGAGGGAAGTGTTCTCCTTTGAGAGGAACACAATGGTATAATTTTTGTAATTTTTGGTGAAGGTTTGATGGGTTAACAGGAAGAGAGGAGGGAATTTGTGTTGGTTCCTCAATTCACCATTGTTGTCGCCCAAGGAAGAAGAAAAGAAATAGAGAGGAAGATGAGAGGTGCAGTACGTGAGTGTAGAAGAGAATAGAGGAGAGAAGGGTAATTTGCTTTTTGACTTACTTTAAGGCTTTGTCCTTTAGCAAATTAGAAACAATTAAAAGAGAGAGGGGGACAAGGGGCAGCCGGCTCACACTCAGCCCTCTATGGGTTTTAAAATTTTTATTTACAATAGTGGACACACTAGTTTGGGTTATTTATGTTTTACCCCACAACTTCCCGTTTTGACAGTTTTTTACTATTTCCTCGTTTTATTGATTTTATTGGCTCTAGACCTTCACTAATGTTTATTAATGACTATTTAGTTGACCAAAATTGTTACGAGTCTATTTGACCCGCTTAAAGTCACGTTTCCCAGTTTCCTCGAAAAAACGCGCTTTTAAGGTTCGTTTTTGTTTTTAATCCGTTTTAAGGATCCGTTTTCTTCGGGATTTGTTCCCTCATGATTATTTAGACATAATTAAGCTTCTAAATTACTTAATTAATCACTATTTTTAATTACGGGGTATTTCAGATACCATGATGGATCTGGCTGCCTGGGCCATCAGTTTAGTCCAACTGGAGATCCTTTTGTGAACAGAGTCCAGAAGATAGGTAAAAAGATCATATTTCCTCCTACCTATCTTTAGAGGAAGCCCTAGATATTTGAAGAAACAGGGAACCTCTTGGACATTGAGCAGTCTGGCTAGGCTCTCTTTGGTGGATGGGGATAATTTTTTGCTGAACACCAGTACTTATTTGAGATGGTTAATTTTGTGGCCTGAAGCGTGGAGGAATTTAGAGAGGATATGGTTTAGCTGAGAGATATTTGTGGGGCTAGCTCTCCCAAAGAGGAGGATATCATCTGCAAAGGCTAAGTGGGAAATTGACGGACACAGTGGAGATAACTTAATCCCATGGTAGTCTCCTATACTTTCAGACTTATTAAGAAAGCTGGAAAGGCCTTCCTGAGCCAAAATAAAAAGGAAAGGGGAAAGAGGATCCCCTTGCCTAATCCCTAGTCTGAGAGAAGGAAGTACCTGGTTTGCCATTGATGAGAATGGAGCATCTCACTGATCGGACACAGTTCATGACAGGGATGGTCCAGTTGGTCGGGAAACCCATCGACGAAAGCACATCTTGAAGAAAAGACCACTCTAATCTGTCATAAGCTTTGCTCAGATCTAATTTGAGGGCAAAGAAGCCATTCTTGACAGCTTGGTTCTTGTCTAAGAAGTGCTGAAGTTCCCCCGCTAATATGATATTATCCGTGATAAGTCTACCTTAACAAAGCCTGATTGGTTATGTGAGATAATATGAGGTAGAATGTGCTGGATTCTATTAGCCAAGGTCTTAGAGGCGATCTTATACATAAAATTATAGAGAGCGATAGGTCTGAATTTATTATCTCAGCCGCTCCCGCCATCTTGGGAATAAGAGTGATAAAGTAGTCATTCAGAGCTGGGATAGGGAAGCCTCTAAGGATATGCATTACCGCCTCAATAACCTGGTTTCCAATAATGTTCCAATAAGTGATAAAGAATTTGCCATTGAAGCCATCAGGGCCTGGAGCTTTGTTGGCGCCTAGTTGCTTAGCAGCCAAAACGATCTCATCCTGATTATACGAACTAGCAGGCTCAATAACAAAATTAGCGTTGAGTTTACCCTCCACTGCCAATGGAGATCCTTATATGCATGGGGATGAGAAGAGGCAAACAAGGACTGAAAATACTCCCTGGCTATGGTTTCAATGTTGTGCCAAGAATACTTCATGGTTTGCCCTGGATCCATAAGCCCAAATATCTCTTTAGATCTTTTAATGGAGGAGGCCCTTGCATGAAAGAAACCAGTATTCTTGTCTCCTTCTTTAATCCACTTATCTCTCGATCTTTGTTTCCACCATATTTCTTCCGATAAGCTAACAACTCAATTTCCATGAGCAATCTTTTTCTATTATTGATAGCTCCCACAGAGCTATCACTTATAGAAATACTACCGAGCTCTTTCTTCTTGTTATTGAATTTCCAATTGATTTTTGAGATAGACCAGCCATTCCATTCACTCAACTTCCTAGCACACTGGCTCAGGCTAGTAGTGATGTCAACATTATGAGAACTCCAAACATTGGTGACTATCTCCGCGCACTTAGCATCCAAGCACCACCCATTTTCAAATCTGAAAACTTTTGCTGGTATTTTGTGTCTACCAAACAACCGAATAAACAGGGGACAATGATCAGAGGCTTCACAGGCAAATGTTCCACAGAGATATACGGAAATACATTCAGTCCCGAGGAAGAGCAAAACACTCTATCCAATCTGCTATGAGAATTAAACTCACCTTCCCTGCAATTAGTATAGGTAGAGCTTTCTCCGAAGAAACCTATATCATGAAGATCACACTTAGCTATAACATCTCTAAAAGGGGCCATATGAACCTCTTGCCTACTTTTCCCCCAATCTTCTCTGAGGCAAACATGATCTGGTTGAAATCCCCAGCTACCACCCAGGGCAGGTGCACTTGTCTACTAATCAGAAGAAGTTTCCAAGACAAATGCTTTAGGGTCCAGTTAGACCACCCATAAAAGCCAGTGAAGACAAACTGGAGATCACCAAGAAGGGAAAAAACTGCTGACATGTGATGCCTGGATTGGGATATAATCGAACACCCTAATGAGCTTTTCCACATGAGACAGAGACCACCACTCCTACCTCTACTAGCAACTGCTAACCCCTGATAATAGGAAATTTGCTGAAAAACCCATCCATATCCTCCAAAGATTTATGGGTTTCACTGAAGAAGATAATATCCGGGTTGAGTTTAACTATCAAACTCTTCACCCAATGGGCATCTTTAGGTTTACCCAGTCCCCTGCAATTCAGCGAGAGACAACTCATCTGTTAAAGCTTCCCGAGGATTACAGAGGAAATGAAATACCCCAAACCTTGATATGTAGTTTAAATATTAAAACTATGGTTTGTAAAGGCTAAAAGTGCCTTGGAAACATCAGTGAACAATTTAAACCATAGTAAAATGCAATAAGCACTAAGACACAGCTTGAGCAAAAACATGTTCTAAGCTTGGAGTGAACTTGGTTAGGACCCAAAGAGCCTACCAAGACTTAATAATATTCAATTATGATTTAATAAGGCTAATTAAGTCCTTAGTAAACCTTAGTAGACAGTTAAACCAAATAAAACATAAGAAAATACCTTAAAGTCAATAAGAGCAAAAATGTGCTCTAAGCTTGGGATAAATTTGTATAAGACCTAATGGTCATACCTATACCTTATAAATATGTTAATGAACATATTAAATCAATACCAAAGAAAACCAAGCTTGAAAACAAGTTAAAACACAAAAAGTGCTTTAAGGAGTCTTAAAGCACGTTTTTGAAAAATTGTCTTGTAAATGAGTTTTGAATGGCTAAATGTCCATCATTACTCTTTAATTAACATGTGTACTATATAGTATCACATTTGGAAGTCTATATCAATGAGAAATCAAAAATTTCACATCTATGTGCCTTGTTTTAGTGAATAGTAACTAAAATAAGCTAGTTGTAACATATGTTGTTATAAGTAATTAAATTGGTCAACAAAGACCATGACTAGGCCTAAAACATTAAGGGGCCGGTTCTCCATGTGTGACTCACCACACTTGGCCAATCAAATAACTAAGGAAAGTAATAAAGCAAAAGAACTATTTACTTTAACATAAATATCTTCCAAAAGTAGAACTCATCTTCATTCTTTCATTTCCTTTCATTTCACACGTCTCCTTCCTCCCTTCATGCTCTCTTCTACGGTTGCTACAGCCATATACAATTCTCAATCTTCTTTCACTTGTAACTTCTAGCTCCATGGTCCAAATTCAATTTTAAGACCACCATTCTTCTAGTTGGAGCAAGCTCTACACTTCTATCTTTTCAAATCTTCAAAAGCCTCATTTCGGTGCCAAGGAGATTCACCATTGATGGAGCTTGAGCTCACCTTTTCACATATTATTGTTCTCCTTTGCTTCAAGGTAAGGAAACTCAAAGAAAAATGATGTTTCCTTCATGTTTTGTGTTGTCCGAAAATTCACCTCACAATGGTGTCTTTACCTTGCTTGTTTTAGCTCCATTTGAACCTTGCAAGGGCTAGGAGGAGTCCTCTCTTGATACTTATTCAAGTTCTCTTCCAATTCCAAGGTAAAACAATTACCTTAATGTGTTAAGACAATATATGTGCCTAGGGTTTACAATGAGATGAAGCACAATGCTTGAATACTCATTCTATTATTTGTACATTGTTTAGAAGTTGACAAACAACCAAACACCCTACCGGTTTACAAGGAAACAAGAAAGAAGTTTGTGAGGAAAAAGAGGTAAACAAGCTATCTCAATGTAGTTTAAATGCCTTAGGAAAATGAGCTTGATTTGCTTAATAAAATACCTAAGGAGCCAAAGGTGAATGACCTAGAAAATGCTCTCAAGGAAACTATTAAGGGGCATATGTGATATTGAGTGTATTTGCAGGTTAAAGGCAATATACTATGTGGAAATTCAGTGTTTAAGGTTTATGCAATTTAAGGGCCTAAGAGCCATGTTATTTAAGGGCCTAAGTGCCAAGCAATTTAAGCTTATGCACTATATTGTGATATAGTGCTAAATGTGTGAAGTTTGTGTATAAAAATGTGTTTGATGGATTTTAGGTGTTCTTGAATGAAATAAGGTAAAAACCTAAGTGTTTGGATGTGAGTATATACAAGAGAAGCTATGGCCAAATTTGGAAATGTGTAAGAAGTTCTAAGTGTTTTAAGTAAGTTTTGGTGAACTAGGAAGTGTTAAAGGTGAACAAATGTTTTACTTGGGAAGAAAACATGTATTAAGGTGATTTAGAGTGATGCAAGGATTTAGGTGTTATCTTGGAAGTTCTAGGAATTCAATGTGTGTTTCTGAGAATGTATTTAAGTCTTGGAGAAGTTTGTTTAAGGTTTAGGAATGTTGATGTACAAGGAAGAAGTGATGTTTAGGTAAGATGTGAAAAAGGAGATTTAGTTAGTAAGAAAAGAAGTTTGAGAGATGATGTTAAGGTGTAGAGGAAACACCTTGGTATAGTGGTCATTATTGGTGAAATACCACTTAGAAATCTTAAGGAGGAAACATTCCAAGTGCTAAGAATTTTGTAAGAAATTTGTGAATGATAAGATGGTTTTGGTGTGTGATTTAAAGAGTTTAGTACATGGCTAAAGATGGTTTGAAGTGCCCAAATGAGGTTAGGACATATTAGGATATATGAGGTGAAGTTTGGAGTCAAATGGGCAATGGAAAATAAAGGTCTGGGGGACAGACGACCTTGCGACCGAACTTGCCAAGGTCGGTCGAGCCCAGTTTACCCTGCGAGAATTGGTTTCTGGAATGGACCGACCTTGGGGACCGGACTTGCAAGGTCGGTCGGGCTTGTATTTTGTGTACGGATTAAGTTTCTGGAATCGACCGAACATGGGACCGGACTTGGCAAGTTCGGTCGGGCCTGAATTTTCAAAGGAAGAAAAACTCTCGGGAATGGACCGAACATGCGACCGAACTTACAAGGTCGGTCGGAGTAGAAATTTTGACGGTAATGTGTTATGGAATGGACCGACCTTGTGCAAGGTCGGTCGGTAAGGTCGGTCGGACCAAAAACATTGTTTAAGGTTATAAAATGATATGTAATGATGGGGATTGATTAGTAATGATGTATAGTTAAGTTGTTAAAGACATGTTAAGTGAGTTATAATGACAATTAGTGGGGGAAAAGTTGTATTGAAAATAAAAGTAAAACAAGTTAAAAAGTGAAGTTATGTAACTAAGCTAACGGGGAAAAGTTATAAGCATTAGACTTTAAACAATCATGTTACCCCGATGTTAATAAAAAATACATGTAATGTTATCAGTTGTTCGAGAATTGCTCGAGGAACATAAGTGGACATGATAAAGTGGACTCCGGTGACAGGTATGGTTTTCTTGCAACCTGTGTCCTACCGGATTACACCGGCTTGTATGCCAATGTGTTTTCTGTATGTTTGCCACGTTGTAAGATAAAACATGTAATGAGTTTACAGTAATTCATATATGTGGCGTGTTCAACTCCGATACCATTTAACCTCGGCAGTGTTAACCTTAGTTAACTGAGTCTAGGATCACATGAGAGTTCGGTATTCGGATTAAACGACCCGAACCATGGGGCGTTCTAACCACGGCTATGCGTGAGTGAGTTGATTATGTGATGTGGTGTATGTGAATGTAGGGATCTCCCTTGTATGTTTAACCCAGTTGTAATACTGTATGTGTGTGGTGTGATAGACTCCATAGTGGGGTTCTAACTAATATCTAAAGTAAGTATGTACTAACAGTGGTGAGGAATCCGGTTGGGCCGGTCGCGCGTTGTTTGGGAGGGGGTATCCTTCTTAGCCTTACCCTTCTCTTTGTTATGGTTGTTTCCTCACGGGTTATGATCTCCCATTAGCTTATTCCAAAGCTTAGCTATTCTGACTTATGATCGGTTTAGGGGGAACATGTGTTTGTTTTGTGGTGTGTTCGGGCCTCCAAACCCGAACCATCTTAACTTAAGTTACTCGTCCGACTATTAGGACGGTAATGAGTGTTGTTGTTATTGTATAACGAGCTTACCATGAGAGTGACACCATTCTCTAGGCTCACCAGTGAATTAACTATGTTTGGGTCGGTTCCTAAGAGGACCGTTCCCGTTATGTTATGTGATGTTATTGTAATGCAATTCCTATTGCGATGTTATCATGTGCACGTCGAAACGTGAAAGTGTTGTTATGTTTTGTTATGTGAGGAGTGTGCTATATGTTGTAAGATATGGAGTGTGTGGATCAGGAAATGAATCCCAGTTTGTGATAAGAGGCGTTTAAGGATAACCCGATTTAAGGGTAAGTGTCGTCCATTAAGGAAGTAGCTCCATTAGAGGAGGAACACTCTAGGGATAATGAATACCATGAGTGACATATCAAGTAAGGATGTATTATCCGTTTGTGGAGCCCATTGAGGCGAAATGTTATGTGTTGTGTGTTTACAGTTGCATGCATGATTAAAAATAATCGATCGCATGCTAAGACGACAATTAGTTGTGCGTGGCCCGGTAGCATGTGGGCTGCGGGATTACCATACCAGCAAAGGTGCTGAGCCCCTTGGGGGCCACCCTTTCTCTTCTTTCCTATTTCAGGTACAAAGAGCAGGAAGCCGTTCGAGAGTAGGACGGGGTAGTCGTTGTACATGGGTAATCATTTAAGTTGTATATATACAGTAGGTGTAGTAAGACCGGAATTGTTACCGGCATCAGTTTGTGAATACTCGGTACAGTTGAAAGGTGTATGTTGTTGTTGTGTTAATGAAAAGGGAATAATGTGTAGTCGCTCGGGAATCTAGTCCATCAGACCGGTACAATGTTTATGTAATAGCCTTGTTAGCCACGTGGGTGGTTAACGGCGTGTAACACCAACGAGTTAAGTAATGTGAAGTAGTATGTTTCCGCTGCAGAATGTCGTTATGTGTTTGTTGTTGGATGGGGTGTTACAAAAAGTGGTATCAGAGCGAAGTATCGCTCTGATGACTGAATTACCGAGCTTAGGAAGTACCGAGTTAGGATTTAAGTACTTTGGGTTAAGGGTTGAGTGATAGCGTGAGAGATACGCTAGATAGGAATTTCCAGTGTGTACTGGAAACCTACAATATCCATCCCACCCTCCACAATCCCTGTTTTATAACTTGGGCAACAACGCCAGAGAGATGGAAGTCCACTCTTACTCGGGAATACCCGATCTGGCTGTTATTAAATACCTCTAAAGGTACGGAGAACCTGTCATACGGTAGATCCCGAAAACTGGGAATCCCGGAGACGGTTTCCATCTGAACATTGTTAACCACATTTAATAGCGAAGAATGAAGAAGAATTTTGTGTATAAGAGAATAGAATTTCCGGCAACTTGGGTCGACATGCTGAGCAGTCGAGACAACCAGCTTGCAACGCACCAACCGTGCAACAGGCAAGAAGTGGAATAATGAACCCCGAGACAGTGTCTACGGAACCACAGTTGTTAAATAATACACCAACGGTATACCAACCAACTAAGGAACTACAACGTAGTACCCAAACAAGAGACAAGTCTCAGTAACCACGACAAATGCGTGGAACGGGCTACGAAGAGGAAACAATACTAAGTAAAAGGGAACTCCAAGAATGGGAGACACCCCAGTTGATAATTATCATGTGAAGACAGTGAGAAGTCACCTAGAGGAGTTATTATCAAGACAGTAAGATTAGTGAGGGCCAACAAGGCCACTGATGACGGTGCGGGTAAAAACAATACCACAACTGGTATGTGTTAAAGCGATAGCCAGTTAGCGTGGCGCACTTGCCATAGCAAGTGCTGCTATAACAGGGCTGTTCGGGAAATTTATAACCACTACAAAGTACTTGGTAAAGTACCATAAAGTTAAATGTGATCGTCATAACAGTGGAAGGGCTGTTAGCCTAACCTCTGTAATTGTAAGTACACCAGTCAGCAAGAAGCTAGACTTGGTTAAGGTAAGAAGATGTGTGAGACCATGAAAATTTTCTTTCAAACCCAGATTTATTCAAACTCTTTCTTTCAAAACCAAAATTTTCTTTCAAACCAACGCTTCTTTCTACCTTCTTTTAAGAACCAAACCAGTAAAAACCAAGGACAGTTGACAAGGATACAACAGTGGATAAACTTTCCTTCGATTAAGTTCGGGAAGCACGGGACGCATATTGTCATGGGACAATATAAGGGAGTTGACAACAGAATACTTCACCTAGGCGTGTGACGGACACTACGAGTGTACCAACTGAAATGTGGGACGACCGCACTCCGATAGGAGCTTGTGGCCTGACAGACCTACTTATGGGTTAGTTGGGTAAGTAAGTAATGTATCAGTAGGGTACCCCACATATGTATACAAGTAGAGTCGGAACACGGGAAGTAGTCGACTCCATACTACGGTCAGCAGTAAAGTCAAACAAGAGCTAAGGATTACCATGAATGGTTTAAAGTTAAGGAACAAGTCAAGTTAACGAGACTAAAGGAAGTAGTGAATCCCTTTCAAGGATATGTTTAAGAGTCAGGAGGTGCGAAGTGCACTAACTGTATAAAGACATCACACATGTCTTAAGAATTCCGAGGGATAAACATGTTAGCTGGAACGGTGACCCAGCCTGTGCATGGCAAGGCAGATGCCTGATGTGGACACATTAATGTGCAATGAACGGGATGAAACTCCCAGAATGAGTACCTACACTATCAGGAAATGTTGATCTTCACAGAAGAGGATAATAAGCCAGTTAAGAACGCAAACGGCGTGGCTAACTGAATATACCAATAAGTGTGAACTAGATGTAAAGGCATAACTTAGCAACACCCATGAGCGATCCTTGAAGGGTGTTTGCATCAACGATAATTGAACAAGATAACGTGATAGAAACACGAGGGTTGAAACCAACACCCAGTTTAGACATAAGTTGTCAGGAGACGGACTAGCAATCCTAAGGGGCATCCCGTAAAAGGAAACGTGATGCAACGACCTTGTCATGGAGCTCAATATAATATCCAAACATATAATGTTGTACAGAGAAGTACATGTGTGTGGACAGCCTACAATGAGCCCAGCTCAAGGCAAATAAGGCTTATAAGCCATAAGCAAGATATGTTATATAAACTCGATTGATTGTAGAAGTTTATGTTGTATAAGTGAATAGAGTGGTAAACGAACCACTGCATTAAGAGTGGGGATACCTCTCGATATTGTGAGACCGCAGGAGCGGTAGTTATGTGAATCAAGTTCAAGAAATATGTTAAGGATGGACGATGTTATTATTGAAAGAGAGCAGTTAGCTTAGTAGTATGTGTGTATAAAGTGAAACACCGAGCTGAATAATGCCGGCTTGTGACTCGAATGATCGATGCTCAAGGAGCATTCAGTAGTCATCCAAATGAGTGATGAACCATAATACGAATGATGTAAGTATATGTGTGGAAGTTAAGTTGTGACAGTAAATACCATGTAAGTTAGTGTTATATAATAAGCACGGTGCGCAGTAAGCGACCGTTGTATAAGTGTTGTTGAATAATAATGTGGCAGATAAGTTGTTGTGAGTTAAACTCAGGGAGATGCAAGGTAAGCGATGTTAAACGGACTGGGCAATAAGCCAGTGGTAGGTACTATGTGATGAGGAACTCAGTGTGAATTCCATAGCGAATCGCATAAGGGATTTACTGTCAAGAGTTTACGCCTCTGCACTCTGTATGACTGAGTGTTTTGGTATTGCACTTGCGCAGTAAGTAATGATCGAGTGGGACAGCTAGGAATTGGAAACATGTTAATTGCAGAGGAATAATGTTATAATGGCCGATGCATAGGAAATGCAAGGCCGCACCAATAAAAGAGTACTTGTACAAAACCAAATGTGGAGACATGATTAACAGTAAGTGACTACAGTAGCACTAACTGCCAAATATCGGTATGGAATATACCCCAAATGTTGTAAATAGCTGAGAGAGCACTACACACTAGGTAGTAGCTCAATCTCAACCGACAGTAAGTCGGAAGGGAACAAGTCAATCATTGTGAAATACAGCTGTATACTACAGTAAATTGTTATGGAAGTGGATAGAAAGTTTATAACTCACCGAATTCGCTAACGGTAAGAGATACCACGCGTCGGTTGAGAAACCATTGTTACCAAGATGAAGGTGACAATTGGGGATGTACAATACAGTAAGAATAACAAATGGGGCAATTAAGCTCTATAGTTATTAGAGTTCGCAGCAGAAACTAGTGAGCCAGTGATTCAAGTGTTGAATGTACATGGTGAACATGAGTGAGTGGCTAATTATTAACGCCTAGAAGCCTAACAGGCCAGAATCGAAAACAACTAAGAGTTTAAACAAACTCCAATGAGAATTCTTGTTTAGGAACTAAACCGCCAATATGGTTAAGACCCTCTAATCAGAATCCATTGTGTAATAGACCGCGTGGAAGTTAAAACACTTCACGACGGCAGAACTTTTAAGCCAATGATTATTAGTAATGATTGGATTATGGATGATAATCGTTTTAAGGGGGGTAGAGCGCAAAACCACTTAGTGTGTATTACCGTACAAGTGTACGTGATTTATGTTGTGCATAGCACAAAATAATTGTTTTGATGATTGTTGTGTGTGTGTGTTAGTAAACATACGCATCATTCATGGTTTAATTGTGGTAATTGCGCACAGAAGATGCGAATACCATTGTGATAAGTGTGTTTGTTTGTTAACAATTGTGTGTGATAGTACAAGTGTGGGGAGTAGAGAAACTCCCGGGGAACAAAAAAAAAACCCCGACAGTGTATAAATGTGAAACTGTGTGTGGTATTTTGATAAAATATATGTGTATATATATACTATATAGTGATGCATGAAAGGTATGAAACCGACATAGAACCTAGTGAGAATAAGATTCCCTAGGTAACAACATTAAAGTGAATGGAAATAACTGATAGACGAAGTTCTATCCCTTGGAGATGTATGATCATGATTAGAATGATTAAAAAGATAGAAAATTGGAAATGAGTGATTTACTTGATGCTTGAAATGAAGTGGGGAGGTGGAACTTGATTTGCATGCGATCAAGGGAAGCCGAACACAAATTGGAGTGGAAGGATAGTTCAACACTGATGCTGATCACATCAGGGTTGGATGATTCTTGAAGCACCCTATAAGTGGTCACAAATAACCACGCTAAGAAAAGAAGCAAAGAGCATAAGTTGGACTTGGAGTTGTATGTGTTTTCAAAAAGGATTTTGGTTGGTATTTATTAAGCGTCGATAGATGCTTTACATAATTAAAGTTCTCTTACTTAACCTCACAAGGAAAATTTAAAATTAAGTGATTGTTTTGATCTCCCAAAGGCACGGGGACGGAAGGTGTCCATCGCGACCGGGTTCTGCGGGATCACAGTGTATATCAAAGATATTTTTGATTGTTATACATGCTATGACATGTTGTGTGGTATGTGTAATAAATATATTTTGACCTTGAGTTCCTAAAGTGTATGCTATAAGACCTATGAGTCTAAATGTGTTGTGTTACATAGACCTATGTGTCTAAAGGCTGTTATGTTATCAAGACCTATGTGTCTAAATGTTGTTATGTTACCCAAGACCAGAGAGTCTAAGGGTTGTTATGTGTGTGAAAATGTTGTTAAGATACCCGGACCATTGAGTCCGAGGTTATCAAGTGAATATGTTATGTTATGTATGGATGTGAATGTGTTACCCGGACCATCAAGTCCGAGGGTGTGTTGTAAAATATGTTTGGTTATGGAAGTTTATTTCCAAGTGATTCCTGTGTTCTAATCTAATGATGTGTGAGAAGTGTAAACTTCGAGGACGAAGTTCTTTTAAGGGGGTAGATTGAAATACCCCAAACCTTGATATGTAGTTTAAATATTAAACTATGGTTTGTAAAGGCTAAAAGTGCCTTGGAAACATCAGTGAACAATTTAAACCATAGAAATGCAATAAGCACTAAGACACAGCTTGAGCAAAAACATGTTCTAAGCTTGGAGTGAACTTGGTTAGGACCCAAAGAGCCTACCAAGACTTAATAATATTCAATTATGATTTAATAAGGCTAATTAAGTCCTTAGTAAACCTTAGTAGACAGTTAAACCAAATAAAACATAAGAAAATACCTTAAAGTCAATAAGAGCAAAAATGTGCTCTAAGCTTGGGATAAATTTGTATAAGACCTAATGGTCATACCTATACCTTATAAATATGTTAATGAACATATTAAATCAATTACCAAAGAAAACCAAGCTTGAAAACAAGTTAAAACACAAAAAGTGCTTTAAGGAGTCTTAAAGCACGTTTTTGAAAAATTGTCTTGTAAATGAGTTTTGAATGGCTAAATGTCCATCATTACTCTTTAATTAACATGTGTACTATATAGTATCACATTTGGAAGTCTATATCAATGAGAAATCAAAAATTTCACATCTATGTGCCTTGTTTTAGTGAATAGTAACTAAAATAAGCTAGTTGTAACATATGTTGTTATAAGTAATTAATTGGTCAACAAAGACCATGACTAGGCCTAAAACATTAAGGGGCCGGTTTCTCCATGTGTGACTCACCACACTTGGCCAATCAAATACTAAGGAAAGTAATAAAGCAAAAGAACTATTTACTTTAACATAAATATCTTCCAAAAGTAGAACTCATCTTCATTCTTTCATTTCCTTTCATTTCACACGTCTCCTTCCTCCCTTCATGCTCTTTCTACGGTTGCTACAGCCATATACAATTCTCAATCTTCTTTCACTTGTAACTTCTAGCTCCATGGTCCAAATTCAATTTCAAGACCACCATTCTTCTAGTTGGAGCAAGCTCTACACTTCTATCTTTTCAAATCTTCAAAAGCCTCATTTCGGTGCCAAGGAGATTCACCATTGATGGAGCTTGAGCTCACCTTTCACATATTATTGTTCTCCTTTGCTTCAAGGTAAGGAAACTCAAAGAAAAATGATGTTTCCTTCATGTTTTGTGTTGTCCGAAAATTCACCTCACAATGGTGTCTTTACCTTGCTTGTTTTAGCTCCATTTGAACCTTGCAAGGGCTAGGAGGAGTCCTCTCTTGATACTTATTCAAGTTCTCTTCCAATTCCAAGGTAAAACAATTACCTTAATGTGTTAAGAAAATATATGTGCCTAGGGTTTACAATGAGATGAAGCACAATGCTTGAATACTCATTCTATTATTTGTACATTGTTAGAAGTTGACAAACAACCAAACACCCTACCGGTTTTACAAGGAAACAAGAAAGAAGTTTGTGAGGAAAAAGAGGTAAACAAGCTATCTCAATGTAGTTTAAATGCCTTAGGAAAATGAGCTTGATTTGCTTAATAAAATACCTAAGGAGCCAAAGGTGAATGACCTAGAAAATGCTCTCAAGGAAACTATTAAGGGGCATATGTGATGTTGAGTGTATTTGCAGGTAAAGGCAATATACTATGTGGAAATTCAGTGTTTTATGTTTAAGGGCTAAGAGCAATTTAAGGGCCTAAGTGCCAAGCAATTTAAGCTTATGCACTATATTGTGATGTAGTGCTAAATGTGTGAAGTTTGTGTATAAAAATGTGTTTGATGGATTTTAGGTGTTCTTGAATGAAATAAGGTAAAAACCTAAGTGTTTGGATGTGAGTATATACAAGAGAAGCTATGGCCAAATTTGGAAAATGTGTAAGAAGTTCTAAGTGTTTTAAGTAAGTTTTGGTGAACTAGGAAGTGTTAAAGGTGAACAAATGTTTTACTTGGGAAGAAAACATGTATTAAGGTGATTTAGAGTGATGCAAGGATTTAGGTGTTATCTTGGAAGTTCTAGGAATTCAATGTGTGTTTTGAGAATGTATTTAAGTCTTGGAGAAGTTTGTTTAAGGTTTAGGAATGTTGATGTACAAGGAAGAAGTGATGTTTAGGTAAGATGTGAAAAAAAGAGATTTAGTTAGTAAGAAAAGAAGTTTGAGAGATGATGTTAAGGTGTAGAGGAAACACCTTGGTATAGTGGTCATTATTGGTGAAATACCACTTAGAAATCTTAAGGAGGAAACATTCCAAGTGCTAAGAATTTTGTAAGAATTTGTGAATGATAAGATGGTTTTGGTGTGTGATTTAAAGAGTTTAGTACATGGCTAAAGATGGGTTTGAAGTGCCCAAAATGAGGTTAGGACATATTAGGATATATGAGGTGAAGTTTGGAGTCAAATGGGCAATGGAAAATAAAGGTCTGGGGCAGACCGACCTTGCGACCGAACTTGCCAAGGTCGGTCGAGCCCAGTTTACCCTGCGAGAATTGGTTTCTGGAATGGACCGACCTTGGGGACCGGACTTGCAAGGTCGGTCGGGCTTGTATTTTGTGTACGGATTAAGTTTCTGGAATCGACCGAACATGGGACCGGACTTGGCAAGTTCGGTGTCGGGCCTGAATTTTCAAAGGGAAGAAACTCTCGGGAATGGACCGAACATGCGACCGAACTTACAAGGTCGGTCGGAGTAGAAATTTTGACGGTAATGTGTTATGGAATGGACCGACCTTGTGCAAGGTCGGTCGGTAAGGTCGGTCGGACCAAAAACATTGTTAAGGTTATAAAATGATATGTAATGATGGGGATTGATTAGTAATGATGTTATAAGGTGTTGTTAAAGACATGTTAAGTGAGTTATAATGACAATTTAGTGGGGGAAAAGTTGTATTGAAATATAAAGTTAAAACAAGTTAAAAAGTGAAGTTATGTAACTAAGCTAACGGGGAAAAGTTATAAGCATTAGATTTAAACAATCATGTTACCCCGATGTTAATAAAAAATACATGTAATGTTATCAGTTGTTCGAGAATTGCTCGAGGAACATAAGTGGACATGATAAAGTGGACTCCGGTGACAGGTATGGTTTTCTTGCAACCTGTGTCCTACCGGATTACACCGGCTTGTATGCCAATGTGTTTTTCTGTATGTTTGCCACGTTGTAAGATAAAACATGTAATGAGTTTACAGTAATTCATATATGTGGCGTGTTCAAACCCCGATACATTTAACCTCGGCGAAGTGTTAACTTAGTTAATGAGTCTAGGATCACATGAGAGTTCGGTATTCGGAATAAACGACCCGAACCATGGGGCGTTCTAACCACGGCTATGCGTGAGTTGATTATGTGATGTGGTGTGTATGTGAATGTAGGGATCTCCTTGTATGTTTAACCCAGTTGTAATACTGTATGTGTGTAGGTGTGATAGACTCCATAGTGGGGTTCTAACTAATATCTAAAGTAAGTATGTACTAACAGTGGTGAGGAATCCGGTTGGCCGGTCGCGCGTTGTTTGGGAGGGGTATCCTTCTTAGCCTTACCCTTCTCTTTGTTATGGTTGTTTCCCTCACGGGTTATGATCTCCCATTAGCTTATTCCAAAGCTTAGCTATTCTGACTTATGATCGGTTTAGGGGGGACATGTGTTTGTGTGGTGTGTTCGGGCCTCCAAACCCGAACCATCTTAACTTAAGTTACTCGTCCGACTATTAGGACGGTAATGAGTGTTGTTGTTATTGTATAACGAGCTTACCATGAGAGTGACACCATTCTCTAGGCTCACCAGTGAATAACTATGTTTGGGTCGGTTCCTAAGAGGACCGTTCCCGTTATGTTATGTGATGTTAGTGTAATGCAATTCCTATTGCGATGTTATCATGTGCACGTCGAAACGTGAAAGTGTTGTTATGTTTTGTTATGTGAGGAGTGCTATATGTTGTAAGATATGGAGTGTGTGGATCAATGGAAATGAATCCCAGTTTGTGATAAGAGGCGTTTAAGGATAACCCGATTTAAGGGTAGTGTGTCGTCATTAAGGAAGTAGCTCCATAGAGGAGGGAACACTCTAGGGATAATGAATACCATGAGTGACATATCAAGTAAGGATGTATTATCCGTTTGTGGAGCCCATTGAGGCGAAATGTTATGTGTTGTGTGTTTACAGTTCATGCATGATTTAAAATAATCGATCGCATGCTAAGACGACAATTAGTTGTGCGTGGCCCGGTAGCATGTGGGCTGCGGGATTACCATACCAGCAAAGGTGCTGAGCCCCTTGGGGGCCACCCTTTCTCTTCTTTCCTATTTCAGGTAAAAGAGCTGGAAGCCGTTCGAGAGTAGGACGGGGTAGTCGTTGTACATGGGTAATCATTTAAGTTGTATATATACAGTAGGTGTAGTAAGACCGGAATGTTTACCGGCATCAGTTTGTGAATACTCGGTACAGTTGAAAGGTGATGTTGTGTTGTGTTAATGAAAAGGGATAATAATGTGTAGTCGCTCGGGAATCTAGTCCATCAGACCGGTACAATGTTTATGTAATAGCCTTGTTAGCCACGTGGGTGGTTAACGGCGTGTAACACCAACGAGTTAAGTAATGTGAAGTAGTATGTTTTCCGCTGCAGAATGTCGTTATGTGTTTGTGGTTGGATGGGTGTGTACAGGAAATCACCAAGCAGGCCACTAATTTAATCTCCAAAATACCGCACAACACCCAATCAATTATTAGGAACTAGCTGACCGCCTCAAGCTAATCTGATAGAAACACACTCAAACGCAGTAAAAAATATAGCTGATCCGAAGCAACCCTCCACGCAGGGGGGGAAGGCGAACAGGAAAAACCAATCAACCAAACTCTACTAACTCAAACTCATTAATTCAATCAACAAAACTAGATAACAGGGGCAGAGAATGATACGTAAAGACGAGCCCTCCCGGAACCACCACATACGGAAAACCTCAAAGACTCAGGCGGCAGAAGCAAGGAGCACCGATTTCAACTTGACTGAACCACAAGAACACAAAATCTGGAATAACCAAAACTGACAGAACCGAGGAAGATGAAGGCGCCGAGTTAACTCCACCCAAAGCGTAGCCAAGTAGCTAACGATAGCAACCCTGATGGCTAACACAATCAAAATCAGTACCCAAAATCGACTGGGCCTTGACTCGACTAAAAGCGCGAGAAACACAGGCCAACACCCACACTGAACAACCGAACCACGCTTCGACTGGTGGAGGCACAACTAAATACCCAGACAAGAATCTGCTCAGGAAGACTCGATCTCAGCCCTTGACACAGAAACAAATTCTGGAATGCGACTGAAGCAGCAAATCCCCAATCCAAGCCCTAAAGTAGAACGGGAACGAAAAATAACAGAAGCAAACTCACGGGACTAGGCCTGGAGAAGCAACAACTTCACTGCCGGGCAGGAAGATAGGGATGGCAGAGGCAATCTCCCTGAAAACAGGAGAGAAAACGGAAGAGCGACGCCGGTCGACTCTGAATCGCCTCTCTTGAGAGCGATAAAATTGCTACAGTAACTGTATTTATCCATTTGCTTTTTTGAATAATCCATCTGCACTGGTTTCCAATTTTATCCATATCGATATTTCCGTATCATGTACTCTTAATAGTCCGTATTGAACTGTACCGTTTTTTACAACCTTGCATGTGATATAGCTACTATCTTTGGCTAATGCATGTGGGTTGCCAAAATATATTATAAATATGTCCTAATCTTTCTTTAAGGAGACTTGTAGGGGTGAGCATTTGGATAATTCGGTTAACCGAAATCCAAATTGTAAAAAAAAAATTGGATTTTGGTTTATCCAAATTTTGATCAAAACCGAATTAACCAAAATCCAAATTATCCAAAATCCAAATTTTTTAAGTTGAAAACCGAAAACCGAACTAAAATCCAAAATTTCCTTCACTTCGGATTCCAATTAACCGAAATTTGAAAAAAAAAACCGAAAACTGATTTTATAAATCGGATTTCAGTTAACCGATTTTTTTTAAAAAAAAGCAAACACATTTTTTTGTTTCTTGCTCATCATCTGCAGCAGTAATAACCATAAGCTGCTAGAAAATTATGAATTCCCTAGTTGCCAATTCATCACAACAGAAACAGAAAGAACCCACTCAAACATTAGACTAGTTACATCAAACTAGGGGTGAGCAACAATGAACGATGTTCCAAAACAACCACTTATATATAATTAATTTGACAAAAAAAAGTAGTATGATATTATATAATTGAAGGATTGGACCAATGTGATATAGGGTTTTGAATTTTGACGTTTTGTTTGTCATGTTTAAAGAGTATCAACTATTAAGAAGAAATTTAGGGATTTTCTTTAAAAAAAATGGAGATAATTCGGTTAACCGAATTTTACAGGGTTAAAACCGGAATCCAGACCGAATTATAATTCGGATATTCAAATAACCGAAATTTTAAATTCAGTTTTAAAATTCAATTAAAAATCCAAAAAAAAAATTCCAAATGTCTTGCACTTCAATCATCCTTGTTTGTAATTGTACATATGTCCTCTCAATACCGTACGGTATGGTCAGTTCTTTCTTGTTTTCATCATTTTAGCACTCACTATTATTGCCCCTTCCGACAGCTCGTGTGAAATAATTTTATTTGGAGACTGAATACTGTAACAGCTCTCAATTAAAGCATTAGAACTACAGCTTGGTGAAATCCACCCCATACATTAGTAAGAAATAAAAAAGGTTTAGCTGAGTAAATTCCACCTGTGCACATGTTAATTAATGTACCACCTCTTTGTTGTTGTAATTAAAAACTTTTGTTACTTTTTTTCATAAACAAAAAGCTTTAGCTATTGTTCTATGAATAAAGTAATAGAATTTCTTAACAAAATAGATGAATTATTTTGATGACATAGCTCATATATGAACGTCAAGAAATCCTACATTCTTGTAGTTTGCTCTCAAGGGGGTCTCAGTCCCCCAACATTACAGCATGTACGAGGCTGTTGTACGATTCGGCTCGAATAAAAACAATTTCCTGATGCGAAGTAAAAGTACCAACTTGGAACCACCACTCTCAAACAGAACAAGGTTACTATCAATCAAGTAAAAAGAAAAACAAAAAGAACACGGACCCCCTGCCCGACTTTCCGAGTTTGACACTTAATAATGGAATAATCGATGACTATTGAGTAGCATCATACTAGATATTTATTCTTAAAAAAGTCACACAACACCACATACAATATACAGGGGGTTGGTTATACTAACCAGCTATACGCAATAGTTCTCATGCTGAAGGAGAAGCAGAGCCAGAGGACATGGACATGTACCTTGACCTCGACCTTGATCTTGATCTTGAAGGCGCACTCCTGCTTGAATAGCTCCTTGATGAGCAAGTACCATCAGGTGATGAACTCTGACTCCTCACGGATCTCTTCCGTAGCCTGGTCGGCGTCACGCTTCTTGAGTACCTCCTTCCCCTCCTGGGAGGACTCTCAGAAGAAAGGCTTCTCCGCCTCTTGGGGATTGGTGAGTAGTATGTCCTTCCCCTTCTACGAATGGGTGAGTAGCTACCAGAAGGGCTAGGGCTTATCCTCCTCCTGGAGATTGGTGAACAGTATCTCCTTCCCCTCCTGGGAATGGGTGAGTAGCTACCACAAGGGGTGGGGCTTCTCCTCCTCCTGCGGATTGGTGAGAAGTATCTCCCTCTTCTAGATATAGGTGAGTAGCTTCCAGAGCTAGGGCTTCTTTTCCAGGGCCTTGGTGAGTAGCTCCTGGAATAGCTCCTCCTCCCGCTCCTTCCATACGAGTCATACCTGCTCCTATAACCTCTGCTTCTGTTTCTGGGCGAATAGCTCCTCCTGGACCTTCTCCTGTTGGGCACGGGAGAGTAACTACTTGAGTACCTCCTCCTAGAGCTTCTGCTTGGCCTCGGTGAGTAACTCCTATAATAGTTTCTCCTCCTTTGAGGTGAGTAGCTTCGGGATGGAGATCCGTACCGGTTTCTACGGTAGTGTTGATCAGCTGGTGAGTCATAGGGAGAGTGTCGTCCAACTGGTGATCGGCTATAATATCCTTGGGAGCGGTAATAAGGAGAGTACGATCGCTCTCGGTGACAGTGTGAGGAATGGGAGTGCGATCTCTCCTCGTCTGATGAATATGGAGAGTAGCTACGAGACTGATGCCGCCCTGAGAACCAAGAACGTTGGGAAGAATAAACACAATTACACAATTAGGAGTCTTGAATAGAAGTATAAGTGACATTGCCAAAACCAAGAGTGTGATTCACTCTTACCCCGACTATCTCTCAAACCTAGGTACTTTCCAGGTGTTGGAGTTCGCCCACGGGACCGTCTAGCCTGAAAGTACATTAATACACCTTACCATGTGAGCTTTACAGTTTTATCGTTTACCCTAATGACTCTTCAAACAGCATCGAGTAGATAATCAAAGCAATCCTCAGTAAGAGCTGCAGGTAGATTAACATGGGTATTGTGCCTGTCAGAGTGCGTAAGGAAACAGCAGTGATGATGCAATGCAAAAAACAGAGAGAGAAATGCAGGGCATACAACCCTCTGAAAAGTCTGATATTTGCCTGGGGAGCTTTGATTTGAATCTGTTACGTTGCAGGTTGAGGAGCAGCCGCAACACACCTAATCCTGTTGCCACAGAAACTTACAGGCGAAAAAACAGTTTCCAATCTCAGAAGTCAAGTATCAATCAATTCCAATTCTGCTAGGAGCACCACCTAAGATTGCTTTGAAATTTGATAATAAACAAATATTTAACAAAGTTTAAAGTTCGTTCACAGATTCAGACAACTAGATTGGCCAAGTGAAGGAAATTAATTTTCACTTTACATACCTTCTCAACTGTTATAACACGGCCTTCAAGGACTGAGCGGTGCAGATATTTGATGCAGCTGTTAGCTTCTTCCATAGTTGACATTGTAACAAACCCAAACCCTCGTGACTCTTTAGTCCGTGGATCTCTTACCAGATGAACATCCTCGACCTACATGCAATAACGAACATAATGAAAGCTAGTTCCAAATATTCATCTACTAATGAGAATCACAAAAAACAGAAAGCAAGATTGTGTTTACCTTTCCCTCGCTGGAAAAGAACTTCTCAATGTCCCTTCTTGTGACACGAGAAGATAATCCAGTAACATACAAGTTATTTCCAGGATTTTCTGAACTAGTCTCACGACTCCTATCATTAGCAGAAATAGAACACAAGATGAGTACATTGAAAATGATCGTGGAAAAGAGCTTACGCTTGATAGTATAACATCTAAGTGACCATAACATACCTTGATCGGCTTCTTGACATTGATCTTCCTCTTGGTGGTGACACTGAAGGGCAGTAGCGATCATAAGGAGATGGTGAAGGAGAGTATCTAGATCTTCGAGAGTATGACATCTACAATAAGAAAGGAGATATAAAGTCAGCAATACTAAAAGCGTCAAATCCCTGATCATACATGGAGGAATTGCCAGAACAGAGATAGAAATACATAGTAAATGTTACTGTGTTCTATCACAGAAACCTTAAAACAGATCTAGGTTTCATAGAAATAGAAACAAGTCGGTCCACAACCAGCATATCAAGGATGGCGGAGCTGAAGCAATATAGAATTAACTATTGTCAAAAGAAAAATGTTCCTTCGTCAATAGATTTCTCAGATAGACAGATTATTGCCTTCGCAGACAACCAAACGTTCATTTGTCTACACATTCGGTTACTTTAGTATCTATGATAGGTTTTCCTGCACTGTAGAAACAGACCAACCGCAGAATATCAACCAAGTTCCTCAAACAAGAATAATAAAAAATTATCCTCTCGTATGATCAAGCTCTGGCAACTCAAAGTTTTACTAGATCAACCCATTTCTTAACAGAAACTCTATAATATCAAGCGTCCATGCCCAGTTAAACTTAGTTCCCGCAGAATAGGCTTGTGATCACGCCAAGATGGAGCCAAATTCGTATTGCATCAATTTAGGGACGGCAGGCTTAGCAGATAAGATTCGAGTTACAAAAACGGTTGAAGCTAAAATTATTACCACTTGGGAGATGAAGTATTAACTCCCGACTGGAAAATATCGATACAAAATACGAAAACCAATAAACATGAAAAGGACATGACTTTCCCGTTTGTTGACACACTGAGCATCCAAATTGAGTCGCGGAAACTAACCTCGGGATTCAGACACCGAGCAAGGCTTGTTATGAATTCTTTGTTTATCTCCAAATAAAGCAAATATAGCGTGGATTGTTCTCTCTTCGTCTCCTTCTCTTCTGCGTCTGTCACTCCGTGAATGGCTAGAAAACTCTTCAAAAGACCGGGATGTTAGTGTATACTAGAATTGCCAGGGAGAAAGTTCTGGAACATGAGGAGGATTCGGTTTTCTATTTTTTCCGGTCCACGGGCTTCGGTCCGAACTTATGACACGTGTACTATTCGTCTTTTCAGAAGTGCCAAATCGGTTCACCTTTTGCCAACGCGTCTAAGCAGAATAAAAAAAAAGGGAATATTATAAAGTACCCATCCCATGGTTTTAAAAATTATGTTCCGCATTCATAATTTTTTAATTTTTTGTCAACTTAAAAAATATTTAAATATTATCCAAAGTTAATAAAACTTTAATGATGATAAAGTTATATTTTTATCCAGCATGAAATCCAATATTTTTTAAAATCATATGTGATCCGTGGGACCCAATAAAACATGTGACATATGAATGTGTGTTCATTGGATCCCACATGTTACATGTGAGCTTTGAATTTGACATTGTACCAAAATATAACACGTTAGTATCTTCTATCATCTATGTACAGTTTCTTCAATTTTGGACATTTAAACATCTTCTAAGTTGAAAGAAAAGTAGAAAAGTTGTCAGATGTAAAAAATGGGAAAACCACATAGATGAGAAAAATAATTTTTAAAGCCTCATGGGTGGGATGTATAATTTCACTAAAGACGTGCACTTGTCTCCCTGGCAATACATCAAAGTGACAGATCTTTTCAAGTCTTTACGTTGGAGGTCGGCTTGCGTGACGTCGCACAGCTTCTCTCACAATTCTAAGTAAAACAGATTGGTCACCATGCTATTTTTAGATTGCTCATATATTATGGATATCATATCCAATATTTATCATCTTCCTTAAATACATACTTCTTGTCATTACTTATAATTGATATATTCTCGTACAATTGGTCACCATTCTATATTTATAGTCATCTTTCGATTCCTTTGCCAAGCTGGTTTCAACTTTGTGTGATGTACGGTTCGAATTCGTGGTGGGTGGAAAAACAAAAATGATTTGGAACTTGGGTTCAAAATTGGACCTCTGGAGGGAAAAGAATATTATAGCGGCTTTTGTTGTGGATTCATTGTTTTGTATCAAATGATAATCCCTTCGTTAATTAATATTGGGAAAATTACATCCCCTATCCATGATGTTTGGTGAAATTACACACCTCACCCACGAGGTTTCAAAAATTATTTTGTCCACCCACGTGGTTTCCTCTATTTTACATCTTACAACTTTTCTAATATTTGATCAACTTATAAGATGCTTAAATGTTGTCCAAAATTAATAAAACTTTACATGGATGATTCTAAGGTATTATATTTTTGTCCAATGGCAAATCCAAAGTTTGTAAAGCTCATATATGACCTGTGGGACCCATGAAAACACGTTGACATGTCACATGTTTCATTGGGTCCCACGAATGACATATGAGCTTAAAAAACTTTGGATTTCACACACACACGCACACACACGTACACGTACACACGCACACACACACACACACACGCACACACATGCACACACACACACAACACACACTCTCACACTCAGATTTACTCTGTATGACTCAGCTTATACTTGTTGTTCTTCTTCTCACGTGTGTATCTTTCTCTATGTATTCAATACAACATGTATAGTATATATATATAAGTTAACTTATAACAACCACACTATAATAAGCTACATACTAGGGGACGGTTGCCCATTATTCCCAGTAGAATAGCTCTGTACAAGATAGGTTGATCTTAAACTTGATGGTAGGCGCAACCACGACATATGTCTCTCACTGGTTGGACACGTTGTAGGCAAGAGCTCACGTGGTTGGTTGCTCCTTGAGGTGTCCACTTGCCTATCCTGATGGCTTCATTAATGCTGTGTAATTAATGCCTCTTTATAGCTTCAGATTATGTCTTGTTATCTTGTTCATGATTGTGTTTTCTTCAGCCGACCGTTGTCGTGAACTTTCACCAACTTGTGTGTGGACGTATGTGTTGTTGGTTTACTTGTCTTTGGTTGATATATATTGAACTCTTGAATACTTCTGATGCTGAGAGTCATCATTGTGTTGATCTAATGTCTCGTGTGTGCCAGGAGCTCTGCTTGAGCTCAGACGACCGGGGCCCGACTGGTAGGACACTAGTCATGATTAAAGTGTGCTTGCAACCTTACGTGCTAAGCCACTATTTCATCTTGTATACCTGAAATTCATACTTAGGTAAACATATTAGATAAACTACAAAGTTTTGCTATCATCAAAACCTAAGGAACTTGACTTAACACCAAACACCACAATAATCCTAATGTTTGAACCACCAAAAAATCACCAAATTACCCACTTAATTACCTATATTCTCGGCCATAATTTAACCTTAAAATTAAATTTCAAAAATTACAAACCAGCCCTCAAATAATATTGTTTTCGGAGTGAACATTCGTCACACAAATCCTATATTTTCGGTTTTCACAAAAGAACCACCAAACTTTATCAAAACTTACACTTTAAGCCACAAATCCTTTGAAACAAAACCCAAATATAATATTGTAGATCTAGGTTCATTTTTGAGTTGGTTTAACTCTTTTACCCTCAAAATTTTAGCTGTATATTTACATAACCATAAACATCACAAAAATTCCAAAAACAAGCACTAAGGTTAAACATTAACCTTGTAGTCTCCAAGTGTTGATTTTTCCTCCAAATTTTTGGCCCCATATAGAAATGAAGGAAATGTTAGATCTTTGTGCAGATCTGGAGTTTTGAAGGAAGTTTTAGGCTCAAAGATCTTTAATCTAAGACTTACCCTTTGGTTAAAGTTTTCCATGATTTTTGCTCTTGTTCCTCCTTGTTTTTGGTCGACCAAACAAGGCCTAGCAGAGCTCCATTTTTGGTTTTTAAAAGGGAAGAAATAAGAGCAAAATTTAGAGATTTTTGAACTCTAAAATAGCCAAGGAAGGAACTTGAAATTAGAGCACATTTTAACCTTAAACTTTGGGTTGAATCTAGCCAAACTTCTCCATTTTTCTTCCAGCATTTTTGGACTCCTTCAGTGCAGATTTTTGGCACCAACACAAGTGGAAGATGAGTTTGTGATCTACTTGTTTTGTTGGTGAAGATTTACTAGGAAAATGAGTAGAAGAGAAGTAAGAGAGGAGAAGAGGGATATATTTCACGCCATTTTTGTTCTTCAAGAGGCAAGAGAAGAAAGAAAAATATGAGTAAGAAAAGAGTTGGAGGCGTCAGAACTTGGAGATATAAGAGAGGATGAGGTAAATTAGGTTTTTTAATGTTAGGAAATAGAGAGAGGAGTGAGAGAATAACGTGGGGCTGGCAGCATGTATACATACGTGAAGGATTTCAAAATGGGGGAGGGTAGTTTAGGAAATGAGGGGAAATAAGTAAGATGTTGGGCTCTGCTTTAGTTGGATGATTTTCTACGTCTTTGGGCTTCATTTTTGCTCATTTTGGACTCTCTCAAGTGGTAGATTGTAATCTAATTAATTATCTTGGCCCATAGCGTTTTCCCCGTGTTTTTACGTGATTATTATACTCACAAGTCATATTGACTGTTTCACATAAATTCTTAAACTCCATCTTATAAATTATGCTCTTAATTCATGTAATAACATATTACATGTTAAACCATCTTTATTAATTAATTTCTCTTTATAAATACTCTCTTTTAAGTTCATCATTTCATGTAAGGTTTAATAAACTTTTTGGACCATATATTTGTATTTATTTAAATATAATTTTGAGGTTCCATAATCCTTAAGACTCAATGGCCTTAATAACTCAATAATTAATCCTTACTTATTTTTTATAATTGTTAGGGGTATTTACTAATTGAAATTCAATTCAGAACTACAGTCAAACTTTCGTGCGGATCCTTCATTCATCTTAGTTTCACAAACTCTCGTATGGATCCCTCTTTGTTCATCTATAACTGGAAACACCCCTTGTATTTTGCATCTATTTATACAAAACTCTCATCCTTATTCTCAGTAAAAGACCTCGGTGATCTTCACTATTTTTTGGGAGTTGGAGTTCATTGAAACAGCTTGGGTCTATACTTTCTCAACAAAAATACTTCAACCTACTCCTCAACCGTGCCAAGCTTAAAAATTCGGACATGTTTCCACCCCCATGACCACACCTTCCCACTTCTCACCAGTGACATTTCCCTCATACCCTGTGCCCACTTTCTACAAACAACTGTAGGGGAGGGGGTTTGCGGTGTCTCTATGTTTTGCGGTGAAAAAATTATGTATGCATTCTCTTACACTTGATCACTGGAAATCCCTAAAGAGACTACTCAGATATATCAATGCAACCAATCACCTCACTTTCACATCTCTACTAATTCTCCCACACCCCTAAATGCGTTTGAAGATGCAAATTGGGCAGACTATGAAGACCGCAGGAGATCTACAACAAGCTATTGCATATATTTAGAGAAAAATCTACTGTCTTGGCAAGCTAAAAAGAAAGTTACCATGGCTAAATCAACAACCAAAGCAGAGTAGCGAGCGCTTGCCTATGTTACTTGCGAACTTCTCTAGGTTTAGCAGCTCCTCACGAACCTTGGTGCCTTTCTTCATCAGTCCCCCTCAACTCTGTGGTGTGACAATCTTGGAGCTACATATTTGACAACGAACCCATCGTTCTTTCTCGTGAGAAGCTTATCACGCAAGATTTTCATTTTGTCAAAAAGAGGGTGGTGAACAAGAATCTAAGCATATCATTCATTCATAGTGGGGTCCTATAGGGGTGGCAATTTTAACACGACCCATTTGACCAACATAAACCCAACATGAAGTTAGCGGGTTTGGGTTTTAAGATTTGATACGATTAAATAAACGGGTCAACCTGAACACGACTTGTTTAATAACTGTGTGGGGTTTGGGTTTAACTTATCTAACCCGCTAACCCGTTTAAATAATTTATATTAAATATATATATATATATTATAAAATATAGATTTTTTATCAAATTTTAATATAAATAAGATATACAAATATTAAAAATTAAGTATTTTAATTTAAAGTAAAGTTAATAATATCACAGAATGACAAAACTAATGTGTATTAGTCACATTATTTTCTTATATATAACTAAACAGGTTAGGTTTGAGTTTAATATATGTGGATTTGAGTTTCAAATATGGACACGATTAATTAATTGGGTTGTACTTGTCAACCCGTTAAATAAATGGGTTGGGTTTGGGTTTCATATTTGGACACGATTAATTAAATGGGTTGGGCCGGGTCAACCCGTTTAATAAACGGGTCGGTTTGGGTTTAGCCTAACACGACCCGCGAACCCGTTTGAGCAACTTGCCAATGTACTGACTAAACCCTTACCGGCTGCAAAATTCATTTCTCATTGCAATCAACTCTATCTATGGCCACTGGAAACGAAAGGTGATCAAATAGGCGGGCAGGCCGGGTTTGGGCCGGGCTTGGAAAGATTTTTAGGCCTATCTGGCCTGTTTATGATGCCCAAGCCCGGTATTTTTTTTCGGGCAGGCCCGATTTTTTTTTACTCTGCCTCTACACGGCCCGTTGGGCCCTGTTTTTTCATTTTTGATAACTATTTGGGTATTTTGGTAAATTAGGAGCTAAGGTTGCAATTAGTAAGATGATAAATAAGGAGAATATTAAGATTTGTATTGTTAATTAAGTGTTGGCCCAAATTAATATTTAATTTGGGCTAAATTCAAAATTTGAAGTTTTTGGAAATTTAGTGGGCAAAATCGAAATTAAGATAATTTTTTGGGTTGATTGGTAATTCTAGAATTTTAGATGTCAATCTTGGAAATTTGGTGGAAGTCAAAGCAGGAATTAAGGTTTTGACCAAAAAGGTTGAAGTTTTGAAATTTGGAAGAAATTGTGGGAAATTGAAATTTGAGAAAAATTAAAGGGCAATTTGAAAATTGAAATTAAGTCTCGTTTGAATTTGAAAATTTCTGAAATTAAGGTTTGAATTAAGTTGGTGAGGAATGGAATTAAAGGTTACATAAATTGAAGGGTAGAACAGAAAAATTTGGAGAAATTGGGGGTAAAGTCAATGAAAATTTAAGATTAGAATGTGATATTGGAAAATTCTGGAAATTTGTGATGAAATTCGAAATCCGTTTCGTGGATAAGGGATTTAGGTGATAAGAATTTAAATTTTGGGGATTGAGGTTATATTTGGAATCGGTGGGAATTTGAAGGATGAAATTAATTTTTGGGGCCAATGTGCAAATCCGAAAAGATTATGGGCTAATTGGGAAAAACTCTAAAGATTTGTGAGAAGTTATGAAAGGTAAGTGTGGTATAAATTAATTGAAAATTCGGATTAAGGTAAAGTTAGGATTAAGGAAATCCTAGTTAAATTAGGAAGACTTAGATTAATTGAGGTTTGACCGAAGTTAAAGGATGGACCATATTTGACTTTGACCGAATTGGGATGTTGACCACGTTGACCACATGGTCAAGTTGACAAACTTAAATAAGGCTAAGGTGAAGCCCTTCTCAATTAATTAAGAGATCAAGTTTGGGAAAGAATTATGAAGAAGGCGGGCTATAAAATTAACTTGGGATTCAAGTTATAAAGCTTAATTAGAAGTCTAAATCATTTGAACACTAACCTTGAGCAATAAAGGACTGAAGTACATGAACTCATATCCTTACTAATTAGGGGGTTAATAGGAGAGAATTAAAGGAGGTATTCCCAAAGGTGTGGACAAGGGTAGATCATAAACACCTTGTAAGTCTAACAATACTTGGACAATCAACAAAGAAAGATAGGGAAATGAATCAAGGCTGATTAACAAATATTGGCTAACGGTTGAGCCTAATTAACAAAATAACATGTAACAAAGTAAGTCTACAAAACTTAACTAAATAATATAAGAGCAGATTACTTTAAGAAAGAACCCAATGATTAATAATGGGTGATCCCTATAAGTAAATTGGAGGGATATATGATTAAGAAGGGAATAAACAATGTTAAATTAAGAGTGACGATATTAATATTGGAATCTGATTCCAGATTTGGAATTTAGGAGATCGGGCTCGGGATAGGACGTCTCCTAGTGCTACGGTGAAAGGTATGTTTATTGTGTGATCTGAGTGCCCCCAACGATTACCTTGGGCTCAGATAAGTGTGAAATTGTGTGATGAGATGATATGGGTGATTACAAGTTTAATATGCTTTATGGTGCCTTGTAAATTATTTGCTGAAATATCTTGCATTATTAATTGTTCATGAATATTACTCGAACTTAGGCAAATACCGAATATATCTTGAATTAAGATGAGAGAAGTGATAAGGAAATTGTCACTTATGGAAGGGTATGATAAAAATTATATTATCCCCAATTAACCTAAGAAGACTCCTTAGGTAGGTAATATCGTTCTCAAGTGAAAATATGTTTGAACACAGAAATATCCTAGACAAATTCTAGGCATACATTAAAGACCTAAAAGGCACACGTACATTAAAGATGTTATTCCTTAAAACCTAAGAATGAATCTTAGGCATGGAGATTAAGAAAACTTAATCACACAGTGAGATATTGAGTATGGTGGAAAATCCAGGATTGCCTGGTTGCGCATTGTGATCACTAGAGAGGAAGACTGAGATAAGGTCCACTCTAAGTATTGTACTTCCACTAGTAGGAAAACAGCCTATTTCTGCGGTTGTAAAGGGCCTATTTCTGCGGTTTACAACCGTAGAAATGAGCACCGCAGACATAGGTATTTTACCCTATTTCGGCGGTTCCTACTAAAGAACCGCCGAAATAGACCAGCTCCATTTGACCGTCTTCGTTTGACCTGGCCACCTATTTCGGCGGTTCCTACTAAAGAACCGCCGAAATAGACCAGCTCCATTTGACCGTCTTCGTTTGACCTGGCCACCTATTTCGGCGGTTCTTTAGTAGGAACCGCCGAAATAGGTGGCCAGGTCAAACGAAGACGGTCAAATGGAGCTGGTCTATTTCGGCGGTTCTTTAGTAGGAACCGCCGAAATAGACAGTCTTTTTTTTTGTTTTTTCCTTTCCAGCTTATTATTGCACCCAAATACACCACAAAATTAAGCAAACCTGTAAATGCATTGTATAATGCTGCCACCACATGGGGCGCCTCGGTAGCATACTATAAACCCATAAAGCGGCCATAATCATCGGCACGCATCAATAAATGCAAAAACGCAAGAAAATTCATAACAAAAAAAAGGATTAGTTGTACACTTCACCACATGCACTCTCCACACCACACTCCATTACAATATACAATTCACTACGTTTCAATCTAATGAAATACATATAATAACACAAGTAACGTTCAACGCAAACAACTTAAGAGGAATCAACTAAGTACGTCGATGGAGATAAATTCTGCCCATTCCTCGAGGATTTCAGATATGTGCCTATTTTCATAACTTCCAATGCCCACGATTTCTTCGAAAGCCTTGAACAAACAAAAATGAATAGTTAATGAGACACTACACAAAGAATGACAAAGAATAAAAATACATATAAACCAAGACTTTCAAAGATAGTTTAATACCATGTCCAATGATTTTTCTGGCAAAAACTTGGATGATGCTACTAAGTCATGCATAAACCTCATAACATAGTAACCGCATTCTGATCCACCAGGCTGTACTGGACACTATACATTCACACATTACGTTATCAGTCATACTTGCAGGTCTACTATTAACATGTTAACTATTTGCACAAAATAAGTAAAACTACCTTCACTGTAGTCCAAGGGATGTTCTTCGGTGTCTTTTGCAATGCACGCAGTGCAGCTTGGAAGCCACTATACAAAATAAATATTTTGAATGTAATACACAATTAATCAAATTTAACGAAACAATTTATTAAGTTATGACAATTGTAGTATAATTTAAATAGCTCACCTCTTTAGAGCCGCTGCTATCGCTGGCTTCTTGGCACTCGTACCAAGTGAGTCGAACTGTAAGACTCTCGGGTATTTCATGACCAAAACCAACAACGACCAATGACGACTGCTCACGTGATGAATAAAATTGAAATCATAACACGGATAACATAACTTATAAATAAAACGTAATAAGATATGGAAGTATGACTTACCCTTGATAATATGGTAGCATAATGTATGACTTGTCTGCACATTCATATATTGCGTTCGTCACGTACCGCAAAAGACTTTCAGGATCCATTGACATAGTCACTTCACTGCAAGTATCAGGGCATAGGAATCCGAAGCTGTCAGTCTGATGATCTCGTATCGCCTTGGAATGCACATGCCTGCACCATAAAGACAACAACATCAGTGAACGGCGTTAAAGTACAAAAACTAATTCAAGTATTTCATTAATATAGGAAAAGGTATGAGATCGCTCACATGCTAGCTGACTTCAGAATCGACACATTTAACCAGTCTCTCTTGAATACATCAACGAAGTCGGACATATATATCGAACGTATGCGTCCGTCCTTCGGGTTCGTGATGGTGAAAAAGACCCTGGCTATCCTCCACTTGGATCCTATCACTCTGAGGTGACGTCATCAACAAGGCCGAGTGCAGAAGTCTCATGTTCTGTGACAACCCCTCCAATATGTTCTTCTCTACTAAAGCAGGTCTCATCATGAAGTTGGAGGATGCCCCCGTGAGAGCTGGTGTGGCAACACTTTTTCCTTTTCCTTTAGAAGTTTTTTTCGACTTGACATTTTCCTAATTTGTTGATTAATTAAGTTTAAGTGACTCACTCTAAACCATATACTAATTGAAACATCGGATAATTATAATTTTAGAGTAAGCGTTAATTGTGTTTACCTGGCCCGAGATTTTGACCCATGTACCCGGCCATTGGATTGTAGCTGTTTGAACAGAGCGAAGTATGTTTCTCTGTCCCAGAGGTACCGGTATAGCAACATCAGCATACTCTGTCACATAATCATCTACAAGCACCCGGACATACCCCTGCCGTAGTGGTTCACCGCCGACGGTGTCTGTACCAGATGAGGGAAACAATTTACCCCACGCCACCATAATATCCGCACCTCCCATCGGTATGAACAGCGTGCATAAACAGGGTTCCTGAACATTAAGTAAAGAAGGGTTAAACGAACACAATCGAAGTAAATAGATGATAATAAATAATTTATTTTCTAAGTTAATGTGACTAAACCTTAATAGATGCATGTGGATATGGATCTATCGACTGCACACTACTCTGCCGTACTGGTGTGCCCTCCTCCCTATCAGCTGATGGTGCATGGGCTGGTCTAGTCACCTCCTGACTACTGCACATCTGTGAGCGTATTTTTGTCATCTCCTCTGCAACCAAATGCTGAACATTCTGCATAAGCCTCTGCTCCATCTCAGCAGTAACCTTCAAATGTTCCTCATAGCTGATCATCCTTCCTTGTGAGCCTTTCCTAGACCCCGGATTACCAAAAGCTTGGCGGATACCAACTTGTCCACCAAAACCAATAGCGCGACCAGGATGATCCACCTTTCCAAGAGCACGAGAAAGGGGATCATATTGTCTGTTCGGAGCCCAAGAACCCTCAGTAACTTGAGAGTTTAACTCTTCCTATAAAACACAAAATTAACAAAATTCATTAATATACAGGTACACAAACAAATATTAAACTTATGAACCGAAATTAGATACCATTTGATTTATAATCTCTCTCGTGGCATCATCGTACTGAGGATTTTCCGGCGTCGAGTTTTTTGGCACTCGACTCAACTCCCACACCTTCATCCTTCTGTCGCTAGGAGCCACATCCTGTGGAAGCAAGCCCTTTTGCTCCCACTCTGGTACGCGTTCGGCAATGCTTTTACCACCTAAGTGATGTGGGTATAGATTTTTCTTCGCATTTGCCTGCTGTTTTGCACGAACCGCCTACAAATACATATGTAACGTGTAAGATACAAATAAGCAAATAAAACAGCCAAAATGTATAAAAGACAGCGTTGAATATTAGCTCTACCTGGTACTCTGGCGTGTGACGATACTCCACAAACCGGGTCCACTGCTCCTCAGTGATGCCCTCGTACGCCTCCCAGGGTGGCAGTTCATCGCCTCTTTCTGCATCATCCGATTCAGGGTCTTGATACGCAGCACCATGAATGTACTTGTCAGAGAGGGCCTTCCTATGGTCGCGGAACTGTCGCCCCATTTTTTTCAGTATATCCTCCTTAAGAGAAGGATCAATGCAGAAACGACTCTACATAAACAATTATTAGTCATTTAGTAACACAAGTAACGAGAAACTCTAAAATTATATAACATATTATAAAAAAATAACACACCTGAAGAATCCCAAACATAGTGTCCTTCAATGATTGTGGCACTTGCTTCCAATTGTGATTTATGTCGCAGTAAGTCTTGACCAGGTGGCCAGCATATGCAGTATAATCATGCTTCCAATTACCGTATGGCTGGTTGAACTCATTGAACTGCAAAGGCTTCGTGGGGGGGCCTTTAATTGCCTTCAGTGCACGGGTGGCACCTCTCTTCTTCACCTTCTGTCCGGAGGAGGAGGAAGCTGGTGGCTCTGTCACCTGCTGTGATGGACAAGCCTCATCCTCCGGTGGGTGAGTTCTCTTCCCCTTCTTTCCTCCTCGTGTGACCCGTTTTGCTGGTCTCTGCTGATGAGGATCAGCTTCTTCAATGGGCTGGTCCATAGGGTGATCAGCCACTGCAGTAAAGATAAGTTAGTCAAATTAATTGATGAATTTATAATGTAATGACAAATGTTGAACAAGTCAAGAAAAATAGTTAACATAACATTACCATAAATACTTCTATGTTTTGGTGTTATCAACCCAAAAACCCTCGTCATGGTCTGATCGTGCATAAATCAAGTCGTTTTGAGTATCAACATTTAAATCCCGCAACCCCGTAGGAAACAATGTTGTTCCTTCAATCGTCTCATTCTCATCATCATCATCCTCATTTTCATTTTCAATCTGAACTGGTCTTCTACCTGGAAGAACAACAGACCATCTGAAGTCTTTTGGATCCTGAACATACCACACTTGGTCACAATCTTTTCCCATAACAAACTGATCATCCTTAAAACTGGCACGTGTGAGATCAACCAAGGTAAGACCTCCATCGTTTTGGATTCCACGTCGGTTGTCCACCCATTTGCAACGGAACACTAAAAACGAATCAATATGGTAGTCTAGCTCCCAAATGTCCTCGATAACACCGTAATACCAACTGGAGCTCCTCACTGGTTGAGACTGGTTACCGATGTGGTACTCATTGAATGCCGCTTCTATTTTTACTCCACTGTTCTGGTTTATTGATTTAGCATCTTGGCGTGCAGTGTAATAAGTATACCCACTAATGTCATATCCCTCAAATGATACAACATTAGGTTCAGGTCCTATTGCCAAAAATCTGATTTCCTCATTGAGAACTTCTGAATTTGATGACGCTTTTTCAAAGACATAATATTTGAACCATTGGACAAACAGTCGGTTTTGTTCTTTCGTAAGCCAAAGATGGTTTCTGGTAGGATTTTGTTGTCTCAACTCATTCATATGAGTATCAAAGAAGGGTTCAACAGCCTCAAGGTGTTGTAACACAAACAGATGTGCTTGATGAATCAGTTGACTTGGTACTTGCACAATCTTTCTTCCAATGACACCTTTGCCTTTATATCTGCCGTAGTGTCTTGGTTTTGGGATACCGATTGATTCTGCTTCATTCAGATAATCAGTCACAAATTCTGTGACTTCCTCAGTCACCGTTGCTTCAATTATGCTCCCTTCTGGTCGATATCTATTCCTCATTCTACCCTTTAGAATACCCATGTATCGTTCAAAAGGGTACATGTAGCGTAAGTAGACCGGACCACAAAATTGGATCTCTTGAACAATGTGGACTATCAAGTGCACCATTATGTCAAAGAATGATGGTGGGAAATACATCTCTAATTGACATAATGTTACCACTATTTCACGTTGTAGATCATCGAGAGAGTTTACATCAATTACCTTGCAGCAGACAGCATTGAAGAAGAAACACAATCTGGTTAACGCATTTCTGACATCATTTGGCAATATCCCACGGATGGCTACTGGCAGAAGATGTAACATCAATACATGATAATCGTGAGATTTCATGCCTAACAGTTTCAAATCCTTCATTGATACAATATTCTTCCAGTTTGAAGAATATCCAGATGGTACTTTTACCGAGTGTAGACATTTACAGAAGCTGATCTTCTCATTCTTTGAAAGTGTGTAGCATGCAGGAGGTAGGTATATTCGTCTCTCATTCTCCTGTGGGTGTAACTCTTTCCTTATACCCATGGCTTGCATGTCTTTTCTCACTTTCAATCCGTCTTTCGTTTTGCCGGGTATGTTGAGCAAAGTCCCACTCACTGCCTCACCAACATTCTTTACGATGTGCATGAAATCCAAACAGTGTCTGACAGGCAGGTGACGCCAATACGGTAAATCCCAGAAGATAGAGCATTTTTTCCAAATGTTCTTTGCCGGTTTCGATGTGTTTCCAAAGACGTTCACAATGTCCTTAACCTTTGCATACACTTCCTCAGAGGTCAAAGGTAGACGGGCCACTCGAGTCTCGGCCTCACCATTGAACAGTTTCTTCTTCTTACGATAAGGGTGATCTTCAGGTAGAAAACGTCGATGACACATGTAAACATTCTTACCACAATTTTGTAAACGGTCCGAACATGTGTCATCCTCGCACACCGGACATGCAAATGTTCCTTTCACAGTGTATCCAGACAAGTTCCCGTATGCAGGGAAATCGTTGACCGTACAGAACAACAACGCCTTGAGCGTGAAATTTTCCCTTGCATAAGCATCATACACAACGGTTCCCTCATTCCACAGCAACTTCAAATCATCAATCAATGGGGCGAGGTATACATCAATATTATTACCTGGCTGCTTGGGGCCAGATATCAAAAGAGATAACATTATGTACCTGCGTTTCATACACAACCACGAAGGCAAATTGTAGATCACTAGTAAAACGGGCCAAGTACTGTGTTGACTGCTTAATGTGCCGTACGGGTTCATCCCGTCAGTACATAGCCCAAGCCTCAAATTCCTATCTTCACCTCCAAAATGTTCTTTGAACCGTCTATTGATGTTTCTCCACTGAGGTCCATCTGCTGGATGTCTTAATTTCTCATCACTCTTTCTACCCTCTGCGTGCCATCGTAAATTCTTTGCATCTTTCGGATTCGCAAACAACCGTTTGAATCTGGGTATAATCGGCAAATACCACAGTAATTTAGCTGGAGGGCTTTTTTTTTAACGGAGGAGTACTCACCATCTTTATGCTTATACCGGGACAGCTGACATTTCGGGCAAGTGTCCAGATGTGCGTATTCACCCCTGTACAACACACAGTTGTTTGGACACGCGTGAATTTTTTTGTACTCTACTCCCATTGGACACACCCATTTCTTTGCCTCATAGGTGGTGGTAGGGAGACCATTCTCATCCGGTAGCATATCATGAATCAGCTCGAGGAATGCCGAGAAACCTTTGTCACTCAATCCATATCTTCCCTTCAGGTTGAACAAATTCAATATAGCCGTCAATTTCGTGTACTTAGTGCACGTAGGATACAATGCCGTCTTGGATGCGTCCAACAACCTTTGATACTCATCCGGTCGATCAACAAAATTATTCTCAACGTTATCAAGCATCTCCATTATTTGCTCATCATGATAAGTCGGTTCACTGTCATTGACTCCGGAAGCATTTGGGATCGGTTCCGACTCGACAAAATCAAATGTGTGGTCTGTTCTCATCCTCTCCCTTTCATTAATGTACGAGGACCCGACATTATGTTCAACACTTTCTCCATGAAAAATCCATCTCTTATAGTGTGGCATGAAACCGCGAGTCTTCAGATGGAATTCAATTTCCACAATGTTTGAAAATTTCCTTAAGACACCGCAGTCAACACAAGGACAAGGTATTTTCTCCGCCTTTGTCATGTCCTTGTGCTGCACTGCCGCTTTGCAAAACTCTTTCAACATGTTGTGATAGTGATCCCCTCGCTCACCGTACATCCAGTCACGCTCCATACTTTATTTGAAATACAAAACGGTACGGTTAATGAAGCGTGACTGTATGCATATTAAATAAGCTAGCTACTCTAACTCTAAGGTTTCAACCTAAATTATATACTAGCACCTATATTATCTGAATACATAATCTCAATGATCAAACAAAAAGCAAAGTTTAGTAGCTTACTTGTACACAGAGAAGGAAACAGCAACGGTGATTCCCCCCTACAAAGGCGTAACCACACAAAATGAGTAAATAAACAAAAATAAAACAAAAATAAAACTATAAAATTAATTAATCCACTCGAGAAAAAATAAAACGCAAATAAAATTGAAACAAATTATTAAAACTTATCAAGTAATATATCCTAATTGAACTAAGAGAAAAGATAAATGAAGTACATACTATTAAACCTACAGAATTAAATTTGAAAGCAAAAAAAAGAATTTTGTAACTTAATACTAAACCAATTCAAGTAATGACAAAATAAATAAAATAAACAAAGCAAACCGCAAAATCAAAAACAAAAAGCATAAAAACAGAATAAATACTAAAAGTCTAAACGAAAGCAAGCGTAATCCTAACTAATCAAATTTGACGTATAATTAAACAAAGTAAAAATAAAACTTAGCATGTAAACATATCCTAATTGAATTAAGAGAAAAGATAAACGAACTACATACTATTAACCTACATAATTAAATTTGAAACCTAAAAAAAAAGAATTATGTAAACCTTAAGTCATCTAATTTCTAGGACAATTTTGACAGAGTTTCCCCTATAATTTTAGCATTGCCCACACACAATTTCAGCTCACCAACTCATTTCTAATATCCACAACAATCTTAATCACTAACACACATTAAATTCTGCACAAACTCATCTATTTCCCCTTGGATTCCAAGTCCTTTAATCATCATTTTATTAACACTAAAACAACTCAATCTCTTCATCATTATACAATAACACCACTAATACTCAAAGCAATGTAAATTCCTCATATTCAAGCAATTAAAAACGAAAAGCAAAACGCAAAATCAAAAACGAAAAGCAAAACAATCCGAACAAATACTAAAAGTCTAAAACGAAAGCAAGCTTAATCCTCACTAATCAAATTTGATGTATAATTACACAAAGTAGAAATAAAACAAGAATAAAAGAAAAGTAATGAAAATTAAAAATCAAAAACAAAGGCACAACCACACAAAATGAGCAAAAAAACCACAATTATTCACTCAAACATTTTGTCGAGCACCTTGTGTGCACATATAACTTCACTTCTACAATACTACTTATATACACAAATTTCATAAACTTCACTAATTCAATCATCCACATTCACATTCAACCACAATTTCAACAACAATCACAATAAATCCATAAATAAAACTCAAAATTGAAATACCTTCGAACTCCCTCGATTTCGCCTGCTGCTCCTCTCTTCTGTTTGACTTCGCCGGCACCGACGACCGGAGGTGACGCGCGACGCGGCTGCGACGACAGGCGGCGAGGAAGGCGCGGCGGCGAGGACAGGCGGCGGCGGAAGGAGGGGAGGCGATCTGAGTCGTTCTTCGGTCGGAGGAGCAGCAGCGGGAGTCGAGAAGATTGAAGCGTCGGGGTGAATGAGAGAATTAGGGTAGGGGTTGTTAATAAAGAACCTATTTCGGCGGTTCTAACCTAAGAACCGCCGAAATAGATCGTCGACATTTTTTTTTTAAAAGATACCCTATTTCGGCGGTTCTTATGTCAAAACCGCCGAAATAGGTCATTTTCTATTTTTACATAAGAACCGCCGAAATAGGTCTGTTTTATTTTTAAAAAAAATAGAAAACGACCTATTTCGGCAGTTTTGACATAAGAACCGCCGAAATAGGATCTCTATTTCTGCGGTTATTTAACAACCGCGGAAATAGGGGCGCAGAAAAAGACCATTTTTGTACTAGTGTTCCAATGGGTCAGATTGATCATTGGACGGAGGCACTACTCTTGGTGCATGGCTTCGGCCGTAGGTTATCGGCCTTATAAAAGAGAAGGAGGATCGGAGGCACTACCGTTGGTGCATCACTTTGGTTGTAGGTGACCCGCCTTATAATAGGGAAGGAGGAATCGGAGGCACTACTGTTGGTGCATGGCTACTGCCGCAGGTGTCCCACCTTATAATAGAGGATGGTAAATTGAGAACACGTTGTCTTCTAACATGGCGACTTGCTAAGTGACTTTCGTGAAACCTTAGAGGATGAACTAAGGGGCCTTGGAGGCCATATAACGAGGACAGTTTAAAAATTATTCTCGTAGCGTTATTACCTTGAACTTGATTATTGGATTTAATTGTGTGACTGAGTTATGTGTGAACTTTATGTTTGAATTGGTGGAGTGTGTATGACCGAATTGGTTATGTATGACTGAATTTGCTGAGTGTGTATGGTTATGAGAATTTGTTCTTCTTGGACTTGGGAATGTGATTGATTATTACTGATAATGATCTATTGGATATGAGGAATGTCAGTGGTGTCGACTTAGTTGTTATGTTAATTGATCTGTTGGCATTGGATTGTGAATCTGGGTAATGATGAATTGTTAACTTATATATTATGTTATTGGAATTGGAGACCGCTTTATTATAATTGGAATTGCATGTTAACTTCAACCAAATAGCCTAAGATTGGTCTGAAGGTGTATGAGGGTTGCATGGTGGCATACCCAGTAGCTGGGGCTGACCCAACAACATTTTTACAGGTATTTGAAGAGGTCCCACAGTCGAGTGCGGGATTGGGTAGACTTGAGATCTTTGGGTATTTTGATTTTGGTATAGATTGTATTGGCACACAGATGAGTAAGAGATTGTAAAGGTGGGAACTATGTATATTACTCACAGGTTTCTAGATAAGGTTATATATTAAAAATTGGGGTGTAAATACTCTTTGTCATTCACAGTGTTACCGGTGTTAGTTGGATGCCTTGTTGCGCACATGGGTGCGTAATGACGGTAACCCCCATTGTGGTTGATAAATTTTAGATTTTATTTCCGCTGCTAGTTATTACTGAATGCTCTAGTTATTGCGATGGTTCAAATTAAACACAAGTGATATGAGTTAGGAGTGTTACAAAAGTGGTATTAGAGCGTAGTGGTAGAAACTATGAGCATAGGATTTTGGGATTGGGATATGTCAGAACTCGCGTGTGAGGTGTGGTAGTCTAGGAACATCTGATGATTACTGTTTACCTACAGGCACTGTCTAAAGGACAGAGTAGTGTATAGGAAGACTATACGGATAAAGTAAATGTAGAAGTCATAAGGGCGCCAAATGTGGAGATAAGGGACAAAAAGTCCTGAAAGGAATGTTACTCTCGTCGAATCAATTCTATTGTGGTCAGGACCATGACCCATGAGCAACCCTTACTAGGAGTACAAACACCTATACCCGCCCTCCGCATCTCAGGGTTCACAATTGGATGAAAAGTGCCATGGAGATGTAAAGTTTCCTCATATTCAGGAATTCCGACCTGACTGCTATAAGATGTTTTATCTTCAAGATGGAAAACGAATTTTATTATACGGTAGATTACATAAGACTGGAAGGTCTTGATAGTAGCATAATATTTAAAAGATGTTACCTACACTAAGTAGCAATTATTAGGGAACCCTATTTTGCAAGGAAATTTGGGTTGACTAGCTAGGCAGTCAATATGACCTTGTCCAGTTAACAAAAAGGAAAGCACTAACCAGTGCACCTAAAGGAAAGGAAGCAAGAAGGAGTCTGAGGCACTTGTCTAAGGGAGCATGATAGTGGGACAACAGTATGCAAAGTATAGTGATCGCCTAAAGGTATATATGAAGTGCACAACTCCAAGCCCTTACCACTACAAAGGTCCAGGAAGATCTGACCCACAAAACTCAGGCAACTAAACGAGCATACGAAACCGTATACGCTTGGAATACTGCAACATAGTACCTAGGAAGGAGTCATTGCTACATAACCACGATAAATGTGTGGGAATAAATGTAAGAACAAAGGTGAAAGCAAGGCGATTGACGGTCTCCTCGAAAGGAACAACACCCTAATAAGGGAATATCCTACCAAGGGCAACAAAGAAGTCACCTGAATAATCAAACTATTAAAGACCAACAGGGAGAAAAGAAGTGTCAACAGGATTACCAAGTATGGAAGGATAAAAGAAATATACCACAAATGACATACGCCATACAGATGACTCAACCTGCACGGCGCACTTGCCACAACAAGTGTTATAATAATCATCGTACTGATGACTCAGCCTGCACTGCACGACGCACTTGCCACCACAAGTGCTATAATCATAGACCAAGTTGAGAAAACTGTGATGGCTGGAAAGTAGAGTGCCATGATTATAATATGGATACCAAACTTTCGAGTATCTCCCTAATCCAAGAAATAAGGACTATAGCTTGTTCCATAGGGGAACACGAGACCTTGGAACGACCCGACTGGCCTGGCCATTATAATTACAAGGAACGTGCTAGTCAAAAGAGAGTTAGACCAGGTTGAAATGTTAAACCCCGTAATATTAGTAACAATTCTCTACCTAAGACTTGTAGACCAAAAACCCAAAAAACCTACACCGACAATAATGTCGAACAATACTGGTGATGTAACACCCCTAAAACCGGCCTAAGAGTTAAGGGTATTACACGCCGCGTATTTCTACCAATAACGCAAGGCTCTAAAATATTCAAATGCAATAAAGGCCTAAAACAGAGTTTACATAAACATTATAAACCAAAGTATTCAATGCAGCGGAAGTAAAACGAATTCCAAATACATATCCAAGTCAGAGACTCAAAACAGAGTAAGGCCCAAAGGCTACAACGTCATAACAGAAGTTTAAACAATCAAATGAGCTAATTGCATTAATATGCCAAAAACACTCATAAATCAGTAGTACAGATCATAAGTAATCCAACACCACAGACGGCACTCAAATCGGAGTTCAAACGAAGAAGTTATGCTGAAAACAGAGAGGTGTCCGAACTTGTGTCCGGACAAATGTTCGGACACAAGTCGAACTAAAATCAGATAGAGGATTTCAGAATGTCCGAACATCCATGTTCGGACTGACGTTCGGACGGGTTACGGAAAATAGTTACGCGGAGGTCCGACCTGTGTCCGGACGTCGAAGTTCGGACACAGGTCGAACTTAAATCAGAAGAAAACCTGAGGGTGTGTCCGAACATCCACGTTCGGACGATGTTCGGACATACCCCGAACTTTGAAAATCAGAAGAGCAAAACGCACTGTCCGAACTTCAAAGCTCGGACGGAAGTTCGGACAGTGCAAAAAAATGCAAATTCCAGAAGACGCCAGAGCAGAAAAACAACACCATTCGATGCCCGAATTGCCAATTAAGCACACACACCAAATCAGACATTAAAACAGGAGAATCAGGGGTTTTAACCATTCCAAAAACGCAACAAAACGCAAATAGAATCACACACAAAATCAGATAACACTCTTACAATACCCCATGGCCGAACTTCCAAACCGAATCAAGCAATCACCTACCTCAATTACAGCAGAGACGAAGCACGATCTGAACAGCAGAGAATCCCGAATCCGAAACAGAGTCCAATCAATGCGAATCCCAGAACGCAACCAGTAACGAAACTCAAACCTCTGAACAAAGCAAACGCAAAACAATTGACAATTAGAACGGACCCCCTCAACCCGAGACTGAATCGCAGAACACATTCACATTCCTTACCTGAATTCTGACACGAAAACGCAGAGAACACCGGACACAGCAGAGGATATGATCGAGGCAAGAGTCAACTGGGTTACAATCAGATTACAGAAACCCAAATCAGAATGAGAGAAATTCCCCAATTTCCGAATCAAATGAGAACAGACCACGCTCTTACCTTACCGGAACCGGCACCACAATCAGACACACTTGAAGAGGTTGAACAGAACGAGATTTTGAGAGAGAGAGAGAGAGAACAGAGAAGGGAGCGTACTGACGGTTTCCAAATGAGCGAGGGTTAGAACGTGATTGAGAGTGAGGGAAATTAGTGGAAGGAATTAACTTATTAGAAAGGAAATTAATTGAGAATAATCTCACCAGGAAATAGAACGAATGGGGAAAAAGACCTCCTTGTCCCGACTTCTTATTAAGGACTTCCATGTCCTGAATTCAGAATGAACCAACTTAACATAACACGAAACGAAATAAAACTGCAACGAAACTTTGGGTTTAACATCACCTCCCCCTTAAAGAATTTCGTCCTCGAAATTGACTCACCTTACTGCTCGAACAGGGAGGGAAACTTGGCACGTAGCTCAGCCTCGAGCTCCCACGTTGCTTCACTCTCTAACTGATCAGACCACTGGACCTTCACCATAGGCAGGGTCTTACTACGAAGCCGGCGGCATCCCTGGCTAAAATACGAGTAGGCACCGCCTCGAAACTGCAGTCCTCTCTCAACTGAAGCTGGCTGTAGTCGATCACGTGAGACGGATCATGCAGGTACTTCCTCAACATAGAGACATGAAAAACACCGTGGACAGCAGACAAAGCAGTGGCAACGCTAACCGGTAGGCCACAGGCCAATCCTCTCCAGAATTTCAAACGGTCCAACGAACCTTGGGCTAAGCTTCCCACGCTTCCCAAACCGAACTACGCCTCTGACGGCGACACTCGCAGATAAACATGATCTCCAACCTCAAACTCAAGCGGTCTGCGCCTCTGGTCTGCATAACACTTCTGCCTACTCTGAGCAACTAGCAGACGCTCCCGAATCATCCTAATCTTCTCCACCGCATCCTGCACCAGCTCGGGGCCAACCAAACCCTCTATTTCAGGTCATCCCAACAAATGGGCGACCTGCACCTCCTACCATACAACGCTTCAAACGGAGCCATACCAATGCTCGCCTGAAAGCTGTTGTTGTAGGCGAACTCAACCAGAGTCACATGCTGCTCCCAGCTACCCCCAAAATCCAGGACACATGCGCGAAGCATGTCCTCTAGGACCTGATTAGTCCTCTCTGTCTGGCCATCCGACTGAGGATGGTAGGTTGAACTGAACGCCAAACTCGTACCCAGGGCCTTATGCAAACTGCGCCAAAATCTCGAAACAAAGCGCGGGTCACGATCAGAAACTATAGTAGTAGGCACACCATGCAGCCTCACTATCTCATCCAGATACAAACGAGCTAGGCGCTCCAAGCTGAAGGTCTTCTTCACTGGCAGAAAATGGGCAGACTTCGTCAAACGATCAACAATCACCCAAATAGCATCACAACCCGAGGAAGTCTTGGGCAAACCCATGACAAAGTCCATCCCCCACATCTCCCACTTCCACTCGGGAACGGGAAGGGGCTGAAGCAAACTCGCTGGCCTCTGGTGCCAGCCTTCACCTGCTGACAGGTCTGGCACTTCGAAACAAACTCAGAGATGTCACGCTTCATCCCAGACCACCAGAATGACTCTCTGAGATCCCGATACATCTTCACCCCTCCTGGGTGAACTGAAATGGCGCTCCATGAGCCTCCTGAAGGATCTCTCTGCGCAGCACTGCATCGTCTGGCACACATACACGGCCTCTGAAACGCAGACAACCATCACTGGAGACACTGAAGTCTGAACTCTGCTCTGAAGACAACCCCCTCTAATCCGACACAAAGCTGAGTCTGACTCCTGACCAACCCGGATCTCCTGTCGACCAAAGAGACTGAACCTGAAGCGTGCTATCACACTGGCACTGGCTGGTCTCACTACCCAAACGCCCATACGCTGAAGCTCTAAGGCGGACCTCTGAACTCCTGTCAAAGCACAAGCTACACCCGGAGCACCTCCGCTCAATGCGTCGCTACAACATTCGCTCTACCCGGGGTGGTAGAGATTTCCAAATCGTAGTCATGAAGTAGCTCCAACCATCTCCTCTGTCCAATTTCAGCTCCTTCTGAGTGAACAAATACTTGAGACTTTGTGGTCCGTGTAAACCTTACACGACGCCCGTACAGGTAATGTCTCCAAATCTTCAGCGCGAAAACCACAGCTGCCAACTCCAGATCGTGGGTAGGGTAGTTCTCTCATAGGGCTTAAGCTGTCGAGAGCCATAAGCCACCACCTTACCATGCTGCATCAGAACACCTCCCAGTCCCTTATGGACGCATCACAAAGACCTCGAATCCCTCGGTCCCAGATGGCAAAGTCAGAATCGGTGCCGTCGTCAACCTCTTCTTAATCTCCTGGAAGCTCTGCTCGCAAGCCTCGCTCCACTCATACTTGATCTCCTTCCTCAACAGACGGGTCAGCGGGGATACAATCTTAGAGAACCCCTCAAACGAACTTCCTGTAATACCCAGCTAACCCAAGGAAGCTACGGATCTCTGCACATTTCGTGGGCCTCGCCACTCCATCGCAGCTCTAATCTTTCAGGATCCACTGAGGATACCGTCCTGCGGACCAATGTCCCAAAAAAACTACGCAATCAAGCCAGAAGTCACACTTCTTCAACTTAGCATACAACTCACGATCCTTCAGCGTCTGCAAAACAATCCTCAGATGCTCTCATGGCTCCTCTGCGCTCTTGGAGTACACAAGATATCGTCTATGAAGACCACTACAAACTGATCTAGATAGGGTTTGAAAACCCGGTTCAATTATATCATTAATACTGATGGGCATTAGTCAATCCAAAAGGCATGACTAGGAACTCGTTAATGACCATAACGAGGTCCTAAAGGCGGACTTAGGCACATCTTCGGCCTTAATCCTCAAATGAGGTACCTGAGCGAAGATCTATCTTCGAGACAACTGTGGCGCCGAACTGTCAAACAAATCAACTATGCGCGGAAGGGGATAGCGATTCTTGTGGTCACCTTGTTCAGCTCTCTATAGTCGATACACAATCGGAAGGTCCCATCCTTCTTCTTCACAAACAGCACTGGCGCTCCCCAAGGCGAAACGCTAGGGCAATGAAGCCCTTATCTAGCAATCCTGAAGCTGAACCTTTAGCTCCTTCAACTCCGCCGGACTCATACGGTAAGGGGCCCTAGATGGGCTGAGTCTTTGGCGCCAAAGTCAATCGTGAACCCACCTCCCTCACTGGTGGAAGTCCGGGCACGTCGTCTGGAAGACCTCCGGAAACTCTCTGACGATCGGGATGCTCTCCAAGCTAGATCCTCACGCACCTCTGGCAGATAACATAAGAAGCCCTGGCAACCTCATCAAGAAACTGGCTGCCTACATTGCTGACACAATCACAGGCGCACATGGCACTGCATTCCCAGAGAAAGCAAAGCGAGTCCCGCCTGGCAGATCATACTACTCTCCTCGCTGGCACAATCTATATGGCAGGTGTCTGCTAGCCAATCCATGCCCAAAATCACATCAAAACAGGTCTCCGCATCGGGATGAGGTCAGCAAAGAAGATCTTGTCCCTAACTACTATGGGACAGCCTTTACACACAGAATTCAGCACACAAGGGCAACCCCACCTAATGGACTACTCACACACAGGTCTACCTCACTAGGTATAGCAGTCAGTCCAAGATCACTCAACAAATCACAGCAGATAAAGGAGTGCGTAGCTCCAGAGTCAAACAGACAAAATACATCCTGAGAATGGATCTGGAGGATACCTGAGACGACGCGATCACCAGCACGATCACGCTCCCCCGCCATAGCATACACTCGGGCCTGAGTCTGAGGCTTCTTCTGGTCGGACCTGCCCCTGAATCTGAACCGGTGCCTCTATCTCCTGAGCCTCTACCGGATGCCTGAGGGCACTGAGCGATCCGGTGCTCCATCGACCCGCACTTAAAGCAGGCACCAGTCTTCTTGTAGCACTCCCTACCAGGATGGGAGTGGCCACAAGACCCACACTTCGCCCCAGCTGACGAAGATGAAGAAGCTCCCCGACGGTCTCCATAGGACTGCTTCTTCTGAGGAGCAGCCTCCTTCTTCTGAGGCTCTCAGCACGCCTTTCCCTTGTGGTCCTTGCCAGCCTGTCTGCCCCTGATGTCGGCCTCTACCAGCAAAGCAACATCTGCCACATCTCTGAAGGTCCGGTGACGAAGAGGTGTCACAGCGGACCTAATATCCGGTCTGAGCCCACTCTCGAACTTACGGGCCTTCCTATGCTCATCTGGCTCCGGAGCATACTTCGAGAGCGTCACGAACTTCCTGACGTACTCCTCTACAGACATGTCTCTCCCCTGGCGTAGCCGGTTGTACTCGTTGATCTTCTGGTCCTTGTAAACGTCCGGATAGAACTGCTTGTTGAACTCTACGCAGAACTGATCCCAGGTCCAAGGCTGGGGATGCCTACCCATCACCATACGCCACCACTCCTTGCCTCCCCCTTAAAGAGGAACGTGGCGAAGTCCACCTTCTGGTCATCCTCCGACCCCATCACTCTCAGCAGGTCCTCGACCTCAGTAATCCAATGGCTCGCCTCCTGAGGGTCACAACCGTCAAGGAAGGCGGCTTTAGCTTCATGAACTCTTGGAGGGCTCTGACTCGGCCTCCCACAGCATTTGCCCCTGCTGGGCCTGCTCCACCAGCTCCACCAGCTCCCCCAGCAGCTGCAGCCATAGTCTGCATCACTGAGTCACAAACTGCTGCACTGCTCGCAGCTCTCCCTGAGGGGTCACTGGTGTCTACGAGGAGGCATTCTGAGATTCACAAATCAAAACTTGTCAGAACTGACTCAGACTTCAACAATGTCACAACGGACCTCACACAAGCAATCACATCCACAGACCCTAAAGAAAGCCAAACCTGGCTCTGATACCACTAAATGTAACACCCCTAAAACCGGCCTAAGAGTTAAGGGTATTACACGCCGCGTATTTCTACCAATAACGCAAGGCTCTAAAACATTCAAATGCAATAAAGGCCCAAAACAGAGTTTACATAAACATTGTAAACCAAAGTATTCAATGCAGCGGAAGTAAAACGAATTCCAAATACATATCCAAGTCAGAGACTCAAAACAGAGTAAGGCCCGAAGGCTACAACGTCATAACAGAAGTTTAAACAATCAAATGAGCTAAGCACTACCGCTCCAGAACTCAAGATGATCCTCGCTGATCAATCTGCAAAAATGTTAGAAGTAGGGGAATAAGCACACAACTATGTCCAGTAAGCAGCGACCGTCATCAGTAAGGTCGCTCAAAACAATTGAAATCAGAAGAAGAGAGATAAACATCATACACAATTCTCAATAGTCAAAAGCTTTCAGAAACAGAAACAGAGTGGAACACAAGGGGTTCCCATATCAGAAACAGTCAGAGCACTTAAACAGAAAGGGGACAAGACACAATGCACACACTAAGAAGGGTCGAAGACCCATAGACCATACCAGGTCTCTCGGCAACGCAGAAATGACTCGAAAGAGCCAAAGGGTTCGTCAACCCCACAGAACATAAAGGGAATGACCCACACTCAGAACGACGTCTACATGGTATACCACGGAATAGCTCGACCCAGCCATTCACGGCTCAGAAACAAAGTGTAATGTCCCAAAACAGAAGGATTGCTTAAACAGAAGCATAATTGCATTTAAATATGCCAAAACACTCATAAATCAGTAGTACAGATCATAAGGAATCCAACGCCGTAGACGGCACTCAAATCGGAGTTCAAACGAAGAAGTTATGCTGAAAACAGAGAGGTGTCCGAACTTGTGTCCGGACATCAATGTTCGGACACAAGTCGAACTAAAATCAGATAGAGGATTTCAGAATGTCCGAACATCCATGTTCGGACTGACGTTCGGACGGGTTACGGAAAATAGTTACGCGGAGGGTCCGACCTTGTGTCCGGACGTCGAAGTTCGGACACAGGTCGAACTTAAATCAGAAGAAAACCTGAGGGTGTGTCCGAACATCCACGTTCGGACCGATGTTCGGACATACCCCGAACTTTGAAAATCAGAAGAGCAAAACGCACTGTCCGAACTTCAAAGCTCGGACGGAAGTTCGGACAGTGCAAAAAATGCAAATTCCAGAAGACGCCAGAGCAGAAAAACAACACCATTCAATGCCTCGAATTGCCAATTAAGCACACACACCAAATCAGACATTAAAACAGGAGAATCCATGGGGTTTTAACCATTCCAAAACGCAACAAAACGCAAATAGAATCACACACAAATCAGATAACACTCTTGCAATACCCCATGGCCGAACTTCCAAACCGAATCAAGCAACCACCTACCTCAATTACAGCAGAGACGAAGCACGATCTGAACAGCAGAGAATCCCGAATCCGAAACAGAGTCCAAATCAATGCCGAATCCCAGAACGCAACCAGTAACGAAACTCAAACCTCTGAACAAAGCAAACGCAAAACAATTGACAATCAGAACGTGACCCCCTCAACCCCGAGACTGTATCGTAGAACACATTCACATTCCTTACCTGAATTCTGACAACGAAAACGCAGAGAACACCGGACACAGCAGAGGAAGATGATCGAGGCAAGAGTCAACACTGGGTTACAATCAGATTACAGAAACCCAAATCAGAATGAGAGAAATTCCCCAATTGTCGAATCAAATGAGAACAGACCACGCTCTTACCTTGTTACCGGAACCGGCACCACAATCAGCCACACTTGAAGAGGTTGAACAGAACGAGATTTTGAGAGAGAGAGAAGAGAGAACAGAGAAGGGAGCGTACTGACGGTTTCCAAATGAGCGAGGGTTAGAACGTGATTGAGAGTGAGGGGAAATTAGTGGAAGGAATTAACTTATTAGAAAGGAAATTAATTTGAGAATAATCTCACCAGGAAATAGAACGAATGGGGAAAAAGACCTCCTTGTCCCCGACTTCCTTATTAAGGACTTCCATGTCCTGAATTCAGAATGAACCAACTTAACATAACACGAAACGAAATAAAACTGCAACGAAACTTTGGGTTATAACAGGTGAGAAGTGACAAGTCCTTAGGACAAGCACGACCATACATAGGAGATTAATAAAACTCTGTGAACAGACCACCATCACCGAAGGGTGTAAAAGATCAGGGAAGAGGATCAAGGGAACCCTACAACTAGAATATCTAGAGATATTTAAAAGCTAAAGTCACACATAGTGTGCTTTAGAAGAATTGGAACTTATAAGTTAAAACACTCCCAATTTTATGGATAAAGGGATGGGACACAAGTACCTAGTGTACCAACCCAACCCCAACCGTCAAGAGACTGACAGATAAGATCGCTCAACAATGTGAGCCAGTTACTGTGTTAATAGTAGCCTGCAACGAAGATGTCACCAGATCTTATGAAAAATGGATGACACATTAATCTTCAACAAGATCAGCATAAAGTCCATAAAGCACCCAAGTCGACCTGAGTCTTCAGTAATGACATTTCTCATGGGAGACAATGCTGAATTTCTACATGGTAATGAGAAGAGAATAGATGAAATCCCCTAAATTAATTAATTTAAATTAATTTAGGGGATTTCTTTTATAAAAACCCTAAATAATATTATTAAACACTAAATTAGTGTATGGTATTATTTAAAAATTATTTAGGGGACTTCTTATATTAAATTCTAAATAATAATATAATTTAAATTAATTTATTATAGGGTATTATGAATTTAATAATAAGATTTATAAGTAAATAAATCTCTGAAAATTTGGGACACTCCAATTATATTATAAAGATTTTATAAGTATTTGAAACATTGATTTGAATAATAAAAATCGGTGTAACATGTAATAGCTATATATATATATTATTACATGAAATGATAACACAAATTATTAAGAGGAGGATTCGGAGTGTTATTTAGCAGGCTAACACAATTGTGAAGATTTAAATAGCTCAAATTAAGAGCTGCTTTTCCATTCTCTTCCTATTCTTTTTATTCATGTTACAATCCTAAGTGACAAATAAATAAACATATGAGCTCTCGTCATTTCCTCTTCACTCACGGTTATACATGTCAGTTTCTCTTCATTTTCCCCATTCAATTCTATTTCTAATCTCTTTATATATCTCTATTATAATAAAACTCTATTCATTTTCCATCACTCTCGGTCATGACTTAAACAGGCAAATATATATAGCCTGTCTATTTTCTTTTCACTCACATTACAAAAAATTAATATGAGAACATATATACCAGCACCTCTCTATTTTCTTTTCACTTAATTGGCAATCTGAAACAATCAGCCTCTCTTTCATATTCCCTTCATTTGTGCAACCAACGCAACAAGACACATACATGCTCCCCGCTTAATTGCTCTATTCTCTTCTTCCATCTGTGTTAGCCTTCTTCCTATTCACGGTAGTATATATACCGAAACATCTTCATTCTCTTCTTGCTGCCTTAGATCTCTTTATTTTCTTCTTGTTTTAAAAATCTCTGCATAAGCAAGTCACTGGGAACCACCAAACTTAGCGAATAAGAAAGATATGCTCCGCACCTTCCTTCAATTTTTCTTGGTTACGCTCTTCTGTATAAATCACTGTCACTGTGCACCTGGCACACCAGGTTGAAGAGGGACTGAAAACATTTCTTCGAGAACCGGTAATACTCTAAACTTCCTACTCTACAATTAACATAAAAGTTTGAATTCTTCTATTGCAACCCAATCTTCATTCTGTGCCTGCACGAGTACCTCTCCTCATCTTCTTCTTGTTTATACGCCTATGTAGAAATAAATCACTGGAATAACCCCATCGTGTATAGCTTTGCATCTCTCTTCATTTTCTTCTCGTATCGGCACAACCGGAAGTGATAAATACTTGAACTGGTCGCTCATACTCTACATTGAAGTACTGCGTGAACAGTTCACCAAAACTGGTATTATACTCATACGTATCTCCTTCTGGTAACTTATCATAACGGTAGAGTTAAAAAGATTGATGATTACGTGTTAAAGTGGTGAATTAAACGCTAATTTAACCGAGTAGTATTGTTTAGAAACGTATATATATATATGTGTGGGGGGGGACCAACAAATTACCAATATCTGGTTTCATCAGAAATAGGTGATGATGCGTCTATATATTGGGTTTTTAGTTGTATGTAAACAAAATAAATAAAATACACAAAAAATGATTTACAAAGAGTAATTAAGGCATTACCCAATGGTTGAGAAGGTTAATAACTTATGATTTAAATATATACGCAAATATATAACTACCCTTAAGAAAATTGAGGGATTGGTAAATTAAGTCAATAAATTTAAGGGTTTAGAATAGAAAATAAGTTGTTTTGTTAGATTGATAAATTATTAAGTAAATGGTGGGAGAGATTCGAGGAGTACTTAATAAATCAAGTGGGTGAACCATTAGTGACGCTGGAATATTTATTTATATGTTTGAGGAAAAAAAACTTAAGAGTTAGTTACAAACATAATGGATGTATTAGGTTTTAGGAATTTGGTAAAGAGAAGTTAAACAAAATAAGCAATAAAGAGGGACTTTGAGGTTGAATAAAAGGAAGTACCAGGAAAGGAATTTATAATTGGTTAAGAGAGTTAGTAATATTAATACATGTGTAAATAAATTTAAAGAATTAGAAAATGGAATGTGAAGAAACTAATAAGTCTAACTAAACGTATACATGATACTAATAGTGTTGGATTTTAATACAACATAAGGTTATAAGATAAAGCTATAATTAGACTTTGCCATAGGTTCCTTATAAAATCTAGTTTATTTTCATGAAAATTAATATGGATTTTGAGTTTTTAAACGTAAGTTATAATTTTTGCAACTTCTGAGTATTATGGAATTATTTGGATAATTTAAAAAGATATTTTTATGAAATAAAATTTTTATAATATGTATAAAATGTTATAGTTACTATATATTAAATTTGGGAATTTTTGGACAAGGGTAAATGGGTTTAAAAATTATGTTTATGAAATTTTCATAGGATTATCTGATAATATATGGTTTTTAATGTAACAAAAATTTAGATATAGTTTGTTAATAAACTTTTTAGGTTGGGGAAAATATGGAAAGACTAAATTAACATTTGGTACAGTATGTTTATAAATATTTTGGGTATTAACTTTTAAGTGAAGTAAAAATTGTTTATATATATAATATACTATACTTATGAGAGAAATAAAATAGAAACTTATATTAAATCAAGGAATTAAACTAGTCTACATCTTTATTTATTATACAATGTGGAAGTTAATATACTTAATTGAAGTTTGAGGAAATACCTTATTTTATAAACCATATATCAGATGTTATTATGTGTAAAAGTTAATAGAGATAATTAAAATACAATAAAACTACATAAATAATGTTTTGAATAAATCCTAGTATAAGTAAAATACCTTATAGAAAATATAATATGAAGGGATTTATAAGTTAAACTAAACCTCTACATATTGCTAATAAAAGAATATATATGAGGTGGTATTAAATTATAGTTATGTATTAAGCTTAAAGAGTTACCTTTGAATTTCCAAGGTTTATATATAAACCATATTAAAACACATGTATATTGTTAGTCATTGACCACAATGTAAATATATAATGGGGTTAAGAAATTAATAAGTTAAATTTAGGAGAATTTGTAAGTTGGTTACATAAAATGTTACACCAATAGATCTTAATATATAATTAATAATAAAATAAATGAAATAGTTCTACATCTAAATGAGAAGTGGATTAATAAGTCTAGATTTAATCATTTCATAACATTTATAATATTGAATAATAACTCAATGTCTTAAGGTAAAATAATTAAAAGGGATTAAGATATAAACTATGTTAAATATGACTAGGGAGTTAATCTAAATAATAATCCTTGAGTTCTTAGGATTATTTAAGCCATATGAAATAGTTTATGCATTAATTACCAATACTTAGGATGTGAGTTTACAGTTAAGTGATGTTTAGAAGCTAGAATTAATAAAAAAAATTATAAATAGAAATTAGATACTTTACACCTTTGAACCTTTATTTTGAGGAAACTAAGTGACATAAGATACTATATTGATTTACCTTACGACACTAAAAATATTAGAATGTTATTTGAATATAAGGTATGCGGATTTTTCAGAATAGATGACCTTATTAAATGACTGACAACTTCTCTTATGAATGGGAAATTAATTCTTAGTTAAATTTTACCTTATGTTAAAATAGAATGTCTATCCAGAAGCATAATAAAGGAAATTAATTTAAAATTATTCCTCTGAAACCTTAGGTTTGTAAACGAGGGGAAATGTGTTTCGGACATAAGTTTCTTTGATTTGGTATAAGGGGATTAAACATGGTTTATAGGAAGTATTTGTGTGAGAATGAAACCTTTAGGGGACTAAATGTAAGTAAGGGTACACAAAGGTTATTTTGAAATACCTTATCCTATAGGTAATAATAAAGCAGATAAATGCCTTGTGATACTAGATGTGTAAGAGTTATTAAAGGTAATTAAATTTAATAAAATTCTTAAAGAATGTTTGGATAAATCCTAATATATGTATATAAATACATTAGAAATATTATGAGATAATGATAACATTCCCTGGGGGAAACATAATTAGAAGAATATATATATGGACTAAACTTTAGGTCTTTAGTCAGTAATGTCGTGAATTAGTCAACGATGACTTGAGATTTTAGTTAAGCTAATCCTGTGACTGAGATTAAGTAAATGAGATAAACTAAAAGTATCCTCGCGTTAAACAAATTCAATGGCGTAGTTGGTCAAGTTAAACCCGGAATTAATTCGAGGATGTGCGTTCGAAACCTCGCGAAACCATTTTTAGGAAAACGTAATCAGTTGGCGAATACGTAACACGGACTTGGGTTGACCTACTGGGCCTGAGTCCATGAACTTCAAAAGCCCACTTAAACAATCCAAGAGAGTTTGGGCCACTCTTAGGGTAAACCTTAAATCATTCCTAATCACTGCAACTGAATGGGCCTAACAAAAGATTTAATTAACTAGATCTGGCCGGTGCTATGAGAGAATAACTGTAAATCTAAAACTATAACCCGGTAAGAACAAAAGGTGTTCAGTTATACAAGTTCCATAACTAATCAATACTTGGAACACCTTAATTATAGGTTGTTAGTGGGAGTTGCACTTTCAAGTTTAGTCAAGGGTGGATTACTGCTTCTACACATACCAGGTACGATTTCTCATACTCATATGCTTGCTAACAGACTTAAGGGACGTTTTTGAAAAATGTTAACTGAACCTAGATGGTTTTATTAAGGAAAAATGGTTTGTGTGACTAACTCAGCCTGTATGACTAACTGAGCCTTGGATGAACAACATACATGGTTATTGGTTCCTTCTACCTGGTTGTTTCATTAGATATTATCTGCCCGGGGTTTACGCCTCTGCACTCTGTAGGACTGAGTGTTTTGGTATCGCTCTGGTGCAGTTAATGATCTGGTGGGAATTTTGGAAATGTCAATCTTGGCAATTCTTCTTTGACTCTGGATATCATTTCATCCATGAGCTGGGTCTTGTTTGGGTGACGTGCGCGCGTCTTCATCGGTAACAGAGAGGGGCTGTATATCCCCTGTCCTTAGTGGACGTAGTTAACAGAGAGGGGCTGTATATCCCCTGTCCTTAGTGGACGTAGTTAACAGAGAGGGGTTGTATATCCCCTGTCCTAAAAGGACGTACTTGGCGTTGGGGTTTATTCTACTCTTGGGTTATTGGATTCTTCGTTATCTATCAATCATTCCTAGTCCTGGTGACTACTTGGTCTTTCTACTCCTAACTGGAACTTAATCTAACTAAGGCATTGGATACTCACTAACCCATGGTGTGGTTTTGTTTTACTGACTTTACCTTTCTATTATTTCTATCCTTGACTCGTTATCTTTGGTTTGGTGATTTTAAAGTACCTTATTTCTCTGTTTTATTTTCAAGAATTTAATTTCAAGTTATTGTTTTATTTTAAGAGTTATGCTATAATTATTATTTTAGAGAATTGTACCAGTTCCATTCCAGGGAACTGACTCACCCCTCCCGGGGTGGGCTGCTGGGTTTCATCTTGCAGGTACGAATTGATTTACAGGTGGCCACGAAGAGAATGAGTGTTTGGGATGGGACTAGGTTTCGTGGAGAGTTAATGTGATTAATTCCTATTATGTTTGTGTTAAGTTTTTCTCGAGGTTCAGACCGTAGCTTTTGTAAATTGTAAGTTGTAATTGGTGAGGTTTGGTGCCGGGTGTTTGGAACCCGATGGTCTGTAATCGCCTTAGAGTTTTATTTCCGCTGTAATTATGGTAGGCGTTACAATAGACTTAGCCGAAAAATTGTACTAAAGTCCGGGGATGTGTTGATTTTTAGAGGAAAGTCGAAACTAGTATATCATGAAATTAAAAAGGACTAAGTTGCTTACAGCCCCATCAACACTAGTGAGTACTACTCACCTACAACCTGGACTTTTGAATTTGACGTTTAGGGAATATCAATCTGATGGAGGGGGCTAAGTATCTAAAGAATAATGTAATATCCTGTTCAATGAATGAAATGATGCTTGGATTATTTAGAAGCATATATTATGATCTATTCACATGAATTCTATACTCCAGACCCTAATTCTACAAGGAGGGTATCTTGAATATTATGGATGAGACACAAGCTAATAAAAAGGGTAATGTCATCACAGGTATGGCTCGGGTAAACCAAATGTTTAAGTAAGGATAATACATAATGCTAATATTGAGCACATGAACACAGGTACATTCCTTATGAATGGAGTTGATGCATCAGTTCTCCTTGGCTCTGGAGCATCACATTCGTTTGTATCACTCTCCTTTGCGAGCAAGCTGGAAGTTGACCCAAATCATCTTCCAGATTTTATGGTCACATTGTTGTCCAAGGGGGAAAGTGCATTAACAAGTTTTGTAAGAACTTTGGATCAACATTAAGAAAGAGAAATTCCTTATAGAATAGGTGGAGTTGAAGGAGTTGGGATTGGATGTCATTATCGGTATGGATTGGCTCCAGACACACAAGGGGGTATTGCATTGAGCAGAGCACAGACTTTCACTTAGAAATCTCAACGGTAAGACCATTTCCTACCATAGTGTTCCTAAGGAACCGACGATTAAGACCGTAACTACATTGTTAGTGTTCAAGAAAGTGAGAAAGGACACGAAGGCTTTTCTATGTGATGAGGGAGAATCTACGGTATGTTAAGCTCTCTAGGTGTGAATTTTGGCTTGATGAAGTATCATTTTTGGGCATGTAATTTCAGCAGGTGGAATTTTTGTTGACTCTACTAAGATGGAAGTTGTAAATCCTTGGACAAGACCAAAGACAATGACTGATGTTCGTAGCTTCCTAGGGTTGACAAACTACAATAGGAGATTCATAACAGGATTTCTCCAAGGTAGCCAAGCCCATGACGAAGCTGATGAAGGAAGAAATTCAGTTGTATGGATAGATGAGTGTGAGGGAACCTTCAGACAATGAAGGAATGGTAGACTTCAGCACCTATATTAACTATCCCTGAGGGAAAGGAAGGTTTAAAGGTTTATTGTGATGCCTCTATAAAAGGTTTAGGGTATGTTGTTGGGGTAAAAGCGTATTACAGCAAGTGTACTGGTCTATCGTAGCAAGTTTTCCTAGGTAGTATTCTCTAGGTTATCGAACCAAAGGAGGTTGTGTCTAGTTTGAGTCTTTAATCTACTAACTAATAAACTGAAGGAAAATAACAATAATAATTCGGGGTTTGATTGCAGAAATTAAATAGACAGCTTAATTAAAACAAAAACAATTAAAAGTGATTGTCTGACAAATCTAAACGGCGAATCCTGGTTTACTATTTCTTCCTAGTTTATCAATTCCCTTCTTGAGTGTTTTCTAAATTCTATATTGCAACCTCAGATCTAAATTAATCTAAAACCGGTCTCCCGCAAGATATATTTTTACTAGCAATTCCCAAATCCTAACTCTCGTTATGAATTTACAAATTAACTAATAGCGTTAACGATTCATCTGGTTTCTTGTCAGCTAATCCCCAGGAATTGCCATCTGTAGTTTCACTGGTAATATTCCTAAGGTCTAATGAACGCTGCAGTTCTCACTTGTAAGCGATTCATACCAAATAAACTCAAGCAATAAATAATCACAAGAGAATATCAATAAATAACTAGGAACAAAACTACAATCTGAATAGAATTTATATTTAACAACTCAGAAAGAAAAACAATACACTAGTTGTCCATAATAAAACCAGAATTGTAACAACTACCCAGACATCGGAGACAAAGAAATAACAACAGTATAAAAGAGATAAGAAAACATCATCTGATTATGGGACGATGACGAATTCGATCTCTAGCTTCTGCTCCGATCTGTATGTGTAGCTCTCTTTGTCTCCGACGGTTTGAACTGCCTATGGCTGCTCGAACTGGCTCGAACTCGTACGCCCTTTGTCTTCTGTGATGTGGCTTGAACTGCTCGCGGCTGAGGGTTGAGAATTTTTCAATCTCGTGTCTCGAACAATTCCAAGAACTGCTCTAAATTCTCGAACGGTTGTAGCGGCTAGGGTCTGGAAATTATTCAAATCCCTCTATGATGTGATGAGTTCTCTCCTCCCGTCACCCCTCTGCGAAGATGTATACTCTCCATTATATATATGTGCCGCTGCTGTATATTGTTGTAGGTTTAACTTGCTGAAATGATGATTATTGTCTAACATTCTCTTCTGATTAGTCCCCCACCTGCGTCTGTCGGCTCTGCAGTCTTCACGTCAGCCCATGTGTGATTGAAATCATGTGTGCATGGCTTGGCTGATATGCGCTCCAGCCTATTATGATGATAGATCCAATATACAAAGCATGTTGCAGTGAGGTTGTTGTAGTATAATAAAGCCGTCCAGTCCAAATTTTGCAAAAGAGGGCGTCGTCCAATCTTGTCATCTAACTTTCAATATATATATGTTGTTGTGGGTTGTTCTTTTCCACTAGTAACTTTTATTTGACGTGGATGTCTTCTTTTATTCTGTTTCAAACCGACACAACTGAGCCCATGTGAATACCTGTTCATGCACATGCAAGTGCAACCCAGCAAATATGTCGAATTCAAGATAGCCGACTGCTGACGTCTGCGCCTCTGAATTTCTGAAATTGTCTGCGCCTCTGAAATCTTGTGTTCATCCAATTAATATCATGATGATGTAATGATATGTGGCATCAACCAAATTCCTCACATGCAACAAATGTCTGGGCCTCTAATTTGTCAGTCCATCCATGAGAGCATGTGCAGTCCACCGTATATCCACGAGCATGTACCGTCTTCTCCCATGCTGCGTTTTCTTTTTTTTTTTTTATTTCAAATCGGTCCAGGTGAGTCAACTACAATTCTATTCCTTGTCGGCTGGTCCAATATGTCTGTGCGCCTCTCTAAAGTGGATCCAAGGAAGAGTAATGATCCATCTCTGCACATTTATGTCCATCGAACCATATACATTCCAAAATCGATCCAGCCCACGTGAGTAAGTTGGCGGCCCATGTGTGCTGCATTTGTATTGCAGTAATATCTATCCGATCATATATACAGCACACGTCCAACATTGATCAATAATCAAATAAAATGTCTCCATCCATTTACGTGCATGCTCTCATGCATGAATGTGTAGCTCACGTGTGTTGCTGCGTATATATATATCTTTTCTAAGTTATTTTAATCTGTTTTAGCATAAAACCACAAGTAAGGGAAGTTCTTCCAATATAACATAAAATAACATATAAGTAAGGAATTTATCATATAAACCAATAAAATATTAATCACATTAAGTATATAAATATAGATAAATTCCGCACTTATCATATGTACTCATGCAGCACGGGGAAGTCGTAGCTTATGCCTCCGTCAACAATAGAAGCGTGAGGAGAACTACCCCACTCATGATCTTGTGAAATACCCCTAAATTAATTTAAATTAATTTAGGGGATTTCTTTTATTAAACCTTTAATAATACTATTAAGTATTAAATTATTATATGGAATTATGAATATTAAATTAGTATAAGGAATTATGAATATTAAATTATTGTATGGAATTATGAGTATTAATATTATATGGAATTATGGAAATTAATTTAGGGGATTCCTCCTATTTAACTCTAAGGAATACAATTTAATATTTAATTATTACTCCCTCCGTTCAACAATAACTATCGTTTTAGGATGTGATTCTTGTTCAAAAATATCTGTCATTCTAGCTTTTTGACACACCTCTTTCCACTTTTACCCCTACTACTTAATATAAAAGTAATTATTATCTAAATGGAAAAGTAAAAAGTAGGGGCACATGCGTCATTATCCTACTTTTCTTAATAAGTGTGCAAATTTCTAAAATGACAGTTATTGTTGAACGGAGGGAGTATATATTATTATATAGTATTATGAATTTAATAACAAGGTTTATAAGTCAATAAATCTTGGAAAAATTCCTAGACACTCCAATTATATTATAAAGATTTTAGAAATATTGGGAGGATTGGTTTGAAACATAAAAGTCAATATTTAATCCTAGAAACCTTAAAGCTTATTAAGCCTTGCTAGGGTTGACTTTTTGAGAATGGTCAAACCAGCCCATGAAACCTATACCAATAAATAGGTTATGGAAAACCATGAAGATCGATAAAAAGAACGTCAAAAACGGATCATCCTAGCCAAAGTTATGATAGATTGAAGGTTAGAGCCAAAATTTGAAACATGCCACGTGTCACACTGTCACGGGTCGCCCAACACTTAGCCGATTTTATCCCTTGTTTTCCGGTAACCGATACCAGATTTTGCCCTAACTTTAGACGGCTATATCTCACTCATCTCTCAATATTTTTCAATGCCGTCTTTCATTCTCTTCTCCTTTGAATCCTCTTTCCAACCATTACTCACACATACCCTAATTCATTATACATCAGCCGCAACTTCGATCTAAAGTTGACCACTTGCGAAACTCGTACCCAGAATTCCAGCTTTTCACCGAATTCAGGTAAACTTCGTTCGATCATAACTTCTTCGTTTCTCAGCCAAATTTCATGTTCTTTAGCTCGTTTTGAAGAGATCTAATCCCTCTAAAACTTTCATGTTGATGACCTAAGCTGTAACACCCCTACTATTAATTCAATCATTACCGTCCAATCTCCTCGTGCTTCCCGAGTCACGCAGCGGATACATACTTACATACATCGGGTGATACAATGCCGTTAGTCACCCACGTGACTAACAAGGCTACTACTGCTACATACAGCATCGGTCTGATGGACCGGAATATCCGAGTACTACTTAATACAATACATACTCTCATTACATACTGGATACTACAACACTCCATTCGATACATTACTCCATTCAATACCGTGCTCCATTCAATACAATACTCCACAATTCCGTACAAGATAATACACTACGCATACCGAGTTTACTAGGTTCCAAAATCAGTACAGTACCTCTCCCAATTCATACACACTCACTAGGAGTCAATCTGCTGCCCATTCCTCACAAACTAGATACTTCTAATTACAAGGCGCGTCGCCGGTCTCTTACCTTGACCATATTCGCTCCGGGTACCTGCACACTAAAAATGTTCCCCCGAGGGGGTCAGCTTACACTGAATATGATAACCGCATACCCCGCGTACTAGCGAGGGTACACCGACCATTTGGTCGAATACATGCAATTCATTTGCAATACATACATTCATACATACATACATACGTGCTTTCATTCACGATACTACAATATTACACAAGGTATACATACATACACACAGTACAATACATGCTTGGGAGACAATACAAGTCAACCAATGCTTACTTACCATCTTCCAGTATACACATACACAATACATACCCATTACATATCCAAACACAATACGGAGATACAATTCTCCAATACATACAAGGTCCAGTTAGCTTCATTACACACCCGGGTTTATCGGGTGTTCGATACTCTTTTACTTCCGGTCGATGACTTACAATAGTCAAGACCAATACACATACAATACTTACTTCTTACATACTTTACTTCCGGTTAAGTCGGTATGACCTCCGGGCAGGGATTACTACATCCCACCACCGGGCTTTAGGGTGGCCTACTAATCCAGGATGCTACCCATTCAAGGGAATTGGTCAATGGAAAAGATTACAGCCAGGATTCGGATCCAACCTCTTGTGTTTCCTTATCCTCACACGTGGCCGAAACTATATCGGACTTCTACTCATTCCATTTACTCATTACCCAAGTTAGGAGTTAGAATGTTAGGAATTAGTAGAAGTCAATACTTCATTTCCATACATACATACTGTTGTGGTAAAACCTAACGGTAAATTGTGCTGGGGGTTTAACCTAACGGCAAGTGTACCGGTCGATTATAGCAAGTTTTAAATCTCGGAGTATTCCCTGAGTATCGAATCCAAGGAGGCAGCGGCTAGTTTAATTTCTACTTACACACAAAACAAATAACAGGAAATTGGGGGTTTTTGTATGTGATGGTGAATGTTGTAAAAGAGTTCAAAAAGCAATAAACAACAGGTAAATAATTGTTTTGATTTTTGTTTGATAAAGGAAATTCCGGTTTACTACTTCTCTCTAGATTGCAATTTCTTCCCCTAAGTGATTTCTACAGTATTCTGAATAAAACCCTAGAATAAAGATAACTCGTATTCGGTCTCCCGCTCCACGAATTCTAATTAGCAAAGACCGAATCCTAACTCTCGTTATGAATCCACTGTTTACTAATTGCTTTAAGTGTAGTCTAGATTAATGGTCAGCTAGTGTTTTAGAGGAATTACCATCTCTATACTAACTGGTTCTTTCCCTGTAGTCAATTGATAGCCGTAGTTCTCACTTATAAGCTAACAAACTGATAAACTTATTTAATTGATCAGATTAATAAGTCTAGGAATTCATAAGGGAAAAGAACTTTATTCTATTGTACTGCTGAAAATCACAAAGGTTCAGAAATAATTATTCTAGAGATACATAGTAAACCGAAATTAAAACGACTACTCAGCCATAGACAAAATAACAATGTTCAATATAAACAGCATAAGGATAGAGGGATTTAGCAGAAAAACTGATTTTAGAAGCCGTGGTCGAGTCTGCAATTTCCACAATTGTCTGAGTCACGTCCGGCTGTCTTGGGTCGGACGTAGATCCGGACACGTTGTCCTGGTGCTGTCCGGATCCGGACGTAATCCGGACGCGAGTAAATGGAGCGCTGCGAGCAGGGTTTTGTCTGTGAGTGAGGGTGAAGGTTTACGGAGAAGGATTTATGAATGGAGATGGATGGTTTATCGTGGAAGAGATGTTGTGTAGAGAGGGAGAAGAGAGGATTGTGTAATGGAGAGACTCAGAGAGTCAGGTGCGATTTGCAATGAAGGCTGATAACTCCTTAAATAGCCTTGGAGAATAGACACAGATTAGTGGAGTTGGTGTCTCCTTCATTTATTGAGCACGGCTCTCCGTTAATTAATACTGAGGTCTGATAATTGCGCCGCCCGTCTGATAATTGCGCCGAAAGCCCAATTATCAGTACGAGTGCGTTTTTATTTTTCATAGCTGTGTGACGTCCGGATTGTGTCCGGATCCGGACGTGACACAGAACCTCTAGATCTGAAACTCGAAACATGTCCGGATCCGGACGTGAGACAGCGGTTTTGGATCCGAATCTCGGAATATGTCCGGATCGCTGTCCGGATCCGGACAGGGCACAGAATTCTCGTTTGGGTCACGTCCGGCTAACTTGACCCGGACACAGATCCGGACGTGAGACGTCCGGTTCTGCGTCCGGCCAGGTTTACCCGGACACGACCAATTTTTGTGTCTCTTTCCCTGATTTGTTCCCCGTTTGTTGTGTTGTAATCCTTATGATGTAAAATCTTCATTTCCCTGGGTTTTTCCTATATTTAACATATAAAGTGCATCAGTTCATATCAAAACATCAATCTTAGGAAAAACACAGAATAAGTGGGAAACATTGCTTAAATTATAGCAGATTATAAGGTAATTAAACCTTTAAAAGCCTATATGTTTCACATTTATCAACTTCCTCACACTTAAGCTTTTGCTTGTCCTCAAGCAATTAAAGAATAAGAATGTCTCTAAAACCGTCACATAATCTCAAGATTAAACAGATGCAGAGGGAAATCAAGCAAAGTGACAAATGAAAGAATCTTGCTCTTTAGAGGTAGGTTTTCACAAACAGTGAAAGAAGAACAATTTTGTAAAAGCATAGAAACTAGATTGTAGAAAACAAGTTAGTTTAGCTTGGGACTTTCCACCAATTTTCATTCCTCTAACCTTTGGATGACAAGGGGTGTGAAGTAATGCCTTATTCCACAATACCTTTCAACACCACGCACTCATGATCAAAAGTATAATTTTAACTACAATTATCTTCTTTGTAAGCGAAAGCATTTATCTTCAAGAGTTATGTATAAAACAAACTAATATTTGAGATCTTGCAGAGTTATTCCGTAACCCAGACTTTTCTCTCTATCCTTGAGATGGTGTTGGGCCAACTATCCCAGATCCCGAGACCTTAGGTAGATAGGTGTTAAGGCACCCTTAAGACTTAATAACCGGATAGACGATGAAATACCCCTAATCTTTAAAATATAATTAAATGATCTATTAATGATCTAAGATGATTATTAAACATCTAAATATTATTGGGGAACAATCTAAAAGATCTCAACAAGGCAAAACACGCCTTAAGATCGGTAAAGCCAAAAATGTGCTTTAAGACACCATAGAGATTGTATAACCTCAAATAGGATCCAAAGTGGATTCCTAAGTATTATAATGAAGTAAGGAACACAACAAAACCGTTCTCAAGGAGAACTAAGCTCAGGAACACCCTGTGACACAAAAATGTGCGCTAAAACTCCTTAAAGCACGTTTTTGTGAGATTGCCTTTTAAATTGATTTTTAATGGGCTTAAAAAATTATAATTATCCTTAAATATGATATTTAATCATATTATATCATATTAGGAATTTAATTCCAGAAATTTATGAATTTTTACAAATTTAATATTAAAATATTAATAAAACCCTAAAGTGGGGCCCACATGAGTCAAATTGACCAAGTATGGTCAAAGGTCAATTAATTGACCCCTTTGGACCTTGGAGGCCGGCTGCAATAAGTGAGGAGGCAGCATAAGTCACTAATTGACAATAATTCCTACCTAATGTTCAATTTGCAATAGTAACTTTACTTTTTTCAAATTAATCAAGCTTTTCCACTCATTCCTCCTTCCTTGTCCGATTCCACCCTGCCCAGCCGAGTTCTCCTTCTTCCTTGGAGCTCTCAAGACTTGTTATTGAGCTTGGAAGACAAACCTAGCTCCTAAGCTCCTAATGTAAGTGTTTTAATGTCATTTTTAGCTCTTTTTCTTCATCTCTTCATTACCAACACCTAGATTTCGTGGCTCATCAATTCCTATGGCTTATTCTCAGTGTTCTAAGGTTAGAACAAGAGCTAAACTCGGTTGAGACCAGTAGAGGGACCAAGGTTGTTCAAATCTACATTTTAAGGTAAAAATGTGCTTTAAGCTCATAACTTTTGATTCCCTTCGAGTTTGGCTGTGAAACTTTTCATAGCCTCATCTCCTTCTCCTTTTCATGTAGAATCTGTTGGTTAGCCATTTGGAGCAAGGGTGACCGATATCCAAGAGAAATACTCTCTTTTAAGACATTTTTCCAAGGTAAAACCTAATAACAAGGTAGTATTTCGAGATCTAGCTATTTCCTATGTTAATATGGTAGATCTAACACCTTGTGGTGTGTTTGGTTCAGGTCGAAAATACCTAGAACTTCCCTTGCATTTTTAAGGTGATTTTGCCTTAAATCTTACATTAATTATTCCTTATGGTTAAACTCAAGCTTGGAGTGTAACCATATCTTGTTTTTGTGTATTAAACATGTCTAAATCATGTGGTGATTTTTCTTAAAGTGACCGAGCTCATACAAGGATTAATCAAGGTATAAACACTTAAACTTATGATTTTGAATCTTTAAGTATATATATATATATATATATATATATATAATGGCCGAGAGTGAATATACATATATAGGTCATATTGACCTAAAAATGTAAAAAAATGGCTAAGATAAATTAAGCTAGTCATTTAAGGGATTTAATTAGCATAATGGTCAAATTATGACATTATATGGAAAAATAATTAAACCATGGAGAGGCCGAATATATATGCTATATTTTGAGACATTTATTGTGTAATTTATTTTGCAAGTTCAAGGTTGTAATAAGGCCATGTCATTAGGCCATTTTAATTTAAGTTTATAAGCTTATTTAGTTTTATTTATGCTTATAATTAAAATTGGGGCCAATTCGTAATTATTAAGAATTTAGAAAGCCGTGGGTTTAATTTAGAACAATTTAGGGTTTTTAAATGAATTTAATAAAAATTATAACATTTTATAAAGTTTTGGGTCAAAATTGTAAAAATAGAAAAGTATAGGCTATTATTTGTAATTACCGAAAAATTGGTTCCCTTTTGGTATTAGGAGTCAAAGTTGACTATAGGAGACTTTGACCAAGTTTAGAAAATTTAAGAAATTAAAATACTACCTTATAATAAGATACTTATTAAATTGTAAAAGATTTATAAGACTTGGGGTGGTATTGTGATTTCCGAAAACTTGGGGTACTAAAAGGAGTTTAGTACAAACCTTAGGTTATTAGGAATTTTTTAGGAATTTATTTGGTTAAATTTGGAGTTGATATGAATTAAATAAGTATAGTATAAGGTATTTCATAATATTGTTACAAATGGGTAACATAAGTGGAAAAATCGAGATTTAGAGAAAATACAAGGTTAGGAATAATGTTTATAACCTTTTGGTATAGTTTGATGATTTTTGGAATTATATATGAGGTCTTATAAGGACATATGTATAATATATGGTTTTAATGAAATTAGGAAACTATGTGTTATAAAGAGGGGAAATTGGTGAATATAGAAAGTTAAGTGGTGGGAAAATAATTTAAATAGACCATGGGGTCTGCCCGGTTATTTTGAGGAAATATAACCATGGGTATAATTATATCAAGGAATAAGGATTATAATATAAGGTATATACTATAAGTGTAACAAGGAAATATAATTTGGGATTAAGTTGTAAATTATGGAAGTTTGGTGGAAATTAATTTATACCGAGAATTTTAAGTACTGTTTTGTACTTATTAACAATATATATAACTATAGGTTATAATTGTATTAATGACATAGTTGTCAAAATATATGTTATATAACTATAATATAACTGGTATAAATTATGTGGTGGATTTTGTAAATAATTAAGGAACATAGGTACTGTTCGGATTAATATTTTTGAATGAAATTTATAATATGGTTTTAATGTTATAAGAATTATAACATTTATAATATAAGAGGTATTCATTAAAAAGAATGAAATATATTATAAGAATTGCCATATAAGAAATAGTTCCATGACTACATACACATAAATAAATATGTGTTGTGGAGGAAAATATAATATGGTTTAATGACCATATATTTTCATAATTAAAATGACGTATGATAAAGGGAAAAGAATTACAAACATTGGATATGGAATGTTAGGACTGTACATGTGATAATAAGGATGGATAATGCAAAGTATTGTTTACCACATTGAAGTTGGGAAAAAGAAAAAAAAAAGAGAGAGAAACAAACCTTAGAAAAATAAATACTAAGGTGAAATATATGGTGTATGACAAGAATCATACATGCAATATAGAAACAACTATATGATGTACAAACATACATTGGGTTACATGCGATAACAAAGCTCAACTATAAAATATATTAATATACGAGACAAGACTACGCTTGTAATATAACACTTTTCCAATCTCGAGTTAAACCTAAAAACCCGACAAACATTGACAGTTAATAACGGGGGTTAACCGGGAGGTATTAGTGACGGTACGGGATACCGTAGGATTTTGTGTTGTTATACAGTATGCTAATCAGTAGCATTATGTATTGTATAGACTGTTAGAGACGACGCACGGAGCGTAGGATCTTGCTGATTCATACTCCACCGTAATACTCACAGTGTGAACGGTATGTTATTTATGTGGCTTGATTGTCTCTGAGGATTTTCTCAGTTCAGACATTGTGTGAAAATCTGTGATAAGATTGAATGTTGCTTGTGTGAATTAATATGTTTGAGTTGTGTATTAATGCTGCTTTATTATTACTGTTGTGCGATAACAGTACCGTTCGTATATATGAACATATTATAAAACGAACTAGCGGCAATGATGCTATCTTATATGTGTAATATAAGGAACGTAAGTAAAACGTTGTAGCATGAGGATAATAAGATATATAAAATATCTGAGACTTATATACGGAGCATTGGCCTCTTTAACGCCGCTCTCGTATCTAGCACTGGATCCCGAGTCGACATACTCAGGATTGGACTACGACCTTGGTCTGCTGTGTTAGAAAAAAAAATAGTAAAGCGATGCGATGGTATAGATAAGTATATCAAGGATGTGGCTCTTGCTGTGAACTGTGATCCATTAACGATACTAGGACACCGTGTGGTAGCCGTAAGTATCTGGATACATTTCCAACGAACTACAGATTGTTCGTAGGACGGAGACTCTACCGCTGGAGTGGCTATTGCCGTGGGTGACCCACCATAAGAGATGGGTAACTTAGAGACACGTCGTTCTAACGGGACGTTGTCATTAGACATGACTGAACAATTACGAACGACTATATTAACTCGTACATTAGGCGAACATTATTTGGGCTTGCATGCCAAAGACGAGAGAGTTCATACTCGTTTATAATTCTCGTTACTTCGCCTTGTTGTTCATTGGTTGTGCTTTGTGGTTATGTGTGGTATGTTGGTGGATTTGTTTGAACGAGCCATTGTGCTCATACTGTGTGTTGTGAACTGGTTGTGTCGAGTCACCGTACTCATGTGTGGATTGTGGTTGGGTGTCTGGTCGAGTGAGTCGCTGAACTCAATTATGAATTATTAAGTGTTTGTTGGAATGGAGTCTCTGTACTCATATAAGCGCTGTAAACGCTTTCAGTGGTTTATTACGATGCGATGTGTGAAGCCGCGCCGGGGTTGTTTGTGCTTGTTTGTTATTGAAGATTACTGCACACAATATATATTGTTGCTTTACAGTTTCAACATTGAAACTATTTGTATGGAAACGAATTGTACTCTCGACCAAATAACTGAATGGTCCGAGGGGCGATGATAGTCAGGTAATAACATATCAGCAGGGGGCTGATTCCATACCACAAACTACCATTTTTGCAGGTACGCAACTTCCGGTGTCGGGCAAAGAGAGTGACGCGCTGGGTAGTTTGTTTACAATTATTTAAACATGCACTGTTGCATTTTAATACGAACCTAGAAACATGTATAGGTTGTCTGTGGGACGTAGTAAAGCTCACTGTGAATGTATTGATATTGGGTTTTGGGAGTTTTAGATCTATCTCTTGTTGTCACTACGAGAAAATGTTTCGTATTTAAGAGCTTATCAGGAAGCACGTTATTACTCGTATGGGCGAGCAAGAACGGTGACCAGTAGTCAATTGTTGAGATTACCGCTGCGATTATATTTTTAAGTAAGATGATTAGGATCTGAATAGAGTAGGGGTGTTACAGAGAAGCTCCATTTAACCCTTGGAATCGGTCACCTACAAGGAAGAAGAAGACAAGTTACAAACATTGAAAAATCAAAGGAATAAAGCCTTACTTTACTTACCTTGTCATTTAGCTCACATTATTTCCTTCCACCTTGCCTTGTCTCATCACATGGCCGAGAACATGCATAGAACATGGGGATTTATTGAGCCAATAACCTTTGGAATAAACTAATGAAAAGACTAGTCAATTGACATTAAAAATTAACAAAACAAAAACCAAACAAACTTACCTTATGTTATACGGTTGCTTTAATTCTTTCCCTTGCCCACTTCATTTCCGAATTAGTAAGGTGCTCAGCTCTCTCTTCTTCCTTCATCACCTTCCTTTGAAGCTCTTAAGTCCATTAATGGAGTTTTAACTTCTATCTTCATCATTAAGGTAATTTCCTAGCATTTCTTGTCAAGCCTTGAAGTAAAACTCTTCCTAGCACAACCATAGCAATTCGGCTTCAACATATACTCCAAGGAGGTTGTCTAAATCAACATTAATCCAAGGAGCATCTCAAGGTTATCTTAAGGTAGTTTTCATTCTTGAAAATCCTTAAAGCACATTTTATTGTGTAACCGATTTCTACCTCTTCTAAGGTTCTTTTCTTCTTCATTTTCATGAAGGAAAGCTTGTTCTTCATCCACCTTAAGTGAGCCGAATTTATAAGGAGAAAAGCTTAAGGTAAATCCTTGAAAAACTACATACAAATCTACTTAAGATCTTTGTTAAAGATCTAACTCCTAAACACCTTCACCTCTTGCATAAAACCGAAGTGGAGCATCAAAAATTCCTTGGAGAAAGCTTGGAGATTCAAGAAGAGTTCAAGCACTTAACCACCTTTTATTAAGGAGTAAGTTTACTAAGCTAATCTTTATGTTTTAAGCTTTGTTAAGCTTCTAAAAATTATACAAAAATTATGTCCACCTCCTAGGGTACCTAAAACCGAAACTATATGGTATAATATACCAAAAATATAATCTATTACATATATGGAAAATATTTACCTTAAGACACATTTTAAGGTCATAAAAGTTACCTAGGTTACATCCTTGTTCATACCGAATTGTCTAGGGTAAGAATGCTCTATTTTGAGCTAGGAATCAATATAAGACGTTACAATAATTTTTACATGAGTTATATAACTCATATGAATTTATGTATAGTTATTTTGACATATAAATCTACTTTTATATACTATATGGTAACTATTTTATTATGGCCGAATTGTCTAAGTGAAAAATAGGTTTTAATGAGCTACTTATATATATAAACTTATATTATAAAGTTTGGAGAGTTAAAAATATTTTATTAGTGCTTAAATGACTAATTAATTAATTTATGTGAATGTAAATTATACAAAGTTTGGTGGTTATATCATAAAAACCGAGAGTAAAGGGTATCCTTGGGATAAGTATGATATAATATAAAGTTAGGAATTAAGTTTATGAATTTTAGATAGTTTAAACAAGTGCTAAAATAACACTTTATAAAGTTTAGGGCTATTATGTAATTTATAAAACTTATTATGAAAGTTTGGAGTTGATTATGGGTGAAATCATAATTAAGAGAATTATTAAGTTCACCTTCGAAATTTTGAGGAATTAAATATTTAAACTATAGTTTATAAGTTATTAAGTAACTATTATAAAGTTTTGGGGTGAAAATGTAATTAATGGAAAGTATATGACAAAGCCGAATTACTTTGGGTTAGATTTGTAATTTAAGAATTTATATATATATATATTCGGCGATTATGGAGAATTAAAATTAAAACTATAGTTTATAAGGCATTATGTAAAGATTATAAGATTTTGTGGTTAAATTGTAATTATAGAAAATATATATGTATAGGCCGAGTATTTGAGGGGCTAAGTTGTAATTTTCGAAAGTTATAATAATCAAAAGCTATATGCCAAAATATTAGTGGTGGTTTTGTAATATAATTAAATAAGGAATTAAACTATATAATATAATGAGATTAGAATTTAAATATAAAGTTTATGAATTAATGTGGTTGTTTTGTAAATAACCAAAATATAAGAGTAAGAATTTAGATTTAAATAAATATAGGTCCTATTTGGATATTTGGAGGAATTAGAAGAAAGAATTTTGATTAAAGGAGTTATGGAATTCAAACTATGGCTTATATAGTTATAAGGAAATTAAAGGTAACCAATAAATATTATTTATAGTTAAATAGGGGAATAATAAAAACTATAAGAATATTATGTCCATGTATGGCATACAAATATAGTTGATAAATTATTGAGTTATTATGTCATCTAGACAATTTAAGATATGTAACATAAATAGTACATAAATAAATGTATACATATGTGTACATTAAAGGATTTATAAATAAATCAAAAGGAATAACAAATAAGTTATATATTAAATCATAAGGTAATTAAAGAAATAAACCTCACATGAAATAACAAATACGAAATTGTTGAATGACCCAATAAAATTATTATACAAGGGTAACAAAAATTAACCCTCTCAGTTAATCCTATTCTAGGACTTTGTTTGACCAGACGTTGACCGGGAACTAAACATGTACAGTCTACGGTGAACGGTATGGGATTCTTACAACCTGTTTGCTACCGGATTACACCGGCTTGTGTGCTATCTGTTATTTGAAATAACGACCAAGATAATTACTGTAAAATATTGTATTACTCTTGTGCACTGTTGTGTGATTTTATATGCGTGAATGATACTAACTACGACATGTATGTCCCACGCATACAACACTACATTACCAGTGGATTAAATACCTGTGTTTTATTATACCGAGAGCTTGTACTCAAGCTTCTCACTAACTTCACTTTATAACAGACGTCGTTATCCTAAACGTGATAATCGACAATACACATTGTGTTCTTGATTAACGTCCTTGTGTGACACCTAACAATTCTATACTATAAGAACGAGGAGCCCAGTTGGATCTGGCCATGCATGCTACAGGAGTTGTACCTGTCTCAGGTCGTCTCCATTCAATTTACGTCACGACGGGAGTTTTGGGTGCATCATGTCACTCACCGGCTGCGTACCGGAACAGTTCAAGTTGGGAGGAAGAATTCATTCCTCTCAAGGGTTCGATTCCCACCTCTTTTAAGTACAGGAGTTAACTACGTTATCTTCTGAGGGACTAATTACCCACCTTTCTTTATAACGAGGTCACTATACCTTCATTATATTGACATACTCTTATTTATCTTTAGTCCCACTGTGTGGACCCGACAACTATTAAAAGATTACAGATCATCTAACTCGACCTTCTGAAGTCTTGTTTATGTGACATTGTTGTCCTTGTATGGATACTTGTTATTATCATGTTATGCTTGTTTACAGTTTTACAAAAAAATGAACTGCATGTATTCGACAAAGTAGTTGGTTGGCCCGGTAGCCGATGGGCTGCGCGTTTTCCATACCAGCATTGTTTGCTGAGCCCCTTTGGGGGCACCCCCATTTTTCAGGTACCTGAAGTTGAAGAGTTTTACCACACCGAGTGTAGGTGGGGTAGTTCAAGCCATGGGAGTTTATCACTAGTTATTTGTTTTACTTAATTATTGTACCTTTGAGTTTGAATCCTAGTATCTCGGATTGTATTCGTATTCAGACCGTGACTTTTGGAGATTTGTATTTGGAGTTAGCCTTGTTGGTCACAAGGGTGGCCAACGGCATTGTAATACCGCCCGGTTATTGTATTTTATTCCGCTGCAGTTTATGTTTATTTGGGAGTGATCGTCGTACAGGTTATTGGATTTCGGGTTGGGGTGTTACAGTAATAGATGAAGTAACGAAACCGGGACGCAAGTCTACGGACCGCCTCAGTAAATAATACCATCAACGGTATACTAACCGACTAAAGAACTAGTCAAGAGTAGGCACACCCACCCTGCCACACCCGAAAAGGGCGCAATACCTAACGGGCATAGCTCAGATAGCTACAACACATCTACGGGATACACCCGACAGGACTACTGAAGTAGTGCCTAAATGACTTATACCTCGGTAACCACAGTAAGACGTGGGATCGAGCAACGAGGTAGAACACCAAACCAAGTAATAAAGGAACTTCGAGATTGGAGAAGGACCTAAATGAATGACAGTCATGTCAAGATGAATGAGAAGCAGCTCTAAGGAGTAGTTATCCAACTAAAGGATCAAGGAAGAGCCGACAAGGCTACCAAATACAATGTGAACGATACCGTGACCGGTATGAGTTAACCTAAAAACCGCCTGTACCGCGCACTTGCCACGGCAAGTGCAGTAAAAACGGGAACTATTAAGAGGAGCTTTGACAAGCGACCAGTACTTGGCAAGTACCAAAATGGCGAGAGAAGCCAATATGGCAAGACAACCCTAAGAATTTTGAAACGAAACCTTGGAAAGGCCTAACGGCCTGACCATTGTATTAAGAGCATACCAGTCGGCGAGAAGCTAGACTTGGTAAGAGACAACCGGCATTGGAATGCCATAAGGATTTTACTTTCAAAACTCTAAATTTTTCTTTCTAAACGCAAAATTTTCCAAAAACCCCCAAGTTTTAAAACTAAACCAGAGAACCACAGTAAGTTATCATAGAATGATACAAGAGGAGTTGACAACAGAAGACTTCACCTAGGCATGTGACCGACACTACAAGTGTACACAAGTGAGACATGGGACGACCGCACTCCGAAGGAGCTTGCGGGCCTAACAGACCAGTTATGAGTTAGTCGGGTAAGTGGCAACGTATCTATAAGATACTCCATATATGTATACGAGTAGAGTATGGAACACGGGATGTAGTCGACTCCATACTACGGATGAAAGAGCCAATTGAAACCAAACAGTTGGATACCTCGAATGATCGAAGAACACAAGGAAGCTTACCAACCTAAAGGAGTCAAGAACCCAATAAGGTGACGGACCTAAGGATATAACGTTAAGAAGTGCGAGAAGCATAGAGTAATGAGAAAAGACATTAATTATATCTCAGAAATCAAAGAGGAAATACCTTATAACTGGAATGAATACCCAATGTAGATGGTACGGTGAATGCCTAAAATGATCATATCAACGTTTGACAAACGGGAAAGAATTCTCACAAGATACCTCACTGAGGAGAATAATGACCTGACCAAGAAGGTATAAGAAGGTACCAATGATCTACCCAATAACGGGAGACATTACAACCCTAAATGGGATAGTCAAGTATATAACCGCAAGGCGGAGTAAGGAACTGAATATACCCATGAATTCAGGCCAGATGTGATGGCATAAGTCAGTAACACCCAGGAGAAATCCGTGAAGGGTGCCAAAGTCAACAGTAGTTGAACGAAGTATCGTGTTGAGAACACAAGTGTTTAAGCGAACACTCAGGTAGAACCCCGAAGGGATTCCACTTAACACGGGAACACCCTAAATTGCCAAAAGGCATAGATTGATATCAAGATGTTAAAAGGAACTTCCATGTACGAAAGCGTGATGAAACAATCATATCGAAAACCTAGTAAAACCTCCTAACCATTTAATGGCATACGGAGAAGATGAAACCTGTATAAACAGCCCGCATGGAGCATGGCGAGACAATGGGGCTTGTAAGCCGGAAAACCAACTACAATTTGTAGATCCAAACGTTGTAAAACTTGTGCATAAAGGCATAAAAAGGAATTGTGGAGAACGAACCACTACCTTAGAGTGGGGACACCACTTGTTATTATGGGGCCTAGGGAGGGGCAATTGCATGAATCCTCCAGAGAAAGGCTGCCACCTAAGTATGTAATGTGAAACCGCTAGAGGCGGTGTAGTGAAACCTGAGCATGTGTATATTGCCAGGGAGTATATGAACACAAATAGTATGTAGAAAGGCTTGATAGCAGTGGAAAGAAACCGAGAGGGTAATCGGTTGAGTAGTAAACACAGTATGTGTGCAATATGAATTGCAGAATAAACGATGGCCAAAGATGCACGAAGAACGTGGGCAGTAACCCACAGGTCCCAGGACCGATGGATGGTAAATACAGAGTAGTATGAAGAAGAATTCTTGTACAGAAACAAGTAAACAAACGTAATTCAGAAGCAACTATTAAACGAGGAAGCACTACATGTTAAGTAGCAGCTTGACCTCAACTGACAATAAGTCGGGAAAAATATGTGAATAATCACGAAGGTATACAGAGTTATTCAAATAGATTTCCAGAGAAAAAATCTATAACTCATCGAATTCGCATATGGTAAGAGATACCTAGCGACGATTGACAAACCTTTATTCCCAAGTCAAAAGGGATAGAAAGGGAGTGGATAATACATTGAGAATACTAAAAGAGCGAGTTAAGCTCTAGTTATCAGGTCACGCAGCAAAATCTTGTGGACCGTAATTCAAAGGTTAAGTATACCTAGCAATTGTGAGTAGTTGGCTAATCCTAAATGCTTTGAAGCCTTAGAGGCTAGAACCGAACCCGGTTATGAGTTAATTAACCGCATTGAAGTTAAAATACTTCATGATACCCGAATTAGTGAACCAATGTTCAGTAATAACATGTGGTCTGTTACGCGGGCGTAACCCCTTTTAAGGGGGGTAGGGCGAGAAACCGCTTACAGTATGTTTTACGTATAGGTGCGTAAACTACTATGTGCATAGCACAAAAAGAATTTATTTGATGATTGGAACTCATGTTACATAAACATGTGTACCCATTCATCGTGTAAGTATGAGTATTGTGCATGAGAGATGCGAGTAATGTGTATATAATATTTATGAAAAGAGGAGTAGAGAAACTCCTAGGGAGTGAGAATCCCTATAGTGTATGTCTATTGAGATTAGACATGAGGTATTATGAGAATGAATCGGTATGAAACCGATGTGTAACCTAGTAGGAAGTGAGTTTCCCTAGGTAATTTTATTTGAGAATGATTGATGGAGTGAGTTCCATCCTTTGGAGTTGTATGTTATATGTCTTAAATTGAGTAACAATTTGACTAATGAGGCCATAAGTATGAGTTACTTTGGTAAAGCAAGCAAAGTAAATTGATGATGACAGGATGACCTAAGTTCTAGGAATTAAAGATAAAATTAAAATGGAAATGTTTGATCATTATGAATAGAAAGAGTAAAAGATAGAAAACAAAAATGTTTGACTATCTGATTGTTTGAAACTGACGTGGGAGGTGGAACTTGATCTGCTAGCGATCAAGGGAAACGAACACAAATTGGGGTGGAAGGATAGTTCAACACTGATGCTGATCACATCAGGGTTGGATGATTCTGGAAGCTCCCTATAAGTGGTCACAAGTAATCACGCTAAGAAAGATGCACCTACCATAAACCGAACTTGGAGTTGTGTGATGTTTTGAAAAGAATTTTCAAACAGAATTTGAAAAGGGATTTTCTTCAAGTATGAAGATGGAAATGAAAACTGGTTTTTAAACCGCTATCACCCGCCGATGGCTACGGCCTTAAGTCTTGATGACCGGTAGAACGGTGGGCGTGTATTAGTTTTGAAACCATTGCACCGTACGTGCGGCGGTCCTAAGTGACCGGTTGGGGGGGTGACAGTGTGCGATTTTTCCAAAGGCAGCGGGACGGGGAGAGTACCCTGAGACGATCCTGTGTTGAGTGAGTCAACCAGAGTGCCTGAGGATATGTATATGTGTAACGTTTTGATCAGAACCGAAGGGACCGTGGGCCAGAGAGAGTAAGTGCCCATTCGTCATGAAACGGCAGTGAACCAGAAAGCGTAAGTGTTCAACGTGACCGGTACCTAAGGGATCAGTAATGTATTACTCGATATGGATTCGAGGACTGTAGTGCCTTGTTGTCTTCGGACCGATTCCATGGAGAGAGTACAAGAGTATTTTTGATTGCTATACATGTTGTGATATATGTGTGGTATGTGTAGTGTAAAATGAGACTGACTTGAGGAGTCTGTAAGGTTATACATGTATTATAACCTTGGCATAGCGTACCAATGAGAGTAACGATATAAGATTCACCAACTTTGAGGACAAAGTTCCTAAGGGGGGTAGATTTTAATACCCCGGATCTAAAAATGGTGATTAAATTACTCTAATACGATTATTAAAGGCCTAATGGTGCCTAAAGAGTATTGGTAAAGAAAATAAAACCAAAAGAAAAGAGAAAATGCGTAAAACACGAAAAACGCTAAAACATGCATTAAATGAATAAAGGAGAAATATGATCTCGTTAGGGTCCGAGATGGACTCCTAAGGCTTAATTATGCCTAATTAATATGTGGGAATAATTCCCGAAGAAAACGGATCCAAATAATGGATTAAAAATGCTAACGGAGTTTTATAGCACGGTTTTTGAGAAAACCCGAAAACGTGACTTTAAGTGGTCAAACAGACCCGTAAAAATTATGGTTGATATAAACTATAATTAATTATTAATGGAAGCTTAATAACCATTAAAAATAAGAAATGAAGAAACAAGAAAAATCTGAAAAACGGGCCCGGTTAGTGAATAGTGCTAAACCGGGTAAATTAACGAGCGTTTCCTGTAAAAAAATAAAAAACGCTCCCAGCTTATATTCTGTGTGGGCCGATTTTAATTGGTATACACACACACATTTAATTAGCTTGTTAGCTAATTAAGTCACAAGATGACAAATAAAGAAAAGTAAAAGTAAAAAGGGGAATAGTAAAAGTGGTATTATACCCTCTCACCCCCTTCTCCTTCTGAGTCACGTTTTTCCCCCTCTCAGACAGAGCCTTCCTCCTCCTCTGTGAGTTCCATGGCGATTCCAACAGAGAGCAAACAGCTCATCTTCCTTCTCCCTTAACTTGCTCAATTCTCCACCAAATCATACAAAATTTGTACCGTTGAATTCCTCCTGTTAATGGCAACATTTTCCACCCTTCAAAAGCTTAAAACCCTCACCTTCATCTCCATGACCGTAGGCTCTTTTGAAGCTTGAAGAGGTGTTTTTGAGTCTCCTTCATCTCCTTAATACTCTAAGGTAAATATAAACTCAAGTTATCCATCTTTCAAGCTTGTTCTAGCAAAATCAAAAATTGTCCACGTTGATATTTTCTCCATTTCCAGACGGTTTTAGTCTTCAACAGAGGGGTGAGATTTTTGCTAGTCTTGCTGTTCAGGTTTGCCCTCAAGAGAGTAAGGTATGTCCTTAGTGATAAAGCCCTAAAACTAACTCTTGAAATATTAATTTGGTGAGAAACATGAGAACTAAACTAGCTTGTTATGTATGGCATGGGAATAAGATTGTAGATAACCATCGAAACCATTTGTTGGTGTGGAAACAAGAAGAGAATGAGAGAACAAGAGAAGGAGGAAGAAGGGAAGGGAAAACAAAAAACTAACAAGGTATTGAACTTACCTTGAGTTGGTTTTGTCTCTGTAAACACATCTTTGAATGTAAATAATGACCTTGAATTGGTGTAGTCATGAAACTACAAGGTTGAACAAGTAATGAGACTGTTTAATGAGGTTTTAGTGTGGGAAATAAGCCATGAGATTGAACTGTTGTATATGTGATAACAGAGGGGAATTTAATGTGCTGCTGCAAGGATTTTAATGTTGTTACAACAGAGATGAAAAATAGAATTTTGTGAGTTGATTAGTGTGTGGAGAATGCTTAGGAATGTAGACAAACCTTGTAAAAATTTGCCTAGGAATGTATGGGCTTGAGTGTATTGATGCGTGGAGTTGGAATGGAAGGAATGAAAGGATTGAAACTGCAATAGAAACTAGAACTAGAACATGTAACAGATGAAAAAAAATTTATAGTGAAATGGGTTTTGTAACAGATGAATGTGTATGTTTAGGTTGGTTTTGAATGCCTAATCAAGGTTAAAACATGCTAGATTATATGTAGGAATATTAGGGAAGAGATTGGTGGAAGTTTAGAGTTGAAACAAGTTGAAAAGCTTACATAAATTACAAAACTGCAACTGGTCCGGGTTTGCAAACCGGTACTCAAACCCGGACCAGCATCAAAACACGGCAGAAAGGTTTATCAAAGGAGTGGTCCGGGTTTGCAAACCAGGACCTAAACCCGGACCACCCCTAAATCATGCCCGAGAGTTCTGAAACCTTGTGGTCCGGGTTTGCAAACTAGGACACAAACCCGGACCAGTCCCAAATCTTACCCGAGAGTTTTTCCAAGTGGGGGTCCGGGTTTGCAAACTCGGACAGTAACCCGGACCACCCCAAAATTTGTACAAAAACTATTTTAAAGCTTAATTAAGGATGGGTAATGATGGGTAATGATAGTATAAGGTAATTATGACTTGATTAATGATGTTTAAAGGTCATTAAGAGTGTAAACAAGTTTGATAAGTGAATGAGAAAGTTGTGAGTTTAAGAACACATGAGTAAAACTAAGTTAAACGGGATAATGGGGTTAAGTACGGGAATATTAGTGTTACATACCGTAATGCTTTGATGTTAATAAAAACATTTGAATGTTATCAGTGGAACAAGTGTGAACCGAGGAACGGGAGGTCACATGGTAAAGCTAACCCCGGTGAAAGGTATGATTTTCTCATGCCCCGTATGCTAACCGAGCTACTCTGATTTGTGTGTTTGTGTGCCGGCTTAATCAAGATTAAAGCATGAAAATAATCCCTTGTTTGATTATGTATGCCTTGTTGTGTATATGAACTAACATACTTGTATGCCGATGTGGTCTAACATAGTGCATAGACCGACTCATAGTGAGTATTGATTGACTAGAAACCCGTAGATCGGGTAGTCTCATAAACAATGGTAATATGCAAACACACACAAGCTATCGATTAAAGTATAACGATAACGCAAACACATGAACTCCCTAGAATGTGAGGAGATGTACGGGTTGAGTAAATACCCGATAACGGTTAGTAAACCATGTTGAAACAATCCAGGAAATAAATAAGAGTTGAGAGATAAATGAGCCTCCATCGAGAGGATTGAAGTTAGTCCAATGATGTAAACTTATAAGAAAGGTAAAAGAGACCTAAGGTACTATGTGACTCCCTTGAGATACGGTTGACCTCCTATATGAGGATTTTACCCGGTATAAGAATATAACCGAAAGTATAAGTATATGAATGTAAGGGTAACCCTTAAACCTAAGATTACCCGAATTTAAGTAATGTTCCCAAAGTCAGTAGAAACATCGAGAGTGATGCTTCTAGACTAATGTACATAATAATATAAACTCCGAGAGAGGAGTGTACGGGAATGTAAGAAGTCCGAGAGTATTCGGACCTATGTGTAAGTAGTAGGAACTAAGAGAGAGTTCCGGGAGCTAGTTGAACTATGCTCGAGCGCCATGTGCTTTGGCTCAAGTAAGTATTAAGAGAAACAAGCGAGAAGAGCGTAGGAGACCTGTAGTGTCTCGAGAACTGAGTGAGCTTGAGTATTAGTAACCCAAGAGTGTGGGTGAGATAAGTATAAGTAACCCAAGAGAGCGGGTGAGATAAAGAGTAATAACCCAAGAGTATGGGTAAGTATAAGTATAAGTACCCGAGAGAATGGGTGAGTATAAGTATAAGTAACCCGAGAGAGTGGGTGAGTATTTGAATGAGTAACCAAGGCACAGTGAGGTATAACCCTCAAGGCCTAAGAGTAATGGAACAACTAACAACCTTGTCATGTTAGTTAGGGATTGTATCCCATGATTGTCGAATCCTTGTGTAGTGTACATATATAATGTATTACTATTTGCATGTTGATTGAATTAAAATGAATCTCCATGCTCTCGACCAAAAGTAGTCGGCGTACCACGGTTAGCACGCGGTATATTCGAATTTCATATGCAGCTTTAAGCTGAGCCCCTAAGGGCATCGTTTTTATTCACAGGTACACCAGAGATGAGACCGTTTGAGTGTAGGACGAGGTCGGTGGTTAGCATGGGTAGTTAGGTTTAATTACTTATGTATTGAATGAGGTGTAAGGCCGAATATGTTATCGGCATCCATATATTGTAGACTCGGTATAGTAAGAAATGATTTGAGTAAAGTATTTGTATTGTATATTTGGTTGTTCCAGTCCATCAGACCGTTACTGTATGTGAAATAGGCCTGGTTAGCCATATGGGTGGCTAACGGCGTTGTATCACCCTCTGTTGTATTAGTGTTCCGCTGCGAGTTTATTGGTAAATGATAAGCGAGAAATACATCTACTTTTAGGACTTTAATTCTTCCTATTTTCATAGCAATTTGTGTCGTATTTCTCACTTATCTTACATTTTTCCTAGATTTATGTTTTGATATGAATTGATATATTTTATGTTTGAATGTAGGAAAAAGCCATGTAAATGGATAGTTTATCTCATGAGCTTTCCAACGCTACAAACGGCGACTAAAACGGACTTATAACGAAGAATCGGGAGCCGGTTGAAGATTGCAGTACATCGGTATATATATATATAATATCGCATAGCAACCGCCTAAGACAACCGCATGGAAAGGACGCAGACAAGAGAGGCACGTCCGCCTGTAAAGGACGCGGACGGTGAAGCGGACGTAAGGAGCGGACCGCGAGAGAGTTACACATACACGTCCGCCTGAATATGAAGCGGACGCACACGCGGACTGGGCACGCGGACGAGAATAAAATCGAATTTTTCTTCGTTCTTCGCGGTGTCTTCTTCTTCCTTCTTCGTGGCGCCGCACTCGAACTGCTCTTCATTAATTGCAGACTCCTTCGGCGCCCACCTTAATTTGTGTACGCGTGATGCCGCCTCTGTGATTGCTGCTGCCCACGATCTGCTCACCAACTCCACCGCCATTTAATCACACCGACTGCACCGTCCTGACTGCTCTCTTGTCTGCTTCCCATTTCTTCTGCCTATAAAAACCAACGCCCATCCTCAGTATTAGGCATCCCTTCTTTAATCCAAAGTCCACCACACTCGTTCACAACATTTCACAATACCACCACACTCGCTCACCACGCTCGCTCACCACGTACAACCACATCAATTTCTATTCTCTCGTTTTCTCCATTTTTATTTGTCTTTCCACCACATCACATCTCTGCCATTAATTAGTATTATTATTACGCACAACGTGGATACAGAGGCGGAGCTTGGATTCAGAGTCAACTAGCTAGCTGGAGTTTTCTCTACCCTTTCTCTTATTTGTTAAAATGTTGTTTATATATAGTTATGTTTAATTAATAAACTTAAGCCCTCCCAGGTTTGGGATGCGAGCCTATTTTATATAATTATGTTATGTTAAGCTTCCCACTATGATTTTATCTAAAGTAGTAGTTTAATTCCAGTTCTTCATCTGCTTTAATTCTCTGATCAATTATTAAAGTTATATTTGTAGTTTTCTAATCAACACGCGAGAGCTGAGATAGTAAACAAGACATAGGAATTAAACCTGATTAACAGCTAGAAGCCTGATCCGGCCTATAGGTTAATTAGTCTCAAATAGAAGTGTTCTTTATGCGATTGGTTGTGTCCGGATTAGAGCATTAGTCTGCTGCTAGTTCTAGCAACTGGTTAGGGTTCGTTAGATTTAGTCGTCAACGAATTATTTATAGTTTCTGAGTTTATTACTTAAGTGGTGAAAATTATATTAATATAATTGATAAAATAGGTGAGCAGAACTAACCCGGGATGCTTTCTTAAAAGACAAAAATATTGTATTTATTATTGTTTTGTTCAGGTTAGGTTTTCGATTATTTATTCTCCTTAAAAAAATGATAAAATCTATTTACTAGAAGTCTCAGTAAATTTAATCTACTGTCAGTTATCCACAGCGAGGTCCCCAAGAGTACGACAACCCCACGAATCCACTATCCCGCAAAACGATTAGGTACACTGCCTATGTGGTAGAAGTAGTCACATATTTCTCCACCAAGTTTTTGGCGCCGTTGCCGGGGACCTCCAGCACGGTTAATTGATAGTTTTTAAATTTATTGGGATTTCTATTTTTATTTACTTTTATTTTATTTTCGCTTAATTTAATTTTAAAAAAAATATCTTGTATTTCTATATTATTTCTTATTTGTTTCTCTTTCTAGTTAATTTTATTATTTTTCTTTTCTGTTTCTATTTCTTTTCTACTTGGTATTTTTATTTTTGTTTTATAAGATAATTACTGACAATGGAGAGCAGCCACGATGAGGTGAGAAGATTGTTGATCAATCTGGAATGGACACGAATGCAAGAGGAAATATCCTCATATCAAAGATTGGTCAAGGATTATCAACCACCTCAAACATCAAATCGAGAGCCGTATTGGTGGGAAGTCAACCAGGCTAACGCACAGTATAACGAAGCTCAGTTGGGGTATTACTACTTCAATCAGAACAAGCAACAATCTACACAGAGGCCAGACGAATTCCTCCCAAATATGGATGAGCCGCTAGAAGAAATTCCAGTGGTGACCCCAAGGAGTGAAGATCGACTCGAGCCAGATAATCTTGAAGCTACAAGTTCTGATGAGGAGATAAAGCAACTTCTCAGTACATTTTTCTCCGACGCCGAGTTGGAACAAATGTCTGAGAGTTACAATCTTCCTCCATCTCCATCCCCAACACAGGAGGAGCAATTAAAATTCGAAGATATTGTGTCTGAGCCGGTCAACCAGCTGGAAGAGCGCTATCCTGTTAAGCCTCACCAACCGGAAGAGGAAATTTACATCCTCGAATCTGAGGAAGGAACACCACTACCAAAGGTCTCTCATCAACTTCCATCCTGCCTCCATAAGCCTCAACAACAAGAGGAGGATGTTTACATCCTCCAATTTGAGGAAGAAAAGTCATCACCACCTGGTCTCCTGTTACAACTACGTTACCGGCAGTCCCTCCTCAAACACCAGGTTTTGTGGAGTATTCATTTTCCAAATATGTATGCCGAAGCAACATTTTGTTTTGATCCAGGTGGTTTGCTTTTAATTATTACTAACTTTCGTTCCTGGCGAAGATATTATCTACTTTTATTTTTGATCCAGGATAACGAAGCAGGAGTCTAGCCAAAGACTAAAACTACGGGCAGCTTACTGGGAGGCAACCCAGTGGTTAAACTTTATTATCCTATTATTATTATTATTATTATTTTAATTTTGTACCCCACATTATTTCTATATTATGTTTTTTAAAAAAAAATTAAACAAAAATTTTCAATTAATAGGGGAGCATATGGTTTTATTTATGATTTTTCTTTTAATTTTAATTTTTAACAAAAAGAAGTGGAAAGGGTGTCTATGCTTTCATGCAACGCTTTTTAGCGTTTATTTTTGGGTAGTGTATGCAGGTGAAATTCTTATCATGGTATCTGAAGAACTCCAAGGCTGGACACTTGCTTGAACGCAAGTGTGAGGAACGCTACTACCCCCATTGTTCGCACTTAAGTGTGAGGAAGGACACCTTCCTCAATCTACGATATCAGGGGAGTTTCAGTTTCTTTATTTTAAATGTTTGTGTCCAGTCTATCACACTTAAATTATTATATCAGTCCATGATTGTCCTGAATGAAATTCTTCATGAGTCTGGCATATTTTGAAAGGTATTTTCTTTTCTTGATATTTTATGAACAATGAGGACATTGCTCCTCTTAAGTGTGAGGAAGTTTAGACCTTTCCCTGAAAATATGCCAGTTGCACTTAATGCCACACATGTTTTTAATTGTCTTCTTGCATTGAGGGAATCATTGCTCTGAGTGCTTATAAATGTTAATTCTCGGGTGAAAATTTTTGCATAAATTTTGAAGTGAAGCCAGGTGACCACCTCAAGAATCTTTCTGCTTTAGGTTGTTTGTATATATAGTTTTTATTAAATTAATCTGTTTTCACTGAAATTTGGTGGATTAAGTTGATTGGGGAAACTGAATTAGTTTATCTTGGGATTTTGGAAATGATATGAAAGTTTGGAATGAAAGGATAAGGCAAGGTACTCCGCTGATCAAAATTTTCCTAACAAAAGCAGGCCTCGTCTATCCGGTTATTAAGTCCTAGGGGTGCCTTAACACCTATCTACTTAAGGTCTCGTGATCTGGGATAGTTGGCCCAACACCGTTACAAGGATAGAGAGAAAAGTCTGGGTTACGAAAAGACTCTGCAATTCGCAATTATTCAATTGTGTTGTATATATTTCTTGAAGAAGAATGTTTTTGCATACGAAAAGAGTTAATTGCAGTCTAATTTTTGTTTTGATCATGAGTATGTGGTGTTGAAAGGTATCGCGGAATAAGGCGTCACTTCACACCCCTTGTCATCCAAAGGTTAAAGGAAGAGAATGGTGGAAGATCCCAAGTTAATCTACATTCAGATTTTGTAGTCTAACTTATCCATGCTTTAAAAAAAAATTTCTTTTTCACTGTTTGCGAAAACCTACAACCAGGAGCAGAACTATTCTTTTGATTGTCACTTTGCTTGCTCTGTTTTGCATCTGTTTAATCCTGAGGTTTGATACTACGGCCTTAGAGATATATTTATTCTCTATTTGCTTGAGGACAAGCAAAAGCTAAGTGTGAGGAAGTTTGATAAGCGAGAAATACATCTACTTTTAGGACTTTAATTCTTCCTATTTTCATAGCAATTTGTGTCGTATTCTCACTTATCTTACATTTTTCCTAGATTTATGTTTTGATATGAATTGATATATTTTATGTGTTGAATGTAGGAAAAAGCCATGTAAATGGATAGTTTATCTCATGAGCTTTCCAACGCTACAAACGGCGACTAAAATGGACTTATAACGAAGAATCGGGAGCCGGTTGAAGATTGCAGTACACATCGGTATATATATATATAATATCGCATAGCAACCGCCTAAGACAACCGCATGGAAAGGACGCAGACAAGAGAGGCACGTCCGCCTGTAAAGGACGCGGACGGTGAAGCGGACGTAAGGAGCGGACCGCGAGAGAGTTACACATACACGTCCGCCTGAATATGAAGCGGACGCACGCGCGGACTGGGCACGCGGACGAGAATAAAATCGAATTTTTCTTCGTTCTTCGCGGCGTCTTCTTCTTCCTTCTTCGCGGCGCCGCACTCGAACTGCTCTTCATTAATTGCAGACTCCTTCGGCGCCCACCTTAATTTGTGTACGCGTGATGCCGCCTCTGTGATTGCTGCTGCCCACGATCTGCTCACCAACTCCACCGCCATTTAATCACATCGACTGCACCGTCCTGACTGCTCTCTTGTCTGCTTCCCATTTTCTTCTGCCTATAAAATCCAACGCCCATCCTCAGTATTAGGCATCCCTTCTTTAATCCAAAGTCCCCACACTCGTTCACAACATTTCACAATACCACCACACTCGCTCACCACGCTCGCTCACCACGTACAACCACATCAATTTCTATTCTCTCCGTTTTCTACATTTTATTTGTCTTTCCACCACATCACATCTCTGCCATTAATTAGTATTATTATTACGCACAACGTGGATACAGAGGTGGAGCTAGGATTCAGAGTCAACTAGCTAGCTGGAGTTTTCTCTACCCTTTCTCTTATTTTGTTAAAATGTTGTTTATATATAGTTATGTTTAATTAATAAACTTAAGCCCTCCCAAGTTTGGGATGCGAGCCTATTTTATATAATTATGTTATGTTAAGCTTCCCACTATGATTTTATCTAAAGTAGTAGTTTAATTCCAGTTCTTCATCTGCTTTAATTCTCTGATCAATTATTAAAGTTATATTTGTAGTTTTCTAATCAACACGCGAGAGCTGAGATAGTAAACAAGACATAGGAATTAAACCTGATTAACAGCTAGAAGCCTGATCCGGCCTATAGGTTAATTAGTCTCAAATAGAAGTTGTTCTTTATGCGATTGGTTGTGTCCGGATTAGAGCATTAGTCTGCTGCTAGTTCTAGCAACTGGTTAGGGTTCGTTAGATTTAGTCGTCAACGAATTATTTATAGTTTCTGAGTTTATTACTTAAGTGGTGAAAATTATATTAATATATTGATAAAATAATGATAAAATAGGTGAGCAGAACTAACCCGGGATGCTTTCTTAAAAGACAAAATATTGTATTTATTATTGTTTTGTTCAGGTTAGGTTTTCGATTATTTATTCTCCTTAAAAAAATGATAAAATCTATTTACTAGAAGTCTCAATAAATTTAATCTACTGTCAGTTATCCACAGCGAGGTCCCCAAGAGTACGACAACCCCACGAATCCACTATCCCGCAAAACGATTAGGTACACTGCCTATGTGGTAGAAGTAGTCACATATTTTCTCCAACAGTAAATTATGACAGATTAAGAGGTAATGACGAGATTAGCAGTTGGGGTGTTACATCTTTTGCCTTCAATTTCGAAACACCAGGCTATCCCCATACACATGGCGCTAAACAACGGTGCAAACACTATATTGGAATCACACTTCTCATAATAAACACTCTCCGCAGCAGACACTGAAAATAAACCCCCAAAACTCCATTATATCTCTGTGTTCTAAATCTCACATACCGTATTTACTCATCACAAAGCTGGGAAAGCAAGAAAATGCTCCCATGGACAACAAGAATGTATGTAGTATAACATTCATAGATGGCTACTACATACAGAAACAAAACAAGATGATTTCTCTTTGGCTCAAAAAAAAAGAATGAAGTTATATATTGGTACTGCCAGAATATTCACGAGTAACTGACTGAAGTTTTTGTTTTCTGATGCATGCATGTTCGCAAGAGCGAGAACAAAAACTGAAAGAGCGAGAACAAAAACTGAAAGAGATCTTCCACCAACTGTAAGGAACCTAATTTGAGGGGGCTTCAGTGGGAACTTGAGATTTTAGCGGAAACAATTGATGTAAGTAGGTGGTTGGTGCTTAAAAAATTGATGCACCTACAAAAAAAAGAAAACAAAGTAATTATAGAATAAAAGTACCAAACCTCAAAGAAAAACACAAAGACACGTTCTCTCGTTTGGATTGTAAAATAAGAAGACAAATAACTATATAATACATAAGGTTACCATCAAAGAGTCAAAACAAAACCATCGAATCTTCTTATGGTCTTCTGTCAACAAAGAAGGAAAATATAAAAATTTACCAAAATCGCTCACAAATTAAACAAACATACAAAATTTACCAAATCGCACACAAATTAAACAAACATACAAAATTTTACCAAACTTACCGGCAATTCTACTCCAACGACTCAATTCTCATTTTCAAATTCCGGTTCTCCAGCTTCAACTCATTTATCATCCTTGTAAACCCAAGCCTATCATACTCCTTCTCTAACTTTTTCCTCAAATCACTGATCACGTCGTTGAGGTTGTTCTCCTGCATTTTCATTTTATCTAACTGTTTTTCTCTAATCATCATTTCATCTTGCAAGGCATCTTCAATAACCCTCATTCGTATATCGTATATCAACCCTTTTCCCTATCTTCTATCATCAGCCTTGCCATCTCACCAAATCTTAGTTCACGTTCTGCACAATTTTCATCTTCCGCTATCAACCTTTATATTGTAAACCCCTAAACCTACCCCAAGTATCATATATAACACAAAAATAGGTATCATTAATATATCTCCAGCATTTTTTTCTTTTCCCTTCAATTTCAAAACACCAGGCTATCCCCATACACATGGCGCTAAACACCGGTGCAAACACTATATTGGAATCACACTTCTCATAAATAAAACACTCTCCGCAGCAGACACTGAAAATAAACCCCCACAACATCATTATATCTCTGTGTTCTAAATCTCCCATACCGTATTTACTTATCATAAAGCTGGGAATGCAAGAAAATGCTCCCATGGACAACAAGAAAGTAAGTTGTATAACATTCATAGATGGCTACTGCTTACAGAAACAAAATAAGATGATTTCGCTTTGGCTCAAAAAAAAAGAGTGAAGTTATATATTGGTACTGCCAGAATATTCATGAGTAACTGACTGAAGTTTTTGTTTTCTGATGCATGCATGTTCGCAAGAGCGAGAACAAAAACTGAAAGAGCGAGAACAAAAACTGAAAGAGATCTTCCACCAACTGTAAGGAACCTAATTTGAGGGGGCTTCAGTGGGAACTTGAGATTTTAGCGGAAATAATTGATGTAAGTAGGTGGTTGGTGCTTAAAAAAATGATGCACCTACAAAAAAAAACAAAACAAAAGTAATTATAGAATAAAAGTACCAATAACAACAAAGGAAAAACAAAGACACGTTCTCTCATTTGGATTGTAAAATAAGCAGACAAATAACTATATAATACATAAGGTTACCATCAAAGAGTCAAAACAACACCATCGAATCTTCTTATGGTCTTTTATCAACAAAGAAGGAAAATATAAAAATTTACCGAATCGCACACAAATTAAACAAACATACAAAAATTTACCAAATCGCACACAAATTAAACAAACATACAAAATTTTACCAAACTTACAGGCAATTCTCCTCCAACGACTCAATTCTCATTTTCAAATTCGGTTCTCCAGCTTCAACTCATTTATCATCCTTGTAAACCCAAGCCTATCAGACTCCTCCTCTAACTTTTTCCTCAAATCATTGATCACGTCGTTGAGGTTGTTCACCTGCATTTTCATTTGATCTAACTGTTTTTCTCTAATCATCATTTCATCTTGCAAGGCCTCTTCAATAACCCACATTTCATATATCAACCCTTTTTCCCTATCTTCTATCATCAGCCTTGCCATCTCACCAATCTTACTTCACGCATTGCATACTTCTTCATCTTCCGCTTATCAACCTTTCTATTGTAAACCCCTAAACCTACCACCCCAGTATTGTATATAACACAAAAGTAGGTATCATTATTATATCTTCAGCATTTTTTCTTTTGCCTTCTATTTCGAAACACCAGGCTATCCCCATACACATGGCGCTAAACACCGGTGCAAACACTGTATTGGAATCACACTTATCATAATAAAACACTCTCCACAGCACACTGAATATAAACCACCATAACATCATATATCTCTGTGTTCTAAATCTCTCATACCGTATTTACTGATCTCAAAGCTGGGAATGCAAGAAAATGCTCCCATGGACAACAAGAAAGTAAGTTGTATAACATTCATAGATGGCTACTACTTACAGAAACAAAACAAGATGATTTCGCTTTGGCTCAAAAAAAAAAGAATGAAGTTATATATTGGTACTACCAGAATATTCACGAGTAACTGACTGAAGTTTTTATTTTCTTATGCATGCATGTTCGAAAGAGCGAGAACAAAAACTGAAAGAGCGAGAACAAAAACTGAAAGAGATCTTCCACCAACTGTGAGGAACCTAATTTGAGGGGGGCTTCAGTGGGAACTTGAGATTTCAGCAGAAAATATTGATGTAAGTAGGTGGTTGGTGCTTAAAAATTGATGCACCTACAAAAAAAAAAAGAAAACAAAAGTAAGTATAGAATAAAAGTAACAATAACAACAAAGAAAAACACAAAGACAAGCTCTCTCATTTGGATTCTAAAATTAGCAGACAAATAACTATATAATACATAAGGTTACCATCAAAGAGTCAAAACAACACCATCGAATCTTCTTTTGGTCTTCTGTCAACATAGAAGGAAAATATAAAAATTTACCGAATCGCACACAAATTAAACAAACATACAAAAATTTACCAAATCGCACACAAATTAACAAACATATAAAATTTTACCAAACTTAATCTGGCAATTCTCCTCCAATGACTCAATTCTCATTTTCAAATTCCGGTTCTCCAGCTTCAACTCATTTATCATCCTTGTAAACCCAAGCCTATCAGACTCCTCCTCTAACTTTTTCCTCAAATCACTGATCGCGTTGTTGAGGTTGTTCACCTGCATTTTCATTTGATCTAACTGTTTTTTCTCTAATCATCATTTCATCTTACAAAACCTCTTCGATAACCCTCATTTCATATATCAACCCTTTTTCCCTATCTTTTATCATCAGCCTTGCCATCTCACCTAATCTTACTTCACGCACTGCCACTTTTTCATCTTCCGCTATCAACCTTTCTATTGTAAACCCTAAACCTACCCCAAGTATCATATATAACACAAAAGTAGGTATCATTATTATATCTCCAACATTTTTTTCTTTTGCCTTCAATTTCGAAACACAAGGCTATCCCCATACACATGGCGCTAAACACAGGTGCAAACACTATATTGGAATCACACTTCTCATAAATAAAACACTCTCCGCAGCAGACACTGAAAACAAACCCCCACACATCATTATATCTCTGTGTTCTAAATCTCTCACACCGTATTTACTGATCACAAAGGTGGGATGCAAGAAAATGCTCCCATGGACAACAAGAAAGTAAGTTGTATAACATTCATAGACGGCTACTGCTTACAGAAACAAAACAAGATGATTTCGCTTTGGCTCAAAAAAAAAGAATGATGTTATATATTGGTACTGCCAGAATATTCACGAGTAACTGACTGAAGTTTTTGTTTTCTGATGTGAAATACCCCGACCTTAAATATAGTGATTAATTATCCTAATAGGTAGTTAAGGGCTTAATGGTGCCTAAGTAATATTGGTAAGGAAAAATAAATCCTAAAGAAATTGAGAAACGCTTAAAAAGCGAAAAATGCTAAATAAGCGTTAAATAACCATAGGAGGTATGAGACCTCGGTTAGCATATTATATGAACTCTAAAGCTTAATAAGGCCTAAGTAATATATGGGAACAACTCCCGAAGAAAACAGATTCAAATAATGAATTAAAACGCTAATAGAGCTTTGGTGCACGTTTTTCGAGAAAACCCGAAAACGTGACTTTAAGTGGTCAAACGAACTCGTAAAAAAATTATAATTCATCAAATAACAATAATTAAGCATTAACGGAAGCTTAATAACCAACAAAAATAAAGAAACGAGAAAATTCCGGAAAACGGGCCCAGTTAATGAATAGTACCGGAACCGGGTAAATAAACGAGTGTTTTTGGTAAAAGACGAAAAACGCTCCACCTAGTATTACTGTGTGGGACCGATATTAATATGTCAAATAATACCCTCACACATACATGTAACTAGCTAATTAATTAAAGAGCCAAAAAGCAAAAAGTACAAAAAAAAAATAAAAAGGTACTTACTTTACCTATATCCTCCCACTCTCACATTTCTCCTCTCTCTCTCTCGCGTGAGCTCCTTCCTCACCCAGCCGACCTCCCTTCTTCTCCCTCCTCTGTTGGCGATTTTTGAAGCTCCAAAGAAACAACCATGGCTACTTCACCTTCTCAAGCTTGCCCAAGCCTTATTAAGGCTCCAAATCAAAAACAAATTACATATTTGAACTCCCCTCATCATTCTCTACACTTCCCTCTTTTCAAAATCCAAAAATCAGGAAGTTCATTTTCGTGGGTATACCCCATTGGTGAAGAAAATAGCATCAATGTGTATCTTGGAGTCCCCCTCTCCATTAAGGTAAAAATCTACATGAAAAACTCATGTTTCCTTCATCTTCTTTTGTAACCGATTTCTACCCCCTTGTAATGCTCTATTTTCTCTCTCTCTTTTGAGCATAACTCCAACATTGCAATGGTGGTGGAATCACCTTCTTGAGCCAAGGGCTAAAACCCCCCCTAAAAGTTTCAAAAGTTAAACCCTAGAAATTTTGCTTAAAACATCTCAATGAATTAGCACTAAATTAAGGGTTAGTATGTTAATTGCACTTGTTTGTGTGTATTGGGTAATGGGAATGGAGTTGGCAACTCCATTCCCCATGTGACCGATTGTGCAAGGAAGAGAGAAGAGAAATGGGAAAAGAAAAGAAGAAATAAGAGCTTAAGATAAGAAGCTTCTTCTTAATGTTAAATTGAAGTGCATTATTGGTAATGGGAATGGTAAACTACTTAAAGAAACCCAAATATTGTAATTGGTTATTGTAGTTTGTGGAAGTTTGAGTATTTATGATTGTATTTGGATTGTAGGCCTTAGAGCCAAATGGATTATGTATGTGTATTAGTATGGTGGATTGAGGAAGTAATGATGTATTGGTATTGTAGTTGAGGAAGCATTGGTGTATTGAGATTTGGTATGTGTGCTGGTAGAACCCTTGAGGTTTGGCTAGAATAGGGATGAATTTGATGAGAAAGGAGATGTGTGGATAAGTAAGAAAAGTAGGTGAACTATGGCGAAATTTTAGTAGGAATTATGCATTAAGAATGACTTGGTGAATGGGAGAACCAAGGTGTGTATTGGGGTGTAGTAGAGATGATTTAGTAACTAAGGAGTAGTAGTTGTGGTAAGAGAATGAAAAGATATAAAATCTGTAGCAGGAAGTATTGAGATGTGTTGGAGAAACAAGGAAGAATTAATGTGTAAGATTTAGCAAAATGAGTATTGTACTGAGTAAGGCTTTGGGTTGAGTGTAATGCAAATGAGGCAATGAAAGAGCCATAGGAATAATGGGAAGAAGGATTGAGAAAATTTGTAGTATTTGTTGAAGAGCAAAACTGTAACAGGAGGAAAATTGGACAGTGGAGAGTGTTTTTGTAACAGATAGGTATAAGGATGGATTAGGTTAGTTTTGATTGCCTAATTAGGGTCAAAACACCCTAGATTATATGTAGGAATATTGGGGAAGATATTGGTAGAAGTTTGGAGTTGAAACATAATAAAAAACATATATATTTTACAATACTGCAACTTGTCCGGGTTTGTAAACAAGTACACAAACCCGGACCAGTCAAAAACACGACAGAATGTATTTCATAATGGATGGTCCGGTTTGCAAACCAAGACCTAAACCCGGACCACCCCTAAAATACACCCGAGAGGTTTTACAAACACATGGTCCGGGTTTGTAAACTATGACCTAAACCCGGACCACATAGAAAACATACCCGAGAGAACTACAATCGTATGGTCCGGTTTTGTAAACCCTTCCCTAAACCCGGACCACACACAAATTCACCCTGTAACTCAATTCCAGTATTGGTCCGGGTTTGTATCCCCGGACACAAACCCGAACCACCCCAAAATTTGTACAGAATGAGTTTAAAAGGTATTCTAAGGATGGGTGATGATGGGTAATGATAGTATAAGATAATTAAGACATGATTAATGATGTTTAATGGTGATTAAGGCCATAAACAAGCTTAGAAAATAATTGTAAGTAAGTAACTTAAGTAAATGTATTTAAGTAACAAAGAGTTAGTAAGTATAAACTAGGAAACTTTAGGAAAGTAATCAGTAAGGTTAATTATGGATAATTAACCATCCAACTGTATGTATGAGATAGGATTCAAATAGTTGAACACCGAAGGGAGTCGGTGAGTCCAAAGTCAACGGTGAAAGGTATGATTTCTTCATGCCCTGTATCCTAATCCGGTTACCCCGATTTGTGTGCTTATTTGATCACCTAAAAAGATAAATGCATGAATCGGACTATATTGCACTTACTTGTGCTTGTTTACATTGTTCTTGATATTTGTCTTGAACAATAGTTTGTATAATTCATGAAATATGAATGATGATGAAGTGTATTTGTATCTCATAGTGTACTTGTATATTGTATTGTATTTTTGTATGGATGTGTATATGAGTAATGTATTTGTGTATGTGGCTTGAATGAATGACTTCTACTAATTCCTAACTACCTAACTCCTAGCGTAAGTATTGGATAAATTGGAACGAGTAGAAATCCGATATAGTTTCGGCCACACGTGAGGAAGAGGAGACACAAGGTTGGATTCGATTCCTGGTTCTTAAACCTGTCCACGGCCCAAACCCCTTAAATGGGTAGCATCCTGGATTGGTGAACCATGTAAATCCCGGTGGTGGAACAAAGTAGTCCCCGAGCCGGAGGTCCCGACGACTTGACTTGAGTAAGTAAGTAAGTAAAGTATGAGTATGTATGCGTAAGTATTGTGTAACGAGTAAAAGAGTAATCTCCACTCGATTACCCGGGTGGACAAAAAGGAGCTAACAAGTATGGTGTATTGTGTATGTATTGTATATTTATTGTGTATTGTGGATATCGGGAAAGGTAAGTATGTATCTGCTGGCTTGTATGGTTTACCATGTATGTATTGAAGTGTATGTATGTATTCCTTGCGTAAAAGTATTGTAGTATAATGTATGAAAGCATGTATGCATGTATGTATGAATAAAATGAACTGCATGTATTCGACCAAGTGGTCGGCGTACCCTCACTAGTACGCGGGGTATGCGGTTATCATATGCAGCGAAAGCTGACCCCCTAGGGGGAACATTTTTAGTGTGCAGGTACCCGAAGCAGACATGGTCGCAATAAGAGACCGGTGACAGTGTAGATCGTAGAGAATAGTATTGAAATTGTAACCTTGAAGTAGTAGTGTACCAAGGGGTACACCTTGTACTTAGAAAATAAGTAGTTTGTGAGGAATGGGTAGTGGTTAGACTCTTAAGGAGTATTTATGAAATTGAGAGAGGTGTTGTATTTGTATAAGGATCTTAGTAAACTCGGTGTATTATATTGTATTGAACTTATGGAGTATTGTAATGAATGGGAAGTTCTAGTATTTGATTTGGTAATTGGAGTATGTATTGTAAGTGTGTAGTACTCGGATATTCCGGTCCATCAGACCGATGCTGTATGTAGTAGTAGTAGTTGCCATGTTAGTCACGTGGGTGGCTAACGGCATTGTATCACCCACCGTTGAGTATGTAAGTATCCGCTGCGTGAGTCTGGATTGTATAAGGAGATTGGACGGTAATGACAGTATTAGCGGTAGGGGTGTTACAAAAAGTGGTATCAGAGCGAAGTATCGCTCTGATGACTGGAAATACCGAGTTTAGGAAATACCGAGTTAGGGATTAGAAGCTTAGGGCTAAGGGCTGAGTGTTAGCATTAGAGATATGCTAGTTAGGAACTACCGGTGAGTACCAGATACCTACAATACCAGACCCGCCCTCCACAACCCATTGTATAACTTAGGGAAGAACGCCAGAGAGAGGAAAGTTCTTATACTCGGGAAAACCCGATCTGGCAGTTGCGAAATCAATACACGACAAACAAGAACCGACATAGAGTAGATTCCAAGAATTGGAAGTCCCGGAGATGGATCCCGGTGAACAACAATACCCGCACTTAATGGCGGAAGAATGAGAACTCCAACCATAAGGAGACTACAACATGCAACAACATGGGGCGACATGCTTAGCAGTCGCAGAACCTGGCTAACCAACCAGCAGCAGGAAAAGAAGCACTAAGCGTGCAACGGCACGGAAGGAGGAACAATAACGAAACCCAAGAGACAAGTCTACGGGACAGTAATAGCTAAGTAATACCACCAACGGTATGCTAGCTGACTAAGGACATAGTCAAGAGTGGTTAACTCCGAAACTGCAACGCCAAAAGGTTACAATACCTGGCCGACATAGCTTACACAGCTACAAGAGCATCCACGGGATATAATCCGATAGGACTGCAAGAGTAGCGCCTAAACAAGCTAAGGCTCAATAACCACAACAAACATGTGGGGACGAGCGACAAAGGAAAGCACAAGACTAATAAATGGGAATCTCCAAGGATTGGAGAAATATCCCGATCAATGACAGTCATGTCAACATCACGGATGAACTACTTAAAAGATCAAGTATCCCAAACCTAGATCAATAAGATCAAAGGAAGAGTCGACAAGACTATCAAATACGAGTGGAAACCATACCTTGACCGGTATAAGTTTACCCAAAAACCACCAGTACCACGCACTTGCCACGGCAAGTGCAGTAAGAACAAGAACGTGTAGAGGAACTCTAACACACCACAAGTACTTAGTAATGTGCCATGACCGAAATGAGGCGACTACAGGATCACATATCCTACAAACTGGAAGAATGAAACCTTGGAAAGGCCTGACGGCCTGACCATTGTATTAAGGACATACCAGTCAGCAACAAGCTGGACTTGGTCAAGACCTCAAACATGGCTATGCCATGTAGAACTTCTTTTAACACCGAACGAACCATTGTTTCGAAACCCAAATTCTTCTTTCAAAACCACAACTTTTCTTTTAAACCTTGGATTTTTAAACAAAACCAACAAAATTACGGTAAGTATCATAGAATGATACAAGAGGAGTTGACAATAGAATACTTCACCTGGGCGTGTGACAAACACTACGAGTGTACCCAATTACGGGATGTGGGACAACCGCACTCCAAAGGAGCTTGCGGGCCTGACCGATAGTCGGGTAAGTGCTAACGTATCAATAAGGTACCCCACGTATGTATACATGTAGTGTACGAAGCACGGGAAGTAGTCGACTCCGTTCTACGGACCATGAGTAAGTTCAAGCCAAAGCAGTTGGACGCCACAAACGATCAAGGAGAAGGAACTCAACTAAGAAGTAAGTATAAAGAACTCAGAGAATCCATCTGAAGATAAGGAATGAGGATTAAGAAGCACAAAGAGCGCCGACTAGTAAGCATAGACATTGGATATGTCTGAAAGACATCAAGTAAATACACGACAGCTGGAAAGCATACCCATCCTGAACATACCATAGGGCAAAAGCCTAACGTGAACACCACAGTGCTCACAAACGGGAACAGTCACAAAGATTACCATGAAGTATAATCCATCATTGGAGAGGATTATTAAACCTAGTCAAGAACACTAGGAGAAAGGGTAAACAGCCTACCCAAGAACGGGAGACGTTATAACCTAAAAAGGGAATAACTCAAATACAATACCACAAGGCGGTACAGTAGACACAACGTATCATAAATATTAGCCGATGTCACGACATAACCTAACAACACCCAGGAGCAATCCTTGAAGGGTGTCTGAATTGCAACAGTCGAACAATAGCGGCATGATAAAAGCACAGAAGCTAGAACGAACACTCGGTTAAGACACCGAAGGGATTTCACTTAGCAGGAAATGCCCTAAATTACTAAGAGGCACTGATTAACACTAGAATGCCTAAAGGACCTCCTATGAACGGAAGCGTGATGTCACGACTTACCATGGAGCCCAGTAATACCTCCAACCTATGGGGTATACAGGGAGTGGAAACATGTATAAGCAGCTTGCAAAGAGCATAGCTTGCAACAATAAGGCTTAAAAGCCAACAACCAACTATGTTACGTAAACCTTAACGGTTGCATAACCCACACCATTTGATAACAAGACTTGCAAGAGATATTGTCTCATACGACAAAGAAATCAACAACTGGACCATCAATTCAAACCCAAGATCCTGAGTGGCTTGTAGTAATGGCCAACTCAGTGTCACTGTCACTAGAGCAACAGTCTAGTATACAATTGACAAGCCTTTAATTACCTTCACGCCTTCTGTAGCAATGGTAGCACAGAGGCATAAGAATCGTGATAATGCCAACATTGGTCTAGTCCACACTTGGACACTACGAGAAACCCAAGGGAAGGTACCTCTCATTAACCGAAGACCACCAATGTGGTGAAGATGTGAACCCTTGGAAAAGGCTTCCACAATAGTAACAACAGACTTGTGCATATAGTTATTGCCAAGAGGCGATTGAACAAGGAAAGAGATTTCCAAATCATTACGATCTAAAGGAGTAAGTATACTCCATAGACAATCAAGAACATGGTAAACCTTGTCATGAAACTTATGAGTGGAAACAAGCCCTCAACAAGAACTTCATTTATCAATGATAGAACGGGACCAGAAAACCCTTGAAGTTTCGGGGGGATGTCCCGGTGATATACATACAAGTAAAACTACACAGCTAGAGCCTATAACCAATGCTCAGCACTGGGAGACGGTAATTACCAAAACAATCAATGTGAGTGCACACTGCACACCATGAATGACCAACGCTCAAGAGAGCTTATAACCCGGTAAATCACTCCTCCATCTGTGGTCAACCAAGATACTTGGTGAAGTGTATCATAAATGATGGAAATAATGTGAGGTAAGCCAACCTACACATGAAACCTAAACTGGAATGAAACATCTCCACACGGGAAGATAATGATATTGCGTTATGCTACGATAACCGTCATACACACGAACAGAGGAACCCTCAGTGTTCATGCCATAAGGAAATGGTGCCATCGACAATGGCAATGAGTAAAGACAAACTACCACAGTAACAGAGACAGTAAAAACAATGTCGTATAAGGAGTAAGAATATGGTGCGCAACAAGCGACCGCTATGAGGAAGTAGTTAAGCAATGACACAGAGTATAAGTATGAGAAGACAGGCAGAAATATTTATTCCTATGCGATCAAATAAGTGATTTACTGTCAAGCGTTTACGCCTCTGCACTCTGTATGACTGAGTGTTTTGGTATTGCACTTGTGCAGCTAATGATCAAGTGGGATAGCTAGGAAAGTAGGAAATTTAAATCGTAGTAAACCTTTCTTTCACCAACACACATGGCATAAGCCAGTTAAGCAAGTTTAGCAGCAAACCGTGCGGCCTAAGGCCAAAGAAGCACGAAGAGTGTAACACACACTAACAATCACAAGATGTGAATTCCATTGGAATAAAAGGTGAAAGAAGATGTAAGAAAGTCACTAGGACCGGCGCATAGAGAATGCAAGGTCGTACAAGTAAAGAACACTTGTACTGAACCAGAAGAACTGGTATAATTCAGAAACTATTGACAACAGAGGAAGCACTACAACTAAGTAGTGACTTAACCTCGCCCGACAACAAGTCGGAGGAGCTTAGCAAATGATCGTGGAAGTACAAATAGTATGTATACTAGATTGCCAGAGAGCTGGTTATAAACCTACAACTCATTTAGTTCAAACACGGTAAAAGAATACCGCATTTGTTTAGTAAACCTTATTCCCATAATAGACGGATAAAAAGGTGATGTATAGCACATTAAGGATAACACGAAGGGTAAGTAACCCAAGTTATCAGGGTCGTGCAACAGAAGCTAGTGGGCCCAAGCTAAGAGATAATATACCCAGTAAGTATAGTAGAATGTTAATTACGAGTTAAATAAACTCATATAGGAATCCTTGGTGCAAAGACTAAACCATTGTTATGATTAGGACCCTTTGTGTAACACCCCTACCGCTAACACACCGTCATTACCGTACCATACTTACCTTCGCAGCGGATATTACTTACTCAACGGCGTGTACAATGCCGTTAGTCACCCACACGCGACTAACAAGGCGAGTTACAATACTACATACTATCGGTCTGATGAATATGAACATACCGAGTGCTCTACACAATACATTACTTTCCCTTGCATACCAATCCATAATTCGATACAACTCCAATACAATACTATACCGAGTATACTATAATCCTTACATTACCGATGTAGTTTAGACATCCAATTCTTACTACGTTTACACATACAATTCCCTTTACTCAACTACCCATGCTTATGTAGCAGTCCCCGTCCTACTCTCTCGAACGGTGAACAGCTTCAGTACCTGCACACTAAAAACGGTCCCCCGAGGGGGTCAGCTTACGCTGCATATGAAATCCGCATATACCGCGTGCTAACCGCGGTACGCCGACTACTTTGGGTCGGATATACATGGAGTTCATTTTACATGCATACATACATACATACTCATACTACACAATACATCAAAGATCCCTACATAAATACACAAGTACAATACTTACTAAGGAGGACAATTCAATAGTCAACCATTCGTATTTGTTATACATTCATTACTCTTCGTACTGTGTTCGATATTCGTTACTCTACTCATACTTACTCCTTACTCTTGCATACTCATCACTCATCATCCATGTTCAATACCTTACTCGTACACGATCCTTACTCTGTGCTCGTTACTATACTAGTGCATACTCACTACTCGATTCTCCATACTTACTCTTACATACTCAATACTCGATACTTACTCATACGTACTCAATACTCGGTACTCCTTACATGCTCATACTTGCTTCTTACTCGATACTTATTACCTTACTCATACATACGCAATACTCATTACTTTGGCCTCTGGGCGGAGTCATACTCAAGACTCGCCACCGGACCTACAATACGAGGGCTATACGCTTAGCTCCTCAAATACTCAAATGTCCGTTCTACCGGACTACACGAATTCCCAACACTCTTCTCTCAGAGCACAATACAACCTCATGGATTAGCCTAGAAGTATCTCTCTCGATAACCTCTGTTAGCTTAGGGAATTACCACCGTCTAGTATCCTCAGTTTTAAGGGTTTCCCCAACATATCGAATACTCTCATGGTCGGGACATACTTACATCAGTCGGGTCCTCTCATAATGGGTCGACTAATTGCTAAAGGGGTTTGGAGGTCCTTCATCATTCTTTACTACTCTCATGGTTCATGTTTTGCACCAAGATTAATTCCTCTAATAGAGGTTACTTATATACTTCCACTACGTTTTGTTTGTGGATTATTCATTTCGTTTCTCCTACCGTTATCGGAAGGTTATTACTCCCGTACACTCTCTCACATTCTAGTGAGTTCGTTGGGTTGCGTTATCGTTTATTGATTCGATAATTTAGTGCGTTGCTACGTTTCCATTAGTTCACAATATGACTCTTACTACGAGCCTCTACACAACAAGACTCATCTATGAGTCGTATTACGCACCAAATGAAGCCACACAATCAATCAGGAAAGGTTAGCTCACACAACATACATCAAGACATACAATGAAGGCAATAAACCATTTTCATGCTTTAGTCTTGATTAGCCGGCATACAACAAACAAATAACGTAACTCTCGGTTAGCATACGGGGCATGAGGAAATCATACCTTTCACCGGAGTTAGCTCTACCGTGTGTTCCCTTGTTCCTTGGTTCACACTTGTTCCACTGATAATGTTTCAACATTATTATTAATATTATACTCTTACGATACACAAATAACTACTACTCCCGTACTTACCCCGTTATCCCGGTGTACTTAATGTTCTCATACTCTCAACTTACTTGGTTACTTTTTACATTTGTTTTCCTACTCATATACTTACTTCCTTACCTTTACTACTTCATTTACAGTGTACCACTACATATATATGCATATATGTGTATAGGCATATATATATGTATACATATGATTATTATAATCATATAATATTTTTTTTTGACTCGACCGGACTTGCGACCGACCTTGCAAGTCCGGTCCATTCCAGTAGCTATCAGTACGGGAATTTTCTGGCTCGACCGAACTTGCAAGTCCGGTCGCAAGTTCGGTCCATTCCAGAAGCTTTCATCTGTGGAATTTTTCTGGCCGACCGAACTTGCAAGTCCGGTCGCAAGTTCGGTCCATTCCAGAAGGTTTCTGACGGGAGAATTTTCTGGTCCGACCGAACTTGCATGTCCGGTCGCAAGTCCGGTCGATTCCAGAAGGTTTCCTGTCATTGTAATTCTGGGCTCGACCGAACTTGCAAGTCCGGTCGCAAGTCCGGTCCGGCCCAGTACTTCAGTTTTAAAATCTGTTTTCAGTCCTCTCTTTTACCCATTACTTCCCCAATCTTCCTACATGTAATCCCACATGTTTTAGTGCCATTTAGGCTTCCTAATATACCTCAATCCATCCACCAAATATATTCCTAAATCCATCAAATAACTTACACAATTCCCTCACTTCCTTTCCAACACTTGTAACAGTTTTTGTTACACTTATGCTACAGATTTTACAATTCAACTCTCTCATCCAATGCTTTCTCAACCAATGCCATTCCTAGCATTCTAAATACCTCTCCTTACCATACCAATTCATTTCCAAGCCATTGCACTACCTATACCCAAGTTCCAACACTCATCTTACCAAGATCCTGCACATTAAATTCTCCTAACTTCTCCAATGTGTTCTTATACACTTTGCTACAGATTTTACACTCCTTATTCCTCATACTACAATTACCATTCCAATGGTCATTAAACATCTCTACTATCCTCAATACATACCTTGGTTCTCCATTCACCAAGTCATTCCTTAATGCACAATTCCTACCAAAATTTTGCCATAACTCATCTACTTTCCTTACTTATCCACACACATCCTTTCTCATCAAGTTCATCCCTATTCTAGCCAAACCACAAGGGTTCTACCAGCACACAAATTGAGCAATCTTAATACATCGATACCCATCAATCACAATACTAATACACCTACTCATTTCACTTGGCTCCAAAGCCTTCAATTCAAATACTTGCACTTAAATACTCAAACTTCACAATTCTCAATACTAGTACAAGGTTTTGGGTTCTTTAAATATTTTACCCATTCCCATTACTCTAATGCAATAGAATTTACATTAGGAAGGAGCTCTTACCTTGAGCTTATACTTCATTCTTTCTTTTCCATTTCTTCTTCCCTCTTTCTTGCACAAATCGATCACATGGGGAATGGAGTTGCCAAACTCTATTCCCATCACCCAAAGCACATCAAACAAGTATAATTAATACACTAGCCCTTAGATTTATGCTAGTTCATTGAAGTGTTCAAAATACAAATTTCTAGGGTTTACCTTTGGAGTGCTTTAGGAGGGGTTTTAGCCCTTGGTTCAAGAAGGTGTTCTCACCACCATTGGAGGGTTGAAGCAAAGCTCCAAAACAAGAGGAAAATCAAGGTGAGAGAGGGAGACAAAAATCAGCCACCAAGGAGATGGAGAAAAGTGAGGTCTTTCATGGAGATTTTTACCTTGTTAGAAAGAGGAGGCTCCAAGCTTCACAATGGTGTGCTTTTCTCTCCAAATGGGAGAACCCATGGAGATGAAACTCATCCTTTTCAAATTTTGAAAAGATAGAAATGTAGAGGAGGATGAGGGGATTACAAATATGTAATTTATTTTGCATTTGGAGCTCAAATGGAGCTAGAGCTTGAGGAAGAAGGAAGGAGAGCCATGGAAGCCATGGGAGAGCTCTCAAAATCGCCCAAATGAGAGAAGGGAGGAGGAGACAGTGAGAGAAAAGAGAATGGGGGAGAGAGAAGAGGAAAGTGAGAGTGAGAGGTGAGAGAGGGGTATTTTTCTTTATGTACTTTGTTTACTTTTTGCTTTTGATTTACTTATTTGTTACTTGTGTGTGTGTGTGTGTGTGTGTGAGAGCTGTTTATAACAGTAAAAATCGGCCCCCACACTGTTATACTAGCTGGAGCGTTTTTTCGTTTTTTACAGAAACCGCTCGTTATTTTACCCGTTTTTGATACTATTCACTAACCGGGCCCGTTTTTCGGAAGTTTCTCGTTTCTTTATTTTTATTGGTTATTAAGCCTCCATAAATGCTTAATAATCATTATTTAATGATTTATAATTTTTACAGGTCTGTTTGACCCCTTAAAGTCACGTTTTCGGGTTTCCTCGAAAAACGTGCGCTAAAGCTCTTTTAGCGTTTTAATACATTTCTTGGATCCGTTTTCTTCGGGAATCATTCCCGTATACTAATTAGGCATGAATAAGCCTTAGGAATCCTTACGATACTATAACCGAGGTCTCATACCTCCTATGGTTATTTAACGCTCATTTTAGCGTTTTCCGCTTTCTAAGCGTTTTTCTCATTCCTTTGGATTTATTTTCTTTACCAAAAATTACTTAGGCATTATTAGGCCCTTAAATACTATATTAGAATAATATAATCACCATATTTAAGTTCGGGGTATTTCACTTTGACAAGGGTATATTGTAATAAACCGTAAAGAAGCTAAAACGCTTCAGATTGCCCAAATTGAGTAACCAATGTTTAATAATTATAACATATGGTAGATTACGTGGGCGTAATCCCTTTTAAGGGGGTAGAGCGAAAACCGCATAATGTGAATTTTATGAATAAAACACATAAACTACAATGTGCATAGCACAAATGGTAACCGATTCAATGACTGGTACTTATGTTATATAAACATAAGTATCCATTCACACTGTAATTGTGGTAATTAGGCATGAGAGATGCAAATACCATAGGATGGATATACCTACCTTGTAACACCATGTAAGAGTATTAGTAAAAGGAAAGTAATGAGTAGTGGACGGAGCTCCACAAGTATGTAGCCTTTGAAGAAGTAGTACGAAATGAAAGAAAGTAGTAGAATGATGAAGTCTAGGGGTAGTGTATACCTAGGTAAATTATTGGAAGTAAATTGAGGACAACTAAATTTTACAAGTATGGTAATCCCTAGTTAGAATAATTGAAATGATGGAGAGTAATGGAGGGAAGTAGTAAAGGTTGATGAAATGAGCATTTAGGTATTGAACCACGGAGTAAAGCATTTGGGAAGTAGAGTGAGGATGATTGATGGATTGATTCCATCCTTTGAAGATGTATGAATTCGTATCACGACTAGGAAGGGTAAAAAGATAGAAAATGGAAACAATTAAATTATTTGTCTGTTTGAAACTGATGTGGAAAGTCGAACTTGATCCTGATCAGATCAAGGGAAACGGAACACAAATTGGGGCGGAAAGATAGTTCAACACTGATGCTGATCACATCAGGGTCGAATGATTCTTGAAGCTCCCCTCAAGTGGTCACAAGTATCACACATAGGATAGAAGTAATGAATATAAATTGAAAATTGGAGTCGTGTGCTATAGAGAGATTTCGAATTAGTAGTTGCAAAAGGATTTGTTTTAATCAGAGAATGAGGATGTGTTGGAAGCGTATATCGGAGAAGATAGTAGTATATCATATTGTATTATTCCAAGGGCAGCAGGACATAGAGGAGTCCTGTGTCTAGATGACCTGAGTGCCTGCGGGATTATGTTGCGTATTGCATTGCTTTGGGGATAGCTTTACAATGTAGGTATGTATAAACCTTGTAGAGTAAAACTGGATGGTTGGATGTGATGCGGATTGGAGTAATTATGGTATATCGGTATGGTATGGAATGTAGAAACCTTGAGTAATGAATTTGAGAATTGTAAGGAGGAGGAATGTATAGCTTTGGTATTAGGCAAGCATAAATAAGTAAGTATAGTAATCCAATAACCTCGAACAACTTTGAGGACAAAGTTCTTAAGGGGGGTAGATTGAAATACCCCGACCTTAAATATAGTGATTAAATTATCCTAATAGGCATTTAAGGGTTTAATGGTGCCTAAGTAATATTGGTAAGGAAAAATAAATCCAAAAGAAATGGAGAAACGCTTAAAAAGCGAAAAACGCTAAATAAGCGTTAAATAACCATAGGAGGTATGAGACCTCAGTTAGCATATTATATGAACTCTAAAGCCTTAATAAGGCCTAAGTAATATATGGGAACAACTCCCGAAGAAAACGGATTCAAATAATGAATTAAAACGCTAATAGAGCTTTGGCGCACGTTTTTCGAGAAAACCCGAAAACATGACTTTAAGTGGTCAAACGAACCCGTAAAAAAATATAATTCATCAAATAACAATAATTAAGCATTAACGGAAGCTTAATAACCAACAAAAATAAAGAAACGAGAAAATTCCGGAAAACGGGCCCGGTTAGTGAATAGTACCGGAACCGGGTAAATTAACTAGCGTTTTCGGTAAAGACGAAAAACGCTCCACCTAGTATTACTGTGTGGGACCGATTTTAATATGTCAAATAATACCCTGACACATACATGTAACTAGCTAATTAATTAAAGAGCCAAAAAGCAAAAAGTACAAAAAAAAATAAAAAGGTACTTACTTTACCTCTCTCCTCCCACTCTCACATTTCTCCTCTCTCTCTCTCGCGTGAGCTCCTTCCTCACCCAGCCAACCTCCCTTCTTCTCCCTCCTCTGTTGGCGATTTTTGAAGCTCCAAAGAAACAACCCTGGCTACTTCACCTTCTCAAGCTTGTCGAAGCCTTATTAAAGCTCCAAATAAAAAACAAATTACATATTTGAACTCCCCTCGCCATTCTCTACACTTCCCTCTTTTCAAAATCCAAAAATGAGGAAGTTAATTTTCATGGGTATACCCCATTGGTGAAGAAAATAGCATCAATATGTAGCTTGGAGTCCCCTCTCTCCATTAAGGTAAAAATCTACATGAAAAATTCATGTTTCCTTCATCTTCTTTTGTAACCGATTTCTACCCCCTTGTAATGCTCTATTTTCTCTCTCTCTTTTGAGCATAACTCCAACATTGCAATGGTGGTGGAATCACCTTCTTGAGCCAAGGGCTAAAACCCCTCCGAAAAGCTTCAAAAGGTAAACCCTAGAAATTTTGCTTAAAACATCTCAATGATTAGCGTTAAATTAAGGGTTAGTATGTTAATTGCACTTGTTTGTGTGTATTGGGTAATGGGAATGGAGTTGGCAACTCCATTCCCCATGTGACCGATTGTGCAAGGAAGAGAGAAGAGGAAATGGAAAAGAAAAGAAGAAATAAGAGCTTAAGGTAAGAGCTTCTTCTTAATGTTAAATTTAAGTGCATTAGTGTAATGGGAATGGGTAAACTACTTAAAGAAACCCAAATATTGTATTGGTATTGTAGTTTATGGAAGTTTGAGTATTTATTAGTTGTATTTGGATTGTAGGCCTTAGAGCCAAATGGATTATGTATGTGTATTAGTATAGTGGATTGAGGAAGTAATGATGTATTGGTATTGTTTGAGGAAGCATTGGTGTATTGAGATTTGGTGTAACACCCCTCTCCATAATCACGGTATAATCTCTCACGTAGCAATAAATAAAACGTCTCGCAGCGGAAAAATAAATAACAATTACAAAACTCACTCGGGTGTCACCGGCCGTTACTCGCCCATGCGAGCAACGCAGCCAAACTACAACACAACTCCAATACAAAATAAACTGCTAACCGCAGTGATAACGAGAAACTCCTATACATCATACTAAGTCCATAAACCATAAACATCGACAAGTGAGCGTCTACCCAATCCTGAAAAATACATAACCTTACCATAAGACCATACACCATCTTCATTACAATACAACATCTCCAATTACCCTGTTCCTGCTCTTCAGCTCCGACAATGATCAACAACCTGAAATGGTGTAGTATCAGCGATAGTCGCTGAGTATGCCGGGCCTGGACCCTAATGGTCACTTGTCATTTTAACCATCTTATTATTAGATTGGTTTTATGCCTTTCCATTTTACAGTTATAAACAATACTGTAACAAAGATGTAATATATACATAATCAACCATCCAAATATTCATAAACATTCAACCATCCATCCAATCCAAACATTCATTTGATATCACAAACCACACTTATATATCGAACGTGTCGAGCAATAACAATATAATGTACATTGTACATCCGCCGTAGCGTACAGTTTTCATATTTAAATTTACCTTAGCCTTGTAGGCTCCATCCAACCATCAACACACAACAAAATAACCACAAGTATAACCAATGAACAACAAAGCGAAACAACGAGAATAATAAACAAGTATTAAGTCTCGTCCATGGTATTGCTCGCCACTGTATAAGTCTCAATTGTTTTAGTTGTTCAGTTTATACCTAGTGACAATGTCTCGTTAAAACGACATGTCTCTAGTTACCCATATATTATGGCGGGTCACCCACGGCAGTAGCCACTCCAACGGTAGAGTCTCCGACCAACGAGCCATTCTAGCTCACGGGAAATTTTCTTGATACTTACGGACCCGTACGCGGACATCCTGGTATCGTTTTTGTGATCACAGCGCGCACCAAGAGCCACATCCTCTTGGCTTTACTTCCATTCCATTAATTAATTTATTATACCATCGCATCGCATTACCAAATTTTCTAACACAGCAGACTAAGGTCATTAGTCCAATCCGGAGTCTGTAAACTCGGGATCCAGTGTTAGATACGAGAGCGGCGTATAGAAAGGCCAATGCTCCGTATAAAAGTCTCAGATAATATGTATATCTTATTATCTTAGTGCTACAACATTTTTCTGACGTTCCTTATGTTTCATATAAGATAGCACCATAGCCGCTAGTTCGTTTTATTATAGGTTCATATATACGAACCAATACTGTTAACTCAACAACAGTAAATAATAAGCAGCTATAAATACACAATTCATGCATATTAATTATCACGTTCAGACAAACAATCTTATCATAGATCACACAGAAGTCTGAACTGAGGAAGCCCTCAGAGACAATCCGAGACATATAACAACATACAAGTTATATCAACCAAATCCGAGCCCAAGGAGCAACCTTAGGACAACTCGAATCAAACCCCTTTACATACCGTTCACCATGACTGTATTACGGTGGAGTATGAATCAGCAAGATCCTACGCTCCGTGTAGTCCGTTAGCTCGTCAAGCGTCCTTGTCAGAAGTATACTCTTGATTTAGCTTAGGTAAAGCCTTGTTTGGGTTCGCCACCTTAAGGAGAAATTCACCACAGCTTAAAAATGCAAGGGAAGTTCTAAGTGGTTTCGACCTTGGAAAATGCCTTAAAAGAGGGTATTTCCTTTGGATCTCGGCCACCCTTGCTCCAAATGGCTTAAATGGTCAAGACTTGAACTTTCCTCCTTAGATCTGGTTATGTACGAAACCAACACTTCCTCTAACCTCCAAATCACTCTAGAGCTTGAAACCTCATCAATGGTGCTTGGGAACTTACCCACGGTTGGAGGGGAGCCAGAGAGAGCTCATGGACAGAGAAAACTCGGCTCCAGAGGAGAAATGAGAGGAAATGACCTATTATTAAGCTTAAAGCACTTTTTTGAATATTTTAGGTCATTATTGGTTTGATGACTCATCAATGACTTATTGTTGTTGAATAATTGAAGCTAATCAGAGGGGACAGCAGCATGGGGCAGCCGGCCATGGTGGAGAGAGTGGGTGAATCATTTGATTCAAATTTGAATAGAAAATGAGGTAATATGTTACTTTAGTCATTAAATGAACATGTGACTCATCTTGTTTTGTCTTGTACCAGCTTGGAGCCACGAAATACAAGGAGGGAGAGGAGTAAATGGAGGCTCCATTTCGTTGGCTCACATGGGTAAGGTAAGTGGAGCCCACTTGTTTTGTTTTATAAGGTAAAGTTTGTCCTTTTTGTTAATTTATGTAAAGTAAGAGCATATATTTAATTGTCACATGTCTCTTGCCTCTTGGTCTGTTAAGAGACTTAATTATCTGATTTTATGTAGTCCATTTCGTGGTCAATGGTCAACATTGACCAACTTAGTCAATGTTGACCCAAACGGGCCCCACATTAGGGTTTTGTTAATATTTTAATATTAATTTTGTAAAAATTCGTAAATTTCTGGAATTAAATTCCTAATATCATATAATATGATATTTTATTATATTTAAAGGTATTTATAACCTTTTAGCTCATTTAAAACCAATTTAAAAGACAATTTCACAAAACGTGCTTTAAGGAGTTTTAGCGCACATTTTGTGTTGCCTGGTGTTTCTGAGCTTGGTTTTCTTTGACAACGGTCTTGTTGTGTACCTTACATGATATTTGATCATGTAACTCAATATTATATCATTTAAAGGTCATTAGACCTTTAAGGTTTCTTAGAGTACATCTTGCCCTTTTTGACCTTGAAGCATGAAAGTGCTTGTTCTTTGTGTTGGAGTGTTGTCCAACGGTTATATATTTTAATATTATGTTAATAAACTTAGGACAAATTTTAGGTCCTAAGAAGTTCATTTGGGTATTTATTTACCCTTCACAGTCAAAGGGTGCAACATCTTGTTTTGTGTTGACCACTGTTGTTCTCAGTTGACTTTTAGGCATGTTTAGGCCTTAATTAATGTGATTAAATATTTAATCCATGTTTTATTAATTTGGGGTATTTCAGTCTACCCCCCTTAAAAAGACTTCGTCCCGAAGTCTCTTAATCAAATAGGTAAGTATATATAAATGTATAACTACCCATTGTTCCCATAATGTATATCTATGTGATATATCATTTACACACATCGTGTTGTGCTTATACAGCACATAGCCATCACGTTGTGGCGTTAGTTCAATCATATATGGATATAGGTGATCCATCAGCACCATCATTTCCTATCAGTTCTACCAACCCTGACAACCTCCCTAAGGTTCCCATAACATTCCATTGTTCCACATTCCATATCTATGATTCATTTCGTATCTAGGCGATACCATATGTAATCATTCTATAAAGCAATATGAATACATATCACAGATAGCATAAGAAAAGTGTTATACACATGGTGTAGACACAACATTCATACAGGTATCTCGTAAGATACATACATACAAGTGTACATCACACACACAACACCAAACAACGCACGTCCCGCGTACACAACCATTACCACCAAAATCAATTCACTGTATGCCATGCATACTAAATAATTCACATACTAACCCAAACAAACCTCGTATGCCCCGCACACCACCAATTCTTTGTATGCAATGCATACTAATCAAACAAAATTTAGTCACACATGTGCACAGCCAAGAGGCTCTACCCCCCTTAAAAAGGTTACGCCCCCGTACCCCACAAGTATACAACAAACCGCTCAACAAGGGGCGCTGGATACTTGGCTCTCAAAGAGTTACCAACTCGTGGGTTATCTCTATCGGAGAGACGGGTATGACTCTAGCCCTCAGGGTTCCACAATATATAAAAGGTGAGGCATGATCTTTTTGTGCTCTCTCCCAAGTTCATTCTTATGGGCCCACTCGCTACGTATGAGGTGTAGACCCACCTGACAAAGGCTCAATTTGCCATTTTTTTTCATTGAGGTGAATCCATGTTTGATCACTAGCATAATGCGTGGGTCTTCTCTCACTGACATTCAGTTTAAGATGTAATATGACATTGGCTACTGTTAGTACTTAGTGCACTTTGCGCTTGTCTTTGTAATACTAAGATGTACCAGCCTATATGTCCACAAAGATGATGTTTGTCATCCATGTCTCCTGGTAGGTTTGTTCCAGAGTAACACACTGTTGTAGTTCCTCTTTTTTTACACACTCTTGTTGATATCCACTGTATCTTTCTGCAATCCCACAAGATTAATAACTGCACGAGTGCAATACTAAAACACTCAGTCATACAGAGTGCAGAGGCGTAAACGCTCAACCGCTAATATCCAATGAGTCAAACAGAAAAGGTGTGCGAATTATCCTGTGAGTGGTACATTCCAAATCCAATGTTCCTTGCTTAAGGTATCTGCTATCATACAACTTTATCTTTTCTCAGTGCGTAATCACGCGTTTATGTCCATATCATCTGGTAGATTTCCTCTGGATTGCAAGCATTTGCTTGATCCTTATGAGGCTTCTACATATTATTCGTCCATAATGGGTTTTCCTATTTTTTTTTGTTCCTGTCCTTGAATCGTTTCCCTGTCTTCACTGTATACTGTCTACTGTTCTCTGTTGGAGGTTCTTGATTTCTTTAGCCCGTTGGTTTAACTGCGGCTCTTCTCGTCCATCTTCGAGGTAATCCGTCTTACTGTCCGTAGAATGGAGTTGACTACTTCTCGTGTTCCTAACACTACTTGTCTACTTGCATGGGGTACCGTACTGATACATTACTACTTACCCGACTAACTCATAAATAAGTCTGTCAGGCCCACATGCTCCTAACGGAGTGCGGTCGTCCCATGTCTCGTTTAGTAAACTGGTAATGTCCGTCACACGGTTGTTGTGAAGCATTCTGTTGTCAATCTCCCTTTGATGGATATCCTTTTTTTTTTCTTCCTCTTCTGCTTTCTTCTTTTTTTTTCTTTTTGCTTGCTTCTTTTTTTTTGTGTAATAGTTCATGTTATCAGTTATCCTGTAATAAGTGATATTGCCTTCGTGGCAACCGTGGTAACTTGTATCATAGACTAGTATTATTCAACTCGGTGTAAGTAAAATCCGTGCTATATTAGCAAACTTGTTTCTCCCTTTTTTTGATCAAATCTCATCCATAGTTCATATATGTCCCCTCATCCATGTAATTGGATGTATTGCAGATTGCACAACAGCTTGAGCAACTTGGCTCTTTACTTCCCAACCATCCTTACTGACGGTGGTGCATCTACAAAGGGTATGCTTGTCCATGAGGACTAAACATTTATCACTGGTAGTGATTAGCATTAAATGCCGGTATACACTGTTGGTATTTGGCTATAAGCCCTGTCTGAAAATTCCCAACAATTTAAACTGGTGTGGTTTACAGTCATAGTGGCTGTATAGTTTCCCCAGTTGCAGTGGTTGGACTAACGGTCCTTCCATAGTTGCATAAGTTTCTAATCTCAAGGTTTGTATGAAAAAGTTTGAAATCATTTTTTTTTAAAAGGTTAAAAGAGTAGTAGTTGTTGTAGTTGCATTTGCAGTAGCTGTTACTGTTGCTGTCACTGCACTTGCTGTAGCAAGTGCGCAAGGCAGATGGAAATTTCAGTAGTTTATTGTCATAGCGCTTGCAATAGCAAGTGCGCCATGCAGGTGGAAATTCTGGTTCAGTAATTTCCGGTCTCATTGACTCTGTGTCATCGAGTATGGGCTACATGCTAATGTAAGGTTAAACATCCAGTTTATATATATAATCCGTCATGGTTTCCAAGGTTACTCGTATCGAGTCTACAAACTAGTTCCCAAAATCCTACACAAAAGGCGAGCGGTCAATGACACACTCCCACATTTTCATAACATGTTTCTGTCTAACATCCCAAGTAAGTACATATCATAGTAAGCAAAGTCTTCCACCAGCGGTCTCATGGAGTAAGGGTACTCGTGCCCTATCTACTCCCTTGCCTTTATAGGCTCTAGCATCAGTAGATGTCTGGCCATCCTGACCGCCTCGTGGTACTCCAGGTCCTCCAGCTGAGGTCTTCTGAGTATTCTTTGGTGGCCGGTAATTACGGCTCTCAGGGTTCATCCAGCACTCGAATTCCCTATGGTTTTCTTTCTTGCAGCACCGATAGACAACTTTGCGGCCTTCGCAATCGACCCCAGGATGGTCTTTCCCACAACGCTTACAGTAAAAATGGCGCTGGGGCTGTCTGGTGCCTAATGGTAGTAATTAAGTTTAAGTTAAAATCTGGCGGTATAAAGGTTAGGGTTACATTTTAATTTAAGAGGTGGGTGGTCTCACCCTTAGGAGGTGCGGATCTCAGAGGCTTAGCATCTATAGTTGGGCCGGTCAACCGAAGGACGGGCTCTTTCCCTTTCTTTCCCTGGTGACCCTGCTGCCCTTTCTTTTTAAGAATTTCTTGTTAAAGGTTTCGGGTCAGCATTCCTAAGGTATTTAATATGATAAATAATCTGGAATGGAATAAGTCCTTACTTTCCCTTCTTTTGGCTTTCGCCTGGAGATGCTCCTCCACCCTCAGACTCTCCCTCAGGGTTCTTTCTTTTCTTTGCCCCTAGAGTCTCTTCCCGAGTCTGGAGCATTAGCTCCGTCCTCGAGGCAGCCTCATAACACTCCTGGAATCTCCTTGGTAAGTTCTCACAAAGTTAACTGGTAATGTAGTAAGTAAAGAATCTTATGGCTTTCATGTTGGCACCTGGATGGTAGTGTAGAGGGTAGCACCCATCGCCATCCGAATGCGAAATAATAGTCCTCCCCGGAACTTCTCGACCTTCACGGTCTCTGAGTAATCCACACCGAGAATGAAGTCCAGCTGACCAATGAATCGAGCGTAATACTCATCCACGGTCAGACCTCCTTAGGTCAATGTCTCAAACTCATGGCGCTTCTTCTGTTTGAGGTGCGCCGGGTAGTACTTCCCTCTTAGTAACTCAACAAAGGCAGCCCACAAAAAGTCGGGCGTAACCAGGTGATGGTCCTTGACCAACCTCCACCAAGTGCTGGCTGCATCCTTCAGATGGAAAGCAGCAATGGCGACCTTCTTGTCGTCAGGTACTTGTAAAGCTTCATAGGCCTTCTCATGTTCAACAGTATAACGCTCCAAAGCTACGGGGTCTGGTTCCCCTGAATACGTAGGTGGTCGGGTCTCGCTAACTGACTTCAGTCAGTACGTTTCCCTGGGCTGTGGCGGGTGGGCTGGTGCTCCTCCAATCTGAGTACCCAGCTGTGCAAGAACGGCTGCAACCGTCTCAGCAACTCCTGGAATGCCGGGGTCACCGCCTCTACCTCTTCCAGTACCACGCCCCCTAGTTCCACCAGACATCTGTAGTACAGTATGTCACATAAATACTCGGTAAATCACCGTACACAACCAATAGATGTTGAATTGCCTTAAAGGCTAACCTGTCACGCAATTTGCGTTCTAGACACAATATCTTCCTAAGACGAATCGTCTCGTATCTCCCAAATGTTTCCCAATGTTTCCCAAGTCCTAAGCTCACTGTCTTAACCTACTTTCTCGTCATCAGAGCGGTACTCCGCTCTGATACCACTTTTGTAACACCCTCTCCATAATCACGATATAATCTCTCACGTAGCAATAAATAAAACGTCTCGCAGCGGAAAAATAAATAACAATTACAAAACTCACTCGGGTGTCACCGGCCGTTACTCGCCCATGCGAGCAACGCAGCCAAACTACAACCAACTTCCAATACAAATAAACTGCTAACCGCAGTGATAACGAGAAACTCCTATACATCATACTAAGTCCATAAACCATAAACATCGACAAGTGAGCGTCTACCCAATCCTGAAAAATACATAACCTTACCATAAGACCATACACCATCTTCATTACAATACAACATCTCCAATTACCCTGTTCCTGCTCTTCAGCTCCGACAATGATCAACAACCTGAAATGGTGTAGTATCAGCGATAGTCGCTGAGTATGCCGGGCCTGGACCCTAATGGTCACTTGTCATTTTAACCATCTTATTATTAGATTGGTTTTATGCCTTTCCATTTTACAGTTATAAACAATACTGTAAAAGATGTAATATATACATAATCAACCATCCAAATATTCATAAACATTCAACCATCCATCCAATCCAAACATTCATTTGATATCACAAACCACACTTATATATCGAACGTGTCGAGCAATAACAATAAATGTACATTGTACATCCGCCGTAGCGTACAGTTTTCATATTTAAATTTACCTTAGCCTTGTAGGCTCCATCCAACCATCAACACACAACAAAATAACCACAAGTATAACCAATGAACAACAAAGCGAAACAACGAGAATAATAAACAAGTATTAAGTCTCGTCCATGGTATTGTCGCCACTGTATAAGTCTCAATTGTTTTAGTTGTTCAGTTATACCTAGTGACAATGTCTCGTTAAAACGACATGTCTCTAGTTACCCATATATTATGGCGGGTCACCCACGGCAGTAGCCACTCCAACGGTAGAGTCTCCGACCAACGAGCCATTCTAGCTCACGGGAAATTTTCTTGATACTTACGGACCCGTACGCGGACATCCTGGTATCGTTTTTGTGATCACAGCGCGCACCAAGAGCCACATCCTCTTGGCTTTACTTCCATTCCATTAATTAATTTATTATACCATCGCATCGCATTACCAAATTTTCTAACACAGCAGACTAAGGTCATTAGTCCAATCCGGAGTCTGTAAACTCGGGATCCAGTGTTAGATACGAGAGCGGCGTATAGAAAGGCCAATGCTCCGTATAAAAGTCTCAGATAATATGTATATCTTATTATCTTAGTGCTACAACATTTTTCTGACGTTCCTTATGTTTCATATAAGATAGCACCATAGCCGCTAGTTCGTTTTATATATAGGTTCATATATACGAACCAATACTGTTAACTCAACAACAGTAAATAATAAGCAGCTATAAATACACAATTCATGCATATTAATTATCACGTTCAGACAAACAATCTTATCACAGATCACACAGAAGTCTGAACTGAGGAAGCCCTCAGAGACAATCCGAGACATATAACAACATACAAGTTATATCAACCAAATCCGAGCCCAAGGAGCAACCTTAGGACAACTCGAATCAAACCCCTTTACATACCGTTCACCATGACTGTATTACGGTGGAGTATGAATCAGCAAGATCCTACGCTCCGTGTAGTCCGTTAGCTCGTCAAGCGTCCTTGTCAGAAGTATACTCTTGATTTAGCTTAGGTAAAGCCTTGTTTGGGTTCGCCACCTTAAGGAGAAATTCACCACAGCTTAAAAATGCAAGGGAAGTTCTAAGTGGTTTCGACCTTGGAAAATGCCTTAAAAGAGGGTATTTCCTTTGGATCTCGGCCACCCTTGCTCCAAATGGCTTAAATGGTCAAGACTTGAACTTTCCTCCTTAGATCTGGTTATGTACGAAACCAACACTTCCTCTAACCTCCAAATCACTCTAGAGCTTGAAACCTCATCAATGGTGCTTGGGAACTTACCCACGGTTGGAGGGGAGCCATGGAGAGCTCATGGACAGAGAAAACTCGGCTCCAGAGGAGAAATGAGAGGAAATGACCTATTATTAAGCTTAAAGCACTTTTTTGAATATTTTAGGTAATTATTGGTTTGATGACTCATCAATGACTTATTGTTGTTGAATAATTGAAGCTAATCAGAGGGGACAACAGCATGGGGCAGCCGGCCATGGTGGAGAGAGTGGGTGAATCATTTGATTCAAATTTGAATAGAAAATGAGGTAATATGTTACTTTAGTCATTAAATGAACATGTGACTCATCTTGTTTTGTCTTGTACCAGCTTGGAGCCACAAAATACAAGGAGGGAGAGGAGTAAATGGAGGCTCCATTTCGGTTGGCTCACATGGGTAAGGTAAGTGGAGCCCACTTGTTTTGTTTTATAAGGTAAAGTTTGTCCTTTTTGTTAATTTATGTAAAAGTAAGAGCATATATTTAATTGTCACATGTCTCTTGCCTCTTGGTATGTTAAGAGACTTAATTATCTGATTTTATGTAGTCCATTTCGTGGTCAATGGTCAACATTGACCAACTTAGTCAATGTTGACCCAAACGGGCCCCACATTAGGGTTTTGTTAATATTTTAATATTAATTTTGTAAAAATTCGTAAATTTCTGGAATTAAATTCCTAATATCATAAATATGATATTTATTATATTTAAAGGTATTTATAACCTTTTAGCTCATTTAAAACCAATTAAAAGACAATTTCACAAAAACGTGCTTTAAGGAGTTTTAGCGCACATTTTGTGTTGCCTGGTGTTTCTGAGCTTGGTTTTCTTTGACAACGGTCTTTTTGTGTACCTTACATGATATTTGATCATGTAACTCAATTTTATATCATTTAAAGGTCATTAGACCTTTAAGGTTTCTTAGAGTACATCTTTGCCCTTTTTGACCTTGAAGCATGAAAGTGCTTGTTCTTTGTGTTGGAGTGTTGTCCAACGGTTATAATATGTTTAATATTATGTTAATAAACTTAGGACAAATTTTTAGGTCCTAAGAAGTTCATTTGGGTATTTATTTACCCTTCACAATCAAAGGGTGCAACATCTTGTTTTGTGTTGACCACTGTTGTTCTCAGTTGACTTTTAAGGCATGTTTAGGCCTTAATTAATGTGATTAAATATTTAATCCATGTTTTATTAATTTGGGGTATTTCATTTGGTATGTGTGCTGGTAGAACCCTTGAGGTTTGGCTAGAATAGGGATGAATTTGATGAGAAAGGAGATGTGTGGATAAGTAAGAAAAGTAGGTGAACTATGGCAAAATTTTAGTAGGAATTGTGCATTAAGAATGACTTGGTGAATGGAAGAACCAAGGTGTGTATTGGGGTTTAGTAGAGATGATTTAGTAACTAAGGAGTAGTAGTTGTGGTAAGAGAATGAAAAGATATAAAATCTGTAGCAGGAAGTATTGAGATGTGTTGGAGAAACAAGGAAGAATTAATGTGTAAGATTTAGCAAAATGAGTATTGTACTGAGTAAGGCTATGGGTTGAGTGTAATGCAAATGAGGCAATGAAAGAGCCATAGGAATAATGGGAAGAAGTATGGAGAAAATCTGTAGTATTTGTTGAAGAGCAAAAACTGTAACAGGAGGAAAATTGGACAGTGGAGAGTGTTTTGTAACAGATAGGTATAAGGATGGATTAGGTTAGTTTTGATTGCCTAATTAGGGTCAAAACACCCTAGATTATATGTAGGAATATCGGGGAAGAGATTGGTAGAAGTTTGGAGTTGAAACATAATCAAAAACATATATATTTTACAATACTGCAACTTGTCCGGGTTTGTAAACAAGTACACAAACCCGGACCAGTCAAAAAACACGACAGAATGTATTTCAGAATGGATGGTCCGGGTTTGCAAACCAAGACCTAAACCCGGACCACCCCTAAAATACACCCGAGAGGTTTTACAAACACATGGTCCGGGTTTGTAAACTATGACCTAAACCCGGACCACATAGAAAACATACCCGAGAGAACTACAATCGTATGGTCCGGGTTTGTAAACCCTTCCCTAAACCCGGACCACACACAAATTCCACCCGTAACTCAATTCCAGTATTGGTCCAGGTTTGTGTAACACCCCTACTACGTACTTAATAATAACTAGAATCGCAGCGGAATATAAACAACTAAACAGTAACTAAACGATTGGTGCTACAACACCGTCAACCACCCACGTGGTTAACAAGGCTGAACAGATACAAGTGTACCGGTCTGATGATCAGACTCCCGAGCATAGAACTAAAACCATAAATACATACACACATAACCGAGTATTTAACTTACAACCCATAATTATACACTGTCACTGTAACCTTCCATTGTGCACTGTCGATAACTGAAATACATATTGCCACGGGAGCACAGGCGCATCCCGGGCCAACATCCAAAGGTACTCAAAAGTAAACTACATCCTGGGATCTAGAGCCACTCCGCTTCTTCGATCCTCATCCTGCAGTAAAAGAAATATGGATCCCCCGAGGGGGTCAGCAACCCTTGGCTGGTATGGCTAACGCGCAGCCCATCGGCTACCGGGATACGCGCAACCAATTGTCATGATGACATGGCATTCATTTTACACAATAACATCATATATACAATAGCATAGCAAGAATATTGCATAGCAAATAACTTCACAAATAACACACAAGAACGAATCTTTTTAGGAAACGAACCAACAAAGTTAGATCACATTGAGAGCATAGAGGATGTTGCCATACTCATACTAAGCTCGTTACATAACTCGTTACCGTCACTTTAAATTGAACGGATAACTTAAACACCAGGCGCGTCGGATATAGTGATCCCAAGCACACCGAATAAACATAGTATGCCCCTGTGGCCCGACGTGAGTCAGTAAAATAGCCTTGGATAAGCTAAAGGGAAGATTCAAACCAAATTGGAAAACAACCTAAACATACAAAGAGAATCGAACCGGTAAATGACATCGACTCCCATACTCACACGCGTGGCCGGAACTACCGGACTCCTCACTTCCCCGTTAGCACTTGTTAGAAGCACAACATTGCAACACAATACACAGCTCACAATCCGGTGTTTAAGTCTTGTTAGACACACACAAGGGAAATGAGTCACATCTCAACAACATAATAATATGAACAACCGTAAACTCGTTACATGACTTAAGTCTTACAAAGTCATAAACACACAGAAAACAAACAACACACAAGCCGGTGTAAACCGGTAGGCAACAGACTGCAAGAAAACCATACCTTGGCCCTTGCTTCGACTGGTTCCCACCTTGAGAGAATCCTAAACACATTTAGTAACGTCGGTCAATTAACGCACTAGTCCACTGCTAACATTACTACTTCACATTTCTAGTTATCTCATTTCCACACATTTTTTTTAACTTCTTCTTTTAAAATGTCATTATAACACTCCTAACATGTCTTGTATAACCTTATAATATCATTACTAACTTATCCCCATCTTTAGACATCGTTTAATAACCTAGAAACCAAGTTTTATAGTGGTCCGGGACTTGGTCCCTAACTTAGGTCCCGGACCTACACTTAACAACTCTCTCGGTCTCTTTTAATGGGGTGGTCCGGGACTTCATACAGGTCCTAAGTCCCGGACCATTCTAGGCAAAATCTCTCGGTTAATTTTAAGGGGTTGGTCCGGGTCCTTGTACAAGACCCAAGTCCCGGACCTAACACCACGTAGAACTCTCGGCCTATTTTGCACTCATGGTCCGGGACATGACCCATGACCTAGGTCCCGGCCCAACCTACAGAATCGACGTACTGGCATTTTTCATGTCCTGCTGCGTAAGTTCTTTACACTCATCACTTGTATAAACTTCCCAGTACACTCTTATACTCAAAACTTCACCAAATATACACCACATAACAACATAGTGCACAATTTAAATTGCATAGCACTTAGGCTCTTAAAATGCATAAATCTTAAACACTGAATTTCCCACAATATATTTGCCTTTCACCTGCAAATACAAACAGCAATACGTATGTCCTTTACTAGTCTCTTTGAGAACATTTTCCTAAGTCATTTACCATTGGCTCTTTAGGTAGTTTCAGTAGACAATATACGTTCACTTTCCAAAGGAATTTCAAGCTACTTTTGGTTAGCATAATTACCTCCTTTCCTCACAATTTCTTTCTTGTTTCAGAAATCGGTAAGGATATTTGCTTGCTTGTCAACTTAGAACTTGAAGAGAGTTTGGAAACGTGTCAAGAGAGGACTCCACCCAGTCCTTGGAAGGTTGGAATGAAGCTAAAACAAAGCAACGTAAGGACTCTGATAAGTGTGAAATTTATATAGTTTTATAGGTGCTTGGTCATTATTGTATGAAACTTTTTACGCACCTTCTCACACTTATCCTATGCTTTTTGTAACTCTTACTTTGGGTAGGAACTAACTCCAATTTATATGATAAAATCAGGAAATAATGACAGAAATGCATAGTTCTCCTCACGAGCTTTCCAACGCAACAAACGGTGGGTCAAACGGACTTATAACGAAGAATCTGGAGCCGATTCAAGATTGGAGTACACTCGTGCGTATATATATATAATACAAACGCGCGCAGACACAATAGGTGTGTCTGCCTGATAACTGGCGGACGAGACACATACCACCGCGAGGCGGACAAGAGACTCACAACCGCCTCATATGGCGAGTTCTCACAGGCGGACGCGAGAGCAACAACCGCCTGGCGGACAGGAGGATTACTCGCGGACAGGACAGAGGAGTCCGCCTCATAACTGGCGGACAAGAGTGGTACAACCGCATGTTAAGGAGGCGGAAGCAATAGAGACAACCGCCTGATTAAGTGGCGGACATCAGAGAAGCTACCGCATGTTAGGAGGCGGAAGCAAGAGAGACAGACAACCGCCTGATTTCGAGCGGACAAGAGAGGGAGGACCGCCTGGCGGACATGCATACATGCGCACAGAACAGAATTTCGAACAGTTTTCTTCTCCGTTCGCGTGCGCCGCATTCGAACTGCTACTTCATTAATTGCTAACGTCGCCCACCTTAATTTCTGCACGCGTGACTCTGCAATCAATTGCTCTGCCCCCGATGAAATCTCTGACTCAAATCTTCACCGATCTGTACCAACTCCACCGCCTTTGACTACTGCGCCGCTCATCTCCTTGTCTGCATCCTGTTCCATGTATCTATAAATAGAGCTGCAAAATCACTCGTCCATTAATCGTCCATCATCCAGTCATTCACCCACGATCCAAAAATCGCTCCACTCCATTCACAAACCCATTCACAAAATCACCCGACACCATACTACTCCATCGCCCCCACCTTCACCTTTTCCATTTCACAAACAATTCACTTACGTACACATCCATTTACAATTCACAAATCATTCGACCACCACCACAAAACTCACGCCCCACCATTCTCCGTATATTATCATCTACCTCAAATCTATTCCTGAAATACCCCAAACCTTGATAGGTGGTTTAAATATCAAATTATGGTATGTAAAGGCTAAAAAGTGCCTTAGTAACATCAGTGAATAATTTAAACCATAATAAATGCAATAAAGCATTAAGACACAGTTTGAGCAAAAACATGCTCTAAGCTATGAGTGAACTTGGTTGGGACCCAAAGAGCCTACCAAGACTTGATAACATTTAATTATGATTTAATAAGGCTAAATAAGTCCTTAGGAAACTTTGGTGGACAGTTAAACCAAATAAAACATAAGAAAATACCTTAAAGTCAATATGAGCAAAAATGTGCTCTAAGCTTGGGATGAATGTGTATAGGACCTAATGGTCATACCTATACCTTATTTATATGTTAATGAACATATTAAATCAATTACTAAAGAAAACCAAGCTTGAAAACAAGTTAAAACACAAAATGTGCTTTAAGGAGTCTTAAAGCACGTTTTGAAAAATTGTCTTGTAAATGAGTTTTGAATGGCTAAATGTCCATCATTACTCTTTAATTAACATGTGTACTATATAGTATCACATTTGGGTGGCCATATTAGTGGGAAATCAAAAATTTCACTTCTATGTGCCTTGTATTTGTGAATAGTAATTTTTACAAGCTAGTTTGTAACATATAATGTTATAAGTAATTAAATTGGTCAACAAAGACCAAAACACCCTCCTAGGCATAATGGTGGCCGGTTTTGTAGTGAGGAGTCACCAAGTATGTTAACTTGTTAAGTAAATAAATGTGACTCATAGTTACTATTTGCTTTAAGACTTAAATATCTTCAAAAGTAAGTTCTATCTTCATTCTCCCTTCCTTTCCTTCATTTCACACGGTTCCACACTCTCTTCTTCCTCTCTTCTTCTTGTTCTCTCTCGGTGATACATAATACAACCATGGAAGTCCATCTTTGACCACATGTAAAACCTAGCTCACTTAACCAAATCAAAAACAAACACCACCATTCTCTTAGTTAAGCCAAGCTCTACAATCTTGTCCTTTCAAAACTTCAAAACCTCCATTTCGGTGCCAAGAGAAACCACCATGGGAGGAGCTTGAGCTCACCTTTTTACATATTCATGTTCTCCTTTGCATCAAGGTAAGGAAACTCAAAGAAAATCCATGTTTCCTCCATGTTTCATGTTGTCCGAAAATTCACCTCACAATGGTGTATTTATCTTGCTTGTTTTAGCTTCATTTGAATCTTCCAAGGGCTAGGAGGAGTCCTCTCTTGATACTTATTCAAGTTCTCTTCCAATTCCAAGGTAAAACAATTACCTTAATGTGTTAAAAACAATATATGTAACTAGGGTTTACAATGAGATGAAGCTTAATGCTTGAATACTCATTCTATTGTTTGTATAATGTTTAATAGTTGAAAAGGGACCAAGTACCCCACCGGTTTGTAAGGAAACAAGAAAGAAGTTTGTGAGGAAAAAGAGGTAAACAAACTATCTCAATGTAGTTTAAATGCCTTAAGAAAATGAGCTTGATTTGCTTGATAAAATACCTAAGGAGCCAATGGTGAGTGACCTAGTAAAGTGTTCTCAAGGAGACTAGTAAAGGAACATATGTTTTGGTGTATGTATTTGCAGGTCAAAGGCATTATTTATGTGGGAAATTCAGTGTTTAAGGTTATGCAATTTAAGGGCCTAAGAGCCATGTTATTTAAGGGCCTAAGTGCCAAGCAATTTAAGTTATGCACTATATTGTGATGTAGTGCTTAATGTGTGAAGTTTGTGTATAAATGTGTTTGATGGATTTTAGGTGTTTTGAATAAAATAAGGTAAAAACCTAAGTGTTTGGATGTGAGTAAATACAAGAGAAGCTATGGCCAAATTTGGGAAATGTGTAAGAAGTTCTAAGTGTGGTAAGTGAGTTTTGGTGAACTAGAAAGTGTTAAAGGTGAATCAATGTTACTTGAGAAGAAAACATGTGTTAAGGTGATTTAGAGTGATGCAAGAATTTAGGTGTTGTCTTGGAAGTTCTAGGAATTCAATGTGTGTTTAGTGGATGTGTTTAAGTCTTGGAGGAGTTTGTATAAGGTTTAGGTAATGTTGATATTCAAGGAACAAGTGATGTTTAGGCATGATGTAAAAAGGAGATTTAGTTAGTAAGAAAAGAAGTTGAGAGATGATGATAAGGTGTAGGGGAAACACCTTGGTGTTGTGGTCATTATAGGTGAAATACCACCTAGAAATCATAAGGAGAAAACATCGTAAGTGTTAGGAATTTAGTGGAGATATAAGTAAAGGTTTAAGGAATTAGGAGAAATAGTTTTGAGAGTGTTTAAGGATATCTTAAGGGTGTGTTTGAAGTGCCAAATGATGTTAGAACACATTAAGAGGCCTTAGGAGAAGTTTGGTGAAGAATTGACAAGTTTGGGTAAGTTTAGGAGGCGACCGACCCAGGGGCCGACCCAGTTTGTGGGTCGGTCGAGCCTCTGTTATATGTTAGGAAATGTTCGGTAATGGTCCGACCCAAAAGGGTGGGTCGGACATGGGTCGGTCGGTCAGGTTTCAAAGGAAGGAAAATGTTCGCACATGGACCGACCCAGGATGGTGGGTCGGACGTGGGTCGGACGGGCATGACTGTAAGGAAGTAAAAAGGGGTCTGTAATGGACCGACCCAGATGTGGGTCGGTCGGTGGGTCGGTCGGACCAAAGATGTTGTTTAAGGTTATGAAATGATGTGTAATGATGGGGATTGGTAGGTAATGATGTTATAAGAATGTTGAGGACATGTTAGGTGAGTTTAAATGGCAAATAGGTGGGTGAAAAGTTGTATCAAAGTGTAAAAGTAAAACAAGTTAAAAATGTAAAGTTATGTAACAAAGTTAACGGGGAAAGTTAAGCATTAGACGCTAAATAAACAAGCATGCTACCCCAATGTTAATAAAAACACATGTGATGTTAACAGTTGTTCGAGGATTGCTCGAGGAACATAAATGGACAGGATAAAGTGGACTCCGGTGACAGGTATGGTTTTCTTGCAACCTGCGTCCTACCGGATTACACCGGCTTGTATGCCAATGTGTTTTCTGTATGTTTGCCACGTTGTAAGATAAAACATGTAATGAGTTTACAGTAATTCATATATGTGGCGTGTTCAACTCCGATACCATCTAACCTCGAAAGTGTTAACCTTAGTTAACTGAGTCTAGGATCACATGAGAGTTCGGTATTCGGAGTAAACGACCCGCACCATGGGACGTACTAACCACGGCTATGCGTGTGTTAAATGTGTGATGTGTATGTGAATGTAGGGATCTCCCTTGTATGTTTAACCCAGTTGTAATACTGTATGAGTTGTTATGTGACAGGCTCCATAGTGGAGTTCTAAGTATTGTCTAAAGTAAGCATGTACTAACAGTAGTGAGGAATCCGGTTTGGCCGGTCGCGCGTTGTTGGGAGAGGGTATCCTTCCTAGCCTTACCCTTCTCTTTGTTATGGTTGTTTCCCTCACGGGTTATGATCTCCCATTAGCTTACTCCAAAGCTTACCTATTCTGACTTATGATCGGTTTAGTGGGAACCTGTGTTTGTGTGGTGTGTTAGGGCCTCCAAACCCGAACCGCCTTAACTTAAGTTACTCGTCCAACTATTAGGACGGTAATGAGTGTTGTTGTTATTGTATAACGAGCTTATCATGAGACTGGCAACATTCTCTAGGCTCACCAGTGTGTAAACAATGTTTGGGTCGGTTCCTAAGAGAACCCTTCCCGTTATGTTATGTGTTTTGTTATGATGCAGTATTCATTGTGGTATTATTGTTGTGTACGTAGTAACGTGCAAAGTATTGTTAAGTGTTGTATGTAGTGTATGTTGTAGGTTGTATAATGTGAAGTGTGTTGTATAACGTGAAGTGTGTTGTATAATGTGTAGTGTGTGGATCATGGATATGATTCCCAGTTTGTGATAAGAGGCGTTTAAGGATAACCCGATTTAAGGGTATGTGTCGCCTATTAAGGAAGTAGCTCCATCAGAGGAGGAATACTCTAGGCATGATGAATACCAGGAGTGACTTATTAAGTAAGGATATATTATCCGTTGTTGAGCCCATTGAGGCGAAATGTTATGTGATGTGTGTTTATTGTCACATGCATGATTTAAATATAATCAACTGCATGCTAAGACGACAATTAGTTGTGCGTGGCCCGGTAGCATGTGGGCTGCGGGATTACCATACCAGCAAAGGTGCTGAGCCCCTTGGGGCCACCCCTTTCTCTTCTTTCCTATTTCAGGTACGAAGTGCTGGAAGCCGTTCGAGAGTAGGACGGGTAGTCATTGTACATGGGTATTCATTTAAGTGTATGTATACAGTAGGTGTAGTAAGACCGATATTGTTGTCGGCATCAGTTTATAAATACTCGGTATAGTTGTTAAGGTGTATATTGTTGTGTTGTTAATGGAAAGGGATATTAATGTATAGTTGCTCGGGAATTTAGCCCATCAGACCGGTACATTGTGTATGTAATAGCCTTGTTAGCCACGTGGGTGGCTAACGGCGTGTAACACCAACAAGTTAAGTAATGTGATGAGGTTGTTCTTCCGCTGCAGTTTGTTGTAAGTATGTTAATGTTGGATGGGGTGTTACAAAAAGTGGTATCAGAGCGAAGTATCGCTCTGATGACTGAACTACCGAGCTTAGGAAGTACCGAGTTAGGATTTAAGTACTTTGGGTTAAGGGTTGAGTGATAGCGTGAGAGATACGCTAGATAGGAACTACCAGTGACTACTGGAAACCTACAATATCCTTCCCACCCTCCACAATCCCTGTATATAACTTGGGAAAGAACGCCAGAGAGATGGAAGTCCTCTCTTACCCGGGAATACCCGATCTGGCTGTTATTGAGTACCTCTAAAGGTACGGAGAACCTGTCATACGGTAGATTCCGAAAACTGGGAATCCCGGAGACGGTCTCCATCTGAATAATGTTAACCACATTTCATGGCAATGGATGAAGGATCTTGTGTATTGGAGAATAGAATTTCCGGCAACCTGGGTCGACATGCAGAGCAGTCGAGAATAACCAGCTTGCAACGCACCTACCGTGCAACAGGCAAGGAGTGGATTAGTGAAACCCGAGACGAGTGTCTACGGGACCACAGTTGATAAGTAGTACACCAACGGTATACCAACCGACAAAGGAACTACAACGTAGTGCCCAAACAAGAGACAAGTCTCAGTAACCACGACAAATACGTGGAACGGGCTGTAAGGAGGATACAATACTAAGACAAAAGGGGTCTCCCAGAATGGGAAGCACCCTAGTTAATGATTATCATGTGAAAACAGTGAGAAGTTACCTAGAAGAGTTATTATTAAGACAGTAAGATCAGTGAGGGCCAACACGGCCACTGATGACAGTGCGGGTAAAAACAATACCACAACCGGTATGTGTTAAACTGATAGCCAGTTAGCATGGCGCACTTGCCATAGCAAGTGCTGCTATAATAGGACTGTTCGGGAGACTTATAACCACTACGGAGTACTTGGAAAAGTACAATAAAGTTAAATGTGATTGTCATAACAGTGGAAGGGCCTGTTAGCCTAACCTCTGTAATTGTAAGTACACCAGTCAGCAAGAAGCTAGACTTGGCTAAGGTAAGAAAATGTTGTGAAACCATGAAAATTTTTTCTTTCAACCCAGGTTTATTCAAACCCTTCTTCTTTTCAAAACCAGACTTTCTTTCAAACCAACACTTCTTTCCAACCTTCTTTTAAACCAAACTAGTAAAACCAAGGACAGTTGACAAGGATACAACAATGGATAAACTTTCCCTCGATTAAGTTCGGGAAGCAGGGAATGACTATTGTCACGGGACAATATAAGGGAGTTGACAACAGAATACTTCACCTAGGCGTGTGACGGACACTACAAGTGTACCAACTGTGTTGTGGGACGACCGCACTCCGATAGGAGCATGTGGGCCTGACAGACCTACTTATGGGTTAGTTGGGTAAGTAGCAATGTATCAGTAAGATACCCCATATATGTATACGAGTAGAGTCCGAAACACGGGAAGTAGTCGACTCCGTCTACGGTCAGCAGTGTAAATCAAACGAGAGCTAAGGATTACAAGGAATAGTTGAAGTTAAGGAATTCAGTTAAGTTAGCAAGACTAAAAGGATCAATAAATTCCTTTCAAGGAAATGTTTAAGAGTTAGCAAGTGCGAAGGGCACAAACTGTTATGTAAAGACACCACATATGTCTTAAGGATCCTTAGGGATAAACATTATAGCTGGAATGGTGACCCAGCCTGTACATAGCAAGCAGATGCCTAATGCGGACACATTAATGTGCAATGAACGGATAAATTCCCAGAATGAGTACCTACACTACCAGGAAATGTTAATCTTCACAGAAGAAGATAATAACCAGTAAAGAACGCGAAAGGCGTAGCTAACGGAATGTACCAATAAGTATGAGCCAAATGTAAAGGCATAACTTAACAACACCCAGGAGCAATCCTTGAAGGGTGTTCACATCAACAATTGTTGAATGAAATGCATGACAGAAGCACAAGGGTTGAAACTAACACCCAGTTTAGACATAAGTTGTCAGGAGACGGACTGACAAACCTAAGGGGCATCCCATGAAAGGAAACGTGATGCAACGACCTTGTAATATGTACAGAGAAGTACATGTGTGTGGACAGCCTACAATGAGCCCAGCTCAAGGCAAACAAGGCTTATAAGCCATAAGTAAGATATGTTATATAAATTCGATGGATGGTAGAAGTTTATGTTGTATAAGTGAATAGAGCGGCAAACGAACCACTGCATTAAGAGTGGGGATACCTCTCGATATTGTGACACCGCAGGAGCGGTAGTTATGTGAATCAAGTTCAAGAAATATGTTAAGGATTGACCATGTTGTTATTGAAAGAGAAATTAGCTTAGTAGTATGTGTATAAAGTGAAGCACCTGGCTGAATAACGCCGGCTTGTGACTCGAATGATCGATGCTCAAGGAGCATTCAGTGGTCATCCAAATGAGGGGTGAACCATAATATGAATAATGTAAATTTATGTGTGGAAGTTAATGTGACAGTAAATACTATGTGAGTTAGTGTTATACAATAAGTGAGAGCACGGTGCGCAGTAAGCGACCGTTGTATAAGTGTTGTTGAATAAGAATATGGTAGGTGGAACCAGTTACGAGATCAGAATTTCAGTGAAACACAGTGTGAATTCCATGGCGAATCGCATAAGGGATTTACTGTCAAGAGTTTACGCCTCTGCACTCTGTATGACTGAGTGTTTTGGTATTGCTCTTGCGCAGTAATGATCGAGTGGGATAGCTAGGAATCGGAGACATGTTAATTATAGGGGAATAATGTTATAAAGGCCGATGCATAGGAAATGCAAGGCCGCACTAATAAAAGAATACTTGTACAAAACCGAATGTGGAGACATGATTAACAGTAAGTGACTACAATAGCACTAACTGCCAAATATCGGTATGGAATATACCCCAAATATTGTAAATAGCTGAGAGGCACTACACACTAGGTAGTAGCTCAATCTCAACCGACAGTAAGTCGGAAGGGAAAAGTCAATCAGTGTGAAATACATAGCTGTATACACAGTAAATTATCATGGAAGTGGATGGAAAGTTTGTAACTCACCGAATTCGCTAATGGTAAAAGATACCGTGCGTCGGTTGAGAAACCATTGTTACCAAGATGAAGGTGACAATTGGGGATGTACAATACAGTAAGAATAACAAAAGGGAGCAATTAAGCTCTACAGTTATTAGAGTTTCGCAGCAGAAACTAGTGAACCAGTGATTCAAATGTACAACGTGAATAACGAATATGAGTGGATGGCTAATTATTAATGCCTAAAAGCCTCACAGGCCAGGACCGAAACCGGTTATGAGTTACAACTCCAATGAGAATTCTTGGTTTAGGAACTAAACCGCCAATATGGTTAAGATCCTCTAATCAGAATCCATTGTGTAATAGACCGCGTGGAAGTTAAGATACTTCACGACGGCAAAACATTTTAAGCTAATGTTTAGTGATTGATTACGTGGGCGTAATCCCTTTTAAGGGGGGTAGAGCGCAAAACCACTTGGTGTATATTACCGTACAAGTGTACGTAGTGTATGTGATTCATATTGTGCATAGCACAAAATTATTGTTTGTTTTGATGATTGGTGTGTGTGTTACGTAAACATACACATTCATTCATGGTTTAATTGTGGTAATTGCGCACAGAAGATGCGAATACCATTGTGATAAGTGTGTGTGTGTTTGTTAACAGTTGTGTGTGATTGTACAAGTGTGGGGAGTAGATAAACTCCCGGGGGAACAAAAGCCCCGACAGTGTATAAATGTAAAACCAGGTGTTGTATTTTGGATAAAATATATGTGTTGTATTTTGGATAAAATATATGTATATATATATAAGTGATGCATGAAAGGGCATGATACCGACATAGAACCTAGTGAGAATAAGATTCCCTAGGCAACAGGATTAAAAGTGAATGGAGGTAACCGATAGACGGAGTTCTATCCTTTGGAGATGTTGTGATCATGACTAGAATGATTCAAAAGATAGAAAATTGGAAATGAGTGACTTACTTGATGCTTGAAAATGAAGTGGGAGGTGGAACTTGATTTGCATGTGATCAAGGGAAACCGAACACAAATTGGGGTGGAAGGATAGTTCAACACTGATGCTGATCACATCAGGGTTGGATGACTCTTGAAACTCCCTATAAGTGGTCACAAATAACCACGCTAAGGAAAGAAGCAAAGAGCTTAAGTTGGACTTGGAGTTGTGTGTGTTTTCAAAAGGATTTTAAATTGGTATTTATAAAACGTTGATGGATACTTTACATAATTAAAGTCTTCTTACTTAACCTCACAAGGAAATTTTAAACTTATGTGATTGTTTTAATCTCCTAAAGGCACGGGGACGGAAGGTGTCCATCGCGACCGGGTTCTGCGGGATCACAGTGTATATCAAGGATATTTTTGATTGCTATACATGCTCTGACATGTTGTGTGGTATGTGTAATGAATGTTGTTTGACTTGGATTTCCTAAAGTGTATACTACATAGACCTATGTGTCTAAAGACTGTTATGTTGTGGGGACCATGTGTCCAAATGTTGTTATGTTACCCAAGACCAGTGAGTCAAAGGGGTTGTTATGTATGTGTAAGTGTTGTTAAGATACCCGGACCATAGAGTCCGAGGTTATCATTTGGATATGTTATGTTATGTGTGGATGTGAATGTGTTGCCCGGACCACCAAGTCCGAGGTTGTGATGTAAAGTGTGTTTGGTTATGGAAGTCTATTTCCAAGTGATTCCTGTGTTCTAACCTAATGATGTGTGAAAAGTGTGAACTTCGAGGACGAAGTTCTTTTAAGGGGGGTAGATTGAAATACCCCAAACCTTGATAGGTGGTTTAAATATCAAATTATGGTATGTAAAGGCTAAAAAGTGCCTTAGTAACATCAGTGAATAATTTAAACCATAATAAATGCAATAAAGCATTAAGACACAGTTTGAGCAAAAACATGCTCTAAGCTATGAGTGAACTTGGTTGGGACCCAAAGAGCCTACCAAGACTTGATAACATTTAATTATGATTTAATAAGGCTAAATAAGTCCTTAGGAAACTTTGGTGGACAGTTAAACCAAATAAAACATAAGAAAATACCTTAAAGTCAATATGAGCAAAAATGTGCTCTAAGCTTGGGATGAATGTGTATAGGACCTAATGGTCATACCTATACCTTATTTATATGTTAATGAACATATTAAATCAATTACTAAAGAAAACCAAGCTTGAAAACAAGTTAAAACACAAAATGTGCTTTAAGGAGTCTTAAAGCACGTTTTTGAAAAATTGTCTTGTAAATGAGTTTTGAATGGCTAAATGTCCATCATTACTCTTTAATTAACATGTGTACTATATAGTATCACATTTGGGTGGCCATATTAGTGGGAAATCAAAAATTTCACTTCTATGTGCCTTGTATTTGTGAATAGTAATTTTTACAAGCTAGTTTGTAACATATAATGTTATAAGTAATTAAATTGGTCAACAAAGACCAAAACACCCTCCTAGGCATAATGGTGGCCGGTTTTTGTAGTGAGGAGTCACCAAGTATGTTAACTTGTTAAGTAAATAAATGTGACTCATAGTTACTATTTGCTTTAAGACTTAAATATCTTCAAAAGTAAGTTCTATCTTCATTCTCCCTTCCTTTCCTTCATTTCACACGGTTCCACACTCTCTTCTTCCTCTCTTCTTCTTGTTCTCTCTCGGTGATACATAATACAACCATGGAAGTCCATCTTTGACCACATGTAAAACCTAGCTCACTTAACCAAATCAAAAACAAACACCACCATTCTCTTAGTTAAGCCAAGCTCTACAATCTTGTCCTTTCAAAACTTCAAAACCTCCATTTCGGTGCCAAGAGAAACCACCATGGGAGGAGCTTGAGCTCACCTTTTTACATATTCATGTTCTCCTTTGCATCAAGGTAAGGAAACTCAAAGAAAATCCATGTTTCCTCCATGTTTCATGTTGTCCGAAAATTCACCTCACAATGGTTGTATATTGCTTGTTTTAGCTTCATTTGAATCTTCCAAGGGCTAGGAGGAGTCCTCTCTTGATACTTATTCAAGTTCTCTTCCAATTCCAAGGTAAAACAATTACCTTAATGTGTTAAAAACAATATATGTAACTAGGGTTTACAATGAGATGAAGCTTAATGCTTGAATACTCATTCTATTGTTTGTATAATGTTTAATAGTTGAAAAGGGACCAAGTACCCCACCGGTTTGTAAGGAAACAAGAAAGAAGTTTGTGAGGAAAAAGAGGTAAACAAACTATCTCAATGTAGTTTAAATGCCTTAAGAAAATGAGCTTGATTTGCTTGATAAAATACCTAAGGAGCCAATGGTGAGTGACCTAGTAAAGTGTTCTCAAGGAGACTAGTAAAGGAACATATGTTTTGGTGTATGTATTTGCAGGTCAAAGGCATTATTTATGTGGGAAATTCAGTGTTTAAGGTTATGCAATTTAAGGGCCTAAGAGCCATGTTATTTAAGGGCCTAAGTGCCAAGCAATTTAAGTTATGCACTATATTGTGATGTAGTGCTTAATGTGTGAAGTTTGTGTATAAATGTGTTTGATGGATTTTAGGTGTTTTGAATAAAATAAGGTAAAAACCTAAGTGTTTGGATGTGAGTAAATACAAGAGAAGCTATGGCCAAATTTGGGAAATGTGTAAGAAGTTCTAAGTGTGGTAAGTGAGTTTTGGTGAACTAGAAAGTGTTAAAGGTGAATCAATGTTACTTGAGAAGAAAACATGTGTTAAGGTGATTTAGAGTGATGCAAGAATTTAGGTGTTGTCTTGGAAGTTCTAGGAATTCAATGTGTGTTTAGTGGATGTGTTTAAGTCTTGGAGGAGTTTGTATAAGGTTTAGGTAATGTTGATATTCAAGGAACAAGTGATGTTTAGGCATGATGTAAAAAGGAGATTTAGTTAGTAAGAAAAGAAGTTGAGAGATGATGATAAGGTGTAGGGGAAACACCTTGGTGTTGTGGTCATTATAGGTGAAATACCACCTAGAAATCATAAGGAGAAAACATCGTAAGTGTTAGGAATTTAGTGGAGATATAAGTAAAGGTTTAAGGAATTAGGAGAAATAGTTTTGAGAGTGTTTAAGGATATCTTAAGGGTGTGTTTGAAGTGCCAAATGATGTTAGAACACATTAAGAGGCCTTAGGAGAAGTTTGGTGAAGAATTGACAAGTTTGGGTAAGTTTAGGAGGCGACCGACCCAGGGGCCGACCCAGTTTGTGGGTCGGTCGAGCCTCTGTTATATGTTAGGAAATGTTCGGTAATGGTCCGACCCAAAAGGGTGGGTCGGACATGGGTCGGTCGGTCAGGTTTCAAAGGAAGGAAAATGTTCGCACATGGACCGACCCAGGATGGTGGGTCGGACGTGGGTCGGACGGGCATGACTGTAAGGGAAGTAAAAAGGGGTCTGTAATGGACCGACCCAGATGTGGGTCGGTCGGTGGGTCGGTCGGACCAAAGATGTTGTTTAAGGTTATGAAATGATGTGTAATGATGGGGATTGGTAGGTAATGATGTTATAAGAATGTTGAGGACATGTTAGGTGAGTTTAAATGGCAAATAGGTGGGTGAAAAGTTGTATCAAAGTGTAAAAGTAAAACAAGTTAAAAATGTAAAGTTATGTAACAAAGTTAACGGGGAAAGTTAAGCATTAGACGCTAAATAAACAAGCATGCTACCCCAATGTTAATAAAAACACATGTGATGTTAACAGTTGTTCGAGGATTGCTCGAGGAACATAAATGGACAGGATAAAGTGGACTCCGGTGACAGGTATGGTTTTCTTGCAACCTGCGTCCTACCGGATTACACCGGCTTGTATGCCAATGTGTTTTCTGTATGTTTGCCACGTTGTAAGATAAAACATGTAATGAGTTTACAGTAATTCATATATGTGGCGTGTTCAACTCCGATACCATCTAACCTCGAAAGTGTTAACCTTAGTTAACTGAGTCTAGGATCACATGAGAGTTCGGTATTCGGAGTAAACGACCCGCACCATGGGACGTACTAACCACGGCTATGCGTGTGTTAAATGTGTGATATGTGTATGTGAATGTAGGGATCTCCCTTGTATGTTTAACCCAGTTGTAATACTGTATGAGTTGTTATGTGACAGGCTCCATAGTGGAGTTCTAAGTATTGTCTAAAGTAAGCATGTACTAACAGTAGTGAGGAATCCGGTTTGGCCGGTCGCGCGTTGTTTGGGAGAGGGTATCCTTCCTAGCCTTACCCTTCTCTTTGTTATGGTTGTTTCCCTCACGGGTTATGATCTCCCATTAGCTTACTCCAAAGCTTACCTATTCTGACTTATGATCGGTTTAGTGGGAACCTGTGTTTGTGTGGTGTGTTAGGGCCTCCAAACCCGAACCGCCTTAACTTAAGTTACTCGTCCAACTATTAGGACGGTAATGAGTGTTGTTGTTATTGTATAACGAGCTTATCATGAGACTGGCAACATTCTCTAGGCTCACCAGTGTGTAAACAATGTTTGGGTCGGTTCCTAAGAGAACCCTTCCCGTTATGTTATGTGTTTTGTTGATGCAGTATTCATTGTGGTATTATTTGTGTACGTAGTAACGTGCAAAGTATTGTTAAGTGTTGTATGTAGTGTATGTTGTAGGTTGTATAATGTGGTGTGTTGTATAATGTATAATGTGTAGTGTGTGGATCATGGATATGATTCCCAGTTTGTGATAAGAGGCGTTTAAGGATAACCCGATTTAAGGGTATGTGTCGCCTATTAAGGAAGTAGCTCCATCAGAGGAGGAACTCTAGGCATGATGAATACCAGGAGTGACTTATTAAGTAAGGATATATTATCCGTTGTTGAGCCCATTGAGGCGAAATGTTATAGTGTTGTGTTTATTGTCACATGCATGATTTAAATATAATCAACTGCATGCTAAGACGACAATTAGTTGTGCGTGGCCCGGTAGCATGTGGGCTGCGGGATTACCATACCAGCAAAGGTGCTGAGCCCCTTGGGGCCACCCCTTTCTCTTCTTTCCTATTTCAGGTACGAAGTGCTGGAAGCCGTTCGAGAGTAGGACGGGTAGTCATTGTACATGGGTATTCATTTAAGTGTATGTATACAGTAGGTGTAGTAAGACCGATATTGTTGTCGGCATCAGTTTATAAATACTCGGTATAGTTTTAAAGGTGTATATTGTGTGTTGTTAATGGAAAGGGATATTAATGTATAGTTGCTCGGGAATTTAGCCCATCAGACCGGTACATTGTGTATGTAATAGCCTTGTTAGCCACGTGGGTGGCTAACGGCGTGTAACACCAACAAGTTAAGTAATGTGATGAGGTTGTTCTTCCGCTGCAGTTTGTTGTAAGTATGTTAATGTTGGATGGGGTGTTACAAAAAGTGGTATCAGAGCGAAGTATCGCTCTGATGACTGAACTACCGAGCTTAGGAAGTACCGAGTTAGGATTTAAGTACTTTGGGTTAAGGGTTGAGTGATAGCGTGAGAGATACGCTAGATAGGAACTACCAGTGACTACTGGAAACCTACAATATCCTTCCCACCCTCCACAATCCCTGTATATAACTTGGGAAAGAACGCCAGAGAGATGGAAGTCCTCTCTTACCGGGAATACCCGATCTGGCTGTTATTAGTACCTCTAAAGGTACGGAGAACCTGTCATACGGTAGATCCGAAAACTGGGAATCCCGGAGACGGTCTCCATCTGAATAATGTTAACCGCATTTCATGCAATGATGAAGGATCTTGTGTATTGGAGAATAGAATTTCCGGCAACCTGGGTCGACATGCAGAGCAGTCGAGAATAACCAGCTTGCAACGCACCTACCGTGCAACAGGCAAGAGTGGATTAGTGAAACCCGAGACAGTGTCTACGGGACCACAGTTGATATAAACACCAACGGTATACCAACCGACAAAGGAACTACAACGTAGTGCCCAAACAAGAGACAAGTCTCAGTAACCACGACAAATGTGGAACGGGCTAAGGAGGATACAATACTAAGACAAAAGGGGTCTCCCAGAATGGGAAGCACCCTAGTTAATGATTGTGAAACAGTGAGAAGTTACCTAGAAGTTATTATCAAGACAGTAAGATCAGTGAGGGCCAACAAGGCCACTGATGACAGTGCGGGTAAAAACAATACCACAACCGGTATGTGTTAAACTGATAGCCAGTTAGCATGGCGCACTTGCCATAGCAAGTGCTGCTATAATAGGGCTGTTCGGGAAATTATAACCACTACAGTACTTGGAAAAGTACAATAAAGTTAAATGTGATTGTCATAACAGTGGAAGGGCCTGTTAGCCTAACCTCTGTAATTGTAAGTACACCAGTCAGCAAGAAGCTAGACTTGGCTAAGGTAAGAATGTTGTGAAACCATGAAAATTTTTTCTTTCAACCCAGGTTTTCAAACCCTTCTTCTTTTCAAAACCAGACTTTTCTTTCAAACCAACACTTCTTTCCAACCTTCTTTTAAACCAAACTAGTAAAACCAAGGACAGTTGACAAGGATACAACAATGGATAAACTTTCCCTCGATTAAGTTCGGGAAGCAGGAATGATATTGTCACGGGACAATATAAGGGAGTTGACAACAGAATACTTCACCTAGGCGTGTGACGGACACTACAAGTGTACCAACTGTGTTGTGGGACGACCGCACTCCGATAGGAGCATGTGGGCCTGACAGACCTACTTATGGGTTAGTTGGGTAAGTAGCAATGTATCAGTAAGATACCCCATATATGTATACGAGTAGAGTCCGAAACACGGGAAGTAGTCGACTCCGTCTACGGTCAGCAGTATAAATCAAACGAGAGCTAAGGATTACAAGGAATAGTTGAAGTTAAGGAATTCAGTTAAGTTAGCAAGACTAAAAGGATCAATAAATTCCTTTCAAGGAAATGTTTAAGAGTTAGCAAGTGCGAAGGGCACAAACTGTTATGTAAAGACACCACATATGTCTTAAGGATCCTTAGGGATAAACATTATAGCTGGAATGGTGACCCAGCCTGTACATAGCAAGCAGATGCCTAATGCGGACACATTAATGTGCAATGAACGGATAAATTCCCAGAATGAGTACCTACACTACCAGGAAATGTTAATCTTCACAGAAGAAGATAATAACCAGTAAAGAACGCGAAAGGCGTAGCTAACGGAATGTACCAATAAGTATGAGCCAAATGTAAAGGCATAACTTAACAACACCCAGGAGCAATCCTTGAAGGGTGTTCACATCAACAATTGTTGAATGAAATGCATGACAGAAGCACAAGGGTTGAAACTAACACCCAGTTTAGACATAAGTTGTCAGGAGACGGACTGACAAACCTAAGGGGCATCCCATGAAAGGAAACGTGATGCAACGACCTTGTAATATTGTACAGAGAAGTACATGTGTGTGGACAGCCTACAATGAGCCCAGCTCAAGGCAAACAAGGCTTATAAGCCATAAGTAAGATATGTTATATAAATTCGATGGATGGTAGAAGTTTATGTTGTATAAGTGAATAGAGCGGCAAACGAACCACTGCATTAAGAGTGGGGATACCTCTCGATATTGTGACACCGCAGGAGCGGTAGTTATGTGAATCAAGTTCAAGAAATATGTTAAGGATTGACCATGTTGTTATTGAAAGAGAAGCACCTGGCTGAATAACGCCGGCTTGTGACTCGAATGATCGATGCTCAAGGAGCATTCAGTGGTCATCCAAATGAGGGGTGAACCATAATATGAATAATGTAAATTTATGTGTGGAAGTTAATGTGACAGTAAATACTATGTGAGTTAGTGTTATACAATAAGTGAGAGCACGGTGCGCAGTAAGCGACCGTTGTATAAGTGTTGTTGAATAAGAATATGGTAGGTGGAACCAGTTACGAGATCAGAATTTCAGTGAAACACAGTGTGAATTCCATGGCGAATCGCATAAGGGATTTACTGTCAAGAGTTTACGCCTCTGCACTCTGTATGACTGAGTGTTTTGGTATTGCTCTTGCGCAGTAATGATCGAGTGGGATAGCTAGGAATCGGAGACATGTTAATTATAGGGGAATAATGTTATAAAGGCCGATGCATAGGAAATGCAAGGCCGCACTAATAAAAGAATACTTGTACAAAACCGAATGTGGAGACATGATTAACAGTAAGTGACTACAATAGCACTAACTGCCAAATATCGGTATGGAATATACCCCAAATATTGTAAATAGCTGAGAGAGCACTACACACTAGGTAGTAGCTCAATCTCAACCGACAGTAAGTCGGAAGGGAAAAGTCAATCAGTGTGAAATACATAGCTGTATACACAGTAAATTATCATGGAAGTGGATGGAAAGTTTGTAACTCACCGAATTCGCTAATGGTAAAAGATACCGTGCGTCGGTTGAGAAACCATTGTTACCAAGATGAAGGTGACAATTGGGGATGTACAATACAGTAAGAATAACAAAAGGGAGCAATTAAGCTCTACAGTTATTAGAGTTTCGCAGCAGAAACTAGTGAACCAGTGATTCAAATGTACAACGTGAATAACGAATATGAGTGGATGGCTAATTATTAATGCCTAAAAGCCTCACAGGCCAGGACCGAAACCGGTTATGAGTTACAACTCCAATGAGAATTCTTGGTTTAGGAACTAAACCGCCAATATGGTTAAGATCCTCTAATCAGAATCCATTGTGTAATAGACCGCGTGGAAGTTAAGATACTTCACGACGGCAAAACATTTTAAGCTAATGTTTAGTGATTGATTACGTGGGCGTAATCCCTTTTAAGGGGGGTAGAGCGCAAAACCACTTGGTGTATATTACCGTACAAGTGTACGTAGTGTATGTGATTCATATTGTGCATAGCACAAAATTATTGTTTGTTTTGATGATTGGTGTGTGTGTTACGTAAACATACACATTCATTCATGGTTTAATTGTGGTAATTGCGCACAGAAGATGCGAATACCATTGTGATAAGTGTGTGTTTGTTAACAGTTGTGTGTGATTGTACAAGTGTGGGGAGTAGATAAACTCCCGGGGGAACAAAAGCCCCGACAGTGTATAAATGTAAAACCAGGTGTTGTATTTTGGATAAAATATATGTGTTGTATTTGGATAAAATATATGTATATATATATAAGTGATGCATGAAAGGGCATGATACCGACATAGAACCTAGTGAGAATAAGATTCCCTAGGCAACAGGATTAAAAGTGAATGGAGGTAACCGATAGACGGAGTTCTATCCTTTGGAGATGTTGTGATCATGACTAGAATGATTCAAAAGATAGAAAATTGGAAATGAGTGACTTACTTGATGCTTGAAAATGAAGTGGGAGGTGGAACTTGATTTGCATGTGATCAAGGGAAACCGAACACAAATTGGGGTGGAAGGATAGTTCAACACTGATGCTGATCACATCAGGGTTGGATGACTCTTGAAACTCCCTATAAGTGGTCACAATAACCACGCTAAGGAAAGAAGCAAAGAGCTTAAGTTGGACTTGGAGTTGTGTGTGTTTTCAAAAGGATTTTAAATTGGTATTTATAAAACGTTGATGGATACTTTACATAATTAAAGTCTTCTTACTTAACCTCACAAGGAAATTTTAAACTTATGTGATTGTTTTAATCTCCTAAAGGCACGGGGACGGAAGGTGTCCATCGCGACCGGGTTCTGCGGGATCACAGTGTATATCAAGGATATTTTTGATTGCTATACATGCTCTGACATGTTGTGTGGTATGTGTAATGAATGTTGTTTTGACTTGGATTTCCTAAAGTGTATACTACATAGACCTATGTGTCTAAAGACTGTTATGTTGTGGGGACCATGTGTCCAAATGTTGTTATGTTACCCAAGACCAGTGAGTCAAAGGGGTTGTTATGTATGTGTAAGTGTTGTTAAGATACCCGGACCATAGAGTCCGAGGTTATCATTTGGATATGTTTGTTATGTGTGGATGTGAATGTGTTGCCCGGACCACCAAGTCCGAGGTTGTGATGTAAAGTGTGTTTGGTTATGGAAGTCTATTTCCAAGTGATTCCTGTGTTCTAACCTAATGATGTGTGAAAAGTGTGAACTTCGAGGACGAAGTTCTTTTAAGGGGGGTAGATTGAAATACCCCAAACCTTGATAGGTGGTTTAAATATCAAATTATGGTATGTAAAGGCTAAAAAGTGCCTTAGTAACATCAGTGAATTTAAACCATAATAAATGCAATAAAGCATTAAGACACAGTTTGAGCAAAAACATGCTCTAAGCTATGAGTGAACTTGGTTGGGACCCAAAGAGCCTACCAAGACTTGATAACATTTAATTATGATTTAATAAGGCTAAATAAGTCCTTAGGAAACTTTGGTGGACAGTTAAACCAAAAAAACACAAGAAAATACCTTAAAGTCAATATGAGCAAAAATGTGCTCTAAGCTTGGGATAATGTGTATAACCTAATGGTCATACCTATACCTTATTTATATGTTAATGAACATATTAAATCAATTACTAAAGAAAACCAAGCTTGAAAACAAGTTAAACACAAAATGTGCTTTAAGGAGTCTTAAAGCACGTTTTTGAAAAATTGTCTTGTAAATGAGTTTTGAATGGCTAAATGTCCATCATTACTCTTTAATTAACATGTGTACTATATAGTATCACATTTGGGTGGCCATATTAGTGGGAAATCAAAAATTTCACTTCTATGTGCCTTGTATTGTGAATAGTAATTTTTACACTAGTTTGTAACATATAATGTTATAAGTAATTAAATTGGTCAACAAAGACCAAAACACCCTCCTAGGCATAATGGTGGCCGGTTTTTGTAGTGAGGAGTCACCAAGTATGTTAACTTGTTAAGTAAATAAATGTGACTCATAGTTACTATTTGCTTTAAGACTTAAATATCTTCAAAAGTAAGTTCTATCTTCATTCTCCCTTCCTTTCCTTCATTTCACACGGTTCCACACTCTTCTTCCTCTCTTCTTCTTGTTCTCTCTCGGTTACATATACAACCATGGAAGTCCATCTTTGACCACATGTAAAACCTAGCTCACTTAACCAAATCAAAACAAACACCACCATTCTCTTAGTTAAGCCAAGCTCTACAATCTTGTCTCTTTCAAAACTTCAAAACCTCCATTTCGGTGCCAAGAGAAACCACCATGGGAGGAGCTTGAGCTCACCTTTTACATATTCATGTTCTCCTTTGCATCAAGGTAAGGAAACTCAAAGAAAATCCATGTTTCCTCCATGTTTCATGTTGTCCGAAAATTCACCTCACAATGGTGTATTTATCTTGCTTGTTTTAGCTTCATTTGAATCTTCCAAGGGCTAGGAGGAGTCCTCTCTTGATACTTATTCAAGTTCTCTTCCAATTCCAAGGTAAAACAATTACCTTAATGTGTTAAAAACAATATGTGTAACTAGGGTTTACAATGAGATGAAGCTAATGCTTGAATACTCATTCTATTGTTTGTATAATGTTTAATAGTTGAAAAGGGACCAAGTACCCCACCGGTTTGTAAGGAAACAAGAAAGAAGTTTGTGAGGAAAAAGAGGTAAACAAACTATCTCAATGTAGTTTAAATGCCTTAAGAAAATGAGCTTGATTTGCTTGATAAAATACCTAAGGAGCCAATGGTGAGTGACCTAGTAAAGTGTTCTCAAGGAGACTAGTAAAGGAACATATGTTTTGGTGTATGTATTTGCAGGTCAAAGGCATTATTTATGTGGGAAATTCAGTGTTTAAGGTTATGCAATTTAAGGGCCTAAGAGCCATGTTATTTAAGGGCCTAAGTGCCAAGCAATTTAAGTTATGCACTATATTGTGATGTAGTGCTTAATGTGTGAAGTTTGTGTATAAATGTGTTTGATGGATTTTAGGTGTTTTGAATGAAATAAGGTAAAAACCTAAGTGTTTGGATGTGAGTAAATACAAGAGAAGCTATGGCCAAATTTGGGAAATGTGTAAGAAGTTCTAAGTGTGGTAAGTGAGTTTTGGTGAACTAGAAAGTGTTAAAGGTGAATCAATGTTACTTGAGAAGAAAACATGTGTTAAGGTGATTTAGAGTGATGCAAGAATTTAGGTGTTGTCTTGGAAGTTCTAGGAATTCAATGTGTGTTTAGTGGATGTGAAGTCTTGTTTGTTAAGGTTTAGGTAATGTTGATATTCAAGGAACAAGTGATGTTTAGGCATGATGTAAAAAGGAGATTTAGTTAGTAAGAAAAGAAGTTGAGAGATGATGATAAGGTGTAGGGGAAACACCTTGGTGTTGTGGTCATTATAGGTGAAATACCACCTAGAAATCATAAGGAGAAAACATCGTAAGTGTTAGGAATTTAGTGGAGATATAAGTAAAGGTTTAAGGAATTAGGAGAAATAGTTTTGAGAGTGTTTAAGGATATCTTAAGGGTGTGTTTGAAGTGCCAAATGATGTTAGAACACATTAAGAGGCCTTAGGAGAAGTTTGGTGAAGAATTGACAAGTTTGGGTAAGTTTAGGAGGCGACCGACCCAGGGGCCGACCCAGTTTGTGGGTCGGTCGAGCCTCTGTTATATGTTAGGAAATGTTCGGTAATGGTCCGACCCAAAAGGGTGGGTCGGACATGGGTCGGTCGGTCAGGTTTCAAAGGAAGGAAAATGTTCGCACATGGACCGACCCAGGATGGTGGGTCGGACGTGGGTCGGACGGGCATGACTGTAAGGAAGTAAAAAGGGGTCTGTAATGGACCGACCCAGATGTGGGTCGGTCGGTGGGTCGGTCGGACCAAAGATGTTGTTTAAGGTTATGAAATGATGTGTAATGATGGGGATTGGTAGGTAATGATGTTATAAGAATGTTGAGGACATGTTAGGTGAGTTTAAATGGCAAATAGGTGGGTGAAAAGTTGTATCAAAGTGTAAAAGTAAAACAAGTTAAAAATGTAAAGTTATGTAACAAAGTTAACGGGGAAAGTTAAGCATTAGACGCTAAATAAACAAGCATGCTACCCCAATGTTAATAAAAACACATGTGATGTTAACAGTTGTTCGAGGATTGCTCGAGGAACATAAATGGACAGGATAAAGTGGACTCCGGTGACAGGTATGGTTTTCTTGCAACCTGCGTCCTACCGGATTACACCGGCTTGTATGCCAATGTGTTTTCTGTATGTTTGCCACGTTGTAAGATAAAACATGTAATGAGTTTACAGTAATTCATATATGTGGCGTGTTCAACTCCGATACCATCTAACCTCGAAAGTGTTAACCTTAGTTAACTGAGTCTAGGATCACATGAGAGTTCGGTATTCGGAGTAAACGACCCGTACCATGGGACGTACTAACCACGGCTATGCGTGTGTTAAATGTGTGATATGTGTATGTGAATGTAGGGATCTCCCTTGTATGTTTAACCCAGTTGTAATACTGTATGAGTTGTTATGTGACAGGCTCCATAGTGGAGTTCTAAGTATTGTCTAAAGTAAGCATGTACTAACAGTAGTGAGGAATCCGGTTTGGCCGGTCGCGCGTTGTTTGGGAGAGGGTATCCTTCCTAGCCTTACCCTTCTCTTTGTTATGGTTGTTTCCCTCACGGGTTATGATCTCCCATTAGCTTACTCCAAAGCTTACCTATTCTGACTTATGATCGGTTTAGTGGGAACCTGTGTTTGTGTGGTGTGTTAGGGCCTCCAAACCCGAACCGCCTTAACTTAAGTTACTCGTCCAACTATTAGGACGGTAATGAGTGTTGTTGTTATTGTATAACGAGCTTATCATGAGACTGGCAACATTCTCTAGGCTCACCAGTGTGTAAACAATGTTTGGGTCGGTTCCTAAGAGAACCCTTCCCGTTATGTTATGTGTTTTGTTATGATGCAGTATTCATTGTGGTATTATTGTTGTGTACGTAGTAACGTGCAAAGTATTGTTAAGTGTTGTATGTAGTGTATGTTGTAGGTTGTATAATGTGAAGTGTGTTGTATAATGTGTAGTGTGTGGATCATGGATATGATTCCCAGTTTGTGATAAGAGGCGTTTAAGGATAACCCGATTTAAGGGTATGTGTCGCCTATTAAGGAAGTAGCTCCATCAGAGGAGGAATACTCTAGGCATGATGAATACCAGGAGTGACTTATTAAGTAAGGATATATTATCCGTTGTTGAGCCCATTGAGGCGAAATGTTAGTGTGTGTGTTTATTGTCACATATGATTTAAATATAATCAACTGCATGCTAAGACGACAATTAGTTGTGCGTGGCCCGGTAGCATGTGGGCTGCGGGATTACCATACCAGCAAAGGTGCTGAGCCCCTTGGGGCCACCCCTTTCTCTTCTTTCCTATTTCAGGTACGAAGTGCTGGAAGCCGTTCGAGAGTAGGACGGGTAGTCATTGTACATGGGTAATTTAAGTGTATGTATACAGTAGGTGTAGTAAGACCGATATTGTTGTCGGCATCAGTTTATAATACTCGGTATAGTTGTTAAGGTGTATATTGTTGCTGTTGTTAATGGGAAGGGATATTAATGTATAGTTGCTCGGGAATTTAGCCCATCAGACCGGTACATTGTGTATGTAATAGCCTTGTTAGCCACGTGGGTGGCTAACGGCGTGTAACACCAACAAGTTAAGTAATGTGATGAGGTTGTTCTTCCGCTGCAGTTTGTTGTAAGTATGTTAATGTTGGATGGGGTGTTACAAGACCAGTAGAGGACCAAGGTTGTTCAAATCTACATTTTAAGGTAAAAATGTGCTTTAAGCTCATAACTTTTGATTCCCTTCGAGTTTGGCTGTGAAACTTTGGTCATAGCCTCATCTTCTTCTCCTTTTCATGTGGAATCTGTTGGTTAGCCATTTGGAGCAAGGGTGACCGAGATCCAAGAGAAATACTCTCTTTTAAGGCATTTTTCCAAGGTAAAACCTAATAACAAGGTAGGATTTCGAGATCTAACTATTTCCTATGTTAATATGGTGGATCTAACACCTTGGGTGTGTTTGGTTCAGGTCGAAAATACCTAGAACTTCCCTTGCATTTTTAAGGTGATTTTTGCCTTAAATCTTACATTACTTATTCCTTATGGTTAAGCTCAAGCTTGGAGTGTAACCATATCTTGTTTTTGTGTATTAAACATGTCTAAATCAAGTGGTGAATGTTCCTACAAGTGACCGAGCCCATACAAGGAATAATCAAGGTATAAACACCTTAAACTTATGATTTTTATAATTTCTAAGCATATATATATATGGGGCCGAGAGTGAAAACATATATATAGGTCATATTGACCTAAAAATGGAAAAAAATGGCTAAGATAAATTAAGCTAGTCATTTAAGAGATTTAATTAACATAATGGTCAAATTATGACATTATGTGGAAAAGTAATTAAATCTAAGTGAGGCCGAATATATATGCTATTTTGAGACATTTATTGTGTAATTTATTTTGCAAGTTCAAGGTTGTAATAAGGCCATGTCATTAGGCCATTTTAATTTAAGTTTATAAGCTATTTAATTTTATTTATGCTTATAATTAAAATTGGGGCCAATTCATAATTACTAAGAAGTTAAGAAGCCGTGGGCTTAATCTAGAACAATTTAGGGTTTTTAAATGAATTTAATAAAAATTATAACATTTTACAAAGTTTCGGGTCAAAATTGTAAAAATAGAAAAGTATAGGTTATTATTGGCAATTACCGAAAAATTGGTTCCCATTTGGTATTAGGAGTCAAAGTTGACTATATAGGAGACTTTGACCAAGTTTGGAAAATTTAAGAAATTAAAATACTACCTTATAATAAGATACTTATTAAATTGTAAAAAGATTTATAAGACTTGGGGTGGTATTGTGATTTCTGAAAACTTGGGGGTACTAAAGGGAGTTTAGTACAAACCTTAGGTTATTAGGAATTTTTAGGAATTTATTTGGTTAAATTAGGAGTTGATATGAATTAAATAAGTATAATATAAGTATTTCATAATATTGTTACAAATGGGTAACATAAGTGGAAAAATCGAGATTTAGAGAAAATACAAGGTTAGGAATAATGTTTATAACCTTTTGGTATAGTTTGATGATTTTTGGAATTATATATGAGGTTTTAGAAGGACATATGTATATATATGGTTTTAATGAAATTAGGAAACTATATGTTATAAAGAGGGGAAATTGGTGAATATAGAAAGTTAAGTGGTGGGAAAATAATTTAAATAGACCATGAGGTCTGTTCGGTTATTTGAGAAAATATAACCATGGGTTATAATTATATTAAGGTTTAAGGATTATAATACAAGGTATACATTATAAGTGTAACAATTGAATATATTTTTTGGATTGATTTGTAAGTTATGGAAGTTGGTGGGAATTAATTAAAAACCGAGAGTTTAAGTGCTGTTTGGATTTTATAACAAAATATAACTATAGGTTATAATTGTTTAATGACTTAATGTCATAATATATGTTACATAACTATAATATAACATTATATAAATTATGTGGTGGATTTTGTAAATATTTGGGAATTATAGGTGCTGTTCGGAAATATTACTATTTTGGAATGAAATTTATAATATGGTTTTTATGTTATAAGAGCTATAACATTTATAATATAAGAGGTATTCATCAAAAAGAATGAATATATATTATAATGACTTACCATGTAATAAATAGTCCTATAATGCATATATATAAATAAATATGTGTCATAGTGTGGAAAATATAATATAGTTCAATAATTATGTGTTACCACAATTAAAATGATATGAGATGAAGGGAAAAGAATTATAAACATTGGATATGGAATTCTAACGTTAAGAGTGTACATGAAATAATAAGGATTTATATAATTCAAAGTATTTGTACATATGAATTATACAACATTACACTTGGAAAAACTAACCTTAGAAAAATAAATACTAAGGTGAGATGTATAGTGCATGACAAAGAATCATACATGCAATAAAGAAACAAACTATACGATCTACAAATATACGTTTAAGTTACATGCGATAACAAAGTCCAACAATAAGTATGTTAATATACGAGATAAGACTACGCATGTAATGTAACACTTTTCCAATCTCGAGTTAAACCGAAAGCCCGACCAACATTGACAGTTAATAACGGGGGGTTAACCGGGAGTTATTAGTGACGGTACGGGGTACCGTAGAATTTTGTGTTGTTATACAGTATGCTAATCAGTAGCATTATGTATTGTATAGACTGTTAGAGACGACACACGGAGCATAGGATCTTGCTGATTCATACTCCACCGTAATACACCAGGGTGAACGGTATGTTATTTATGTGGCTTGATTGTCTCTGAGGACTTCCTCAGTTCGGACATTGTGTGAAAATCTGTGATAAGATTGAAAGTCTGCTTGTGTGAATTATTAATGCTTGAGTTGTGTATTAATGCTGCTTTACTATTACTGTCATGCGATAACAGTACCGTTCGTATATATGAACATATTATAAAACGAACTAGCGGCAGTGATGCTATCTTGTATGTGTAACATAAGGAACGTAAGTAAACGTTGTAGCATCAGGATAATAAGATATATATATTATCTAAGACTTATATACAGAGCATTGGCCTCTTTAACGCCGCTCTCGTATCTAACACTGGATCCCGAGTCGACATACTCAGGATTGGACTAACGACCTTAGTCTATTGTGTTAAAGAAAGTAATAAAACGATGCGATGGTATAGATAAGTTATCAAGAGGATGTGGCTCTTGCTGTGACATGTGATCCATTAACGATACTAGGATACCGTGTGGTAACGGTAAGTATCAGGATAAATTTCCAACGAACTACAGATTGTTCGTAGGACGGAGACTCTACCGCTGGAGTGGCTACTGCCGTGGGTGACCCGCCAAAGAGATGGGTAACTTAGAGACACGTCGTTCTAATGAGACGTTGTCATTAGACATGACCGAACAATTAAGAACGATTATAATAACTCGTACATTAGGCGAACATTATTTGGGCGTGCATGCCAAAGGCGAGAGTTCATACTCGTTTATAATTCTCGTTGTTTCGCCTTGTTGTTCATTGGTTATGCTGTGTGGTCATGTGTGGTATGTTGGTGGTGTTGATTGAATAAGTCGTTGTACTCATAAGTGTGTGTTGTGAATTGGATTAATTAAATAAACTGTACTTATATCTATGTGTGAACTGGATGAGTCGAGTCACTGTGCTCGTGTGTGGATTTTGTGGATTGTTCGTCGAACGAGTCGACGTACTCAACTATGAACTTTCAGGTATTGTTGGAGTGGAGTCTACGTACTCATATAAGCGTTATAACGCTTTCAGTGGTCTATTACGATGCGACGTGCGGAGCCGGGGGCTTATTTGTTATTTGAGTTTACTGCAAAATATAATGTGGCTTTACAGTTTTAATATTAAACTATTTGCATGAAAATGGTTTGCATGCTCTCGACCAAATAACTGAATGGTCCGAGGGTGCGTGACAGTCAGGTAATAACATACTCAGCAGGGGCTGATTCCATACCACAAACTACCATTTTTGCAGGTATGCAACTTCCGGTGTCGGCAAAGAGAGTGACGCGCTGGGTAGTATGATTACAGTTATTTGAACATGCACTGTTGCATTTTGATACGAACCTAGAAACGTGTATAGGTTTTGGATACTTAGAAAGCTCACTGTGAATGTATTATATTTTGGTTTGGGAAGTTTAGATCTATCTCTTGTTGTCACTGCGAGAAAATGTTTCGTATGTAAGAATATATCAGGAAGCACGTTATTACTCGTATGGGCGAGTAAGAACGTGACACCAGTAGTTGAATTGTTGAGATTACTGCTGCGATTATATTGTTAAGTAAGATGATTAGGAGCCGATCAGAGTAGGGGTGTTACATCATGGGTAGACCGTTTATACTTCCTCCTAGTATTCTTGACTAGGTTTACATTCCTCTCCAATGATGGATTATACTTCGTGGTAACCTTGTGATTGCTCTTGGGAACTCTGTCCCGTTTGTGAGCATAGTTTTATTCACATTAGGCATTTGCCTTACTGTGTTCAGGCTGGGTATACCTTCCAGCTGTCATGTATTTGCTTGAAGTCTTTGAAACATATCCAATGCCTATGCTTACTAGTCTGTGCTCTTTGCACTTCCTAGTCCTTATTCCTCATCTTCAGATGGATTCTCTGAGTCCCTCATACTTATTACTTAGTTGAGTTCCTTCTCCTTGACTGTCTGGGTGTCCAGTTGTTCTTGCATTTACTCATTGTCCATAGAACGGAGTTGACTACTTCCCGTGTTTCGTACACTACATGCATACATACGTGGGGTACTTATTGATACGTTGCCACTTACCTAACTATCTGTTAGGTCCGCAAGCTCCTTCGGAGATCGGTCGTCCCACATCCCGTATTTGTGTACACTCGTAGTGTTCGTCACACGCCTAGGTGAAGTATTCTATTGTCAACTCCTCTTGTATCATTCCATGATACTCACCATAATTTTGTTGGTTTGGTTTAAAAAAAACCAAGGTTTAAAAGAAAAGTTGTGGTTTTGAAAGAAAAATTCCAGGTTTTAAAATAATAGTTCGGTGCTAAAAAGGTTCTTCATGGCATAGCCATGTTTAATGTCTTCACTGAGTCTACCTTTTGCTGACTGGTATGTCCTAAGTACAAGGGTCAGGCCGTTAGGCCTTTCCCGGGTTTCATTCTTCCAGTTCTTAGGATGTGTGATACTGTAGTCGCTTCATTGTAGTCACAGTACGTTACTAAGTACTTGTGGTGCGTTAGAGTCCCTCTACATGTTTTTGTCCTTACTGCACTTGCCGTGGCATGTGCATGGTACTGGTGGTTTTTGGGTAATCCTATACCGGTCACGGTATGGGTTCCACTCGTATTTGGTAGTCTTGTCGACTCTTCCTTTGATCTTATTGATCAATGTTTGGGATACTCGATCTTTTAAGCAACTTCTCAATGATCTTGACACGGTTGTCGTTGATCGGGATACTTCTCCAATCCTTGGAGACTTTCATTTATTCGTCTTATGTTTTTCCTTGTTGCTCGTTTCCACAGGTTTACCGTGGTTATTGAGCCTTAACTTGTTTAGGCACTACTTCTGTAGTCCTATCGAATTATATCTTGCGATTGTCCTTATAGTTGTTTGAGCTATGTTGGCCAGGTATTGTAACCTATGTGGCATTGTAGTTCTGGAGTCACCCACTCCCGTCCATGTCCTTAGTCAGCTAACATACCGTAGGTGGTATTATTTTAGCTATTACTGTCCCGTAGACTTGTGTCTCGGGTTTTGTTACTGTTCCTTTTTCTGCTCCATTGCGCTTAGTACTTCTTTTCCTGTTGTTGGTTGACTAGCCAGGTTCTCGCGACTGCTAAGCACGTCGCCCCATGCTGTTGTAAGTTGTAGCCTCCTTATGGTTAGAGTGCTCATTCAACCGTTATTGAGTGCGGTGTTGTTGTTCAACCGGGAATTATCTCCGAGACTTCCAATTCTTGGAATCTACCATGCGTCGGGTTCTTTCCTCTTGTAGGAATATCTCACTACTGCCAGATCGAGTTTTCCCGAGTATGAGAGGACTCTCCTTCTCTCTGGCATTCTTTCCCAAGTTATACAGTGGGTTTGTGGAGGGCGGGTCTGATGTTGTAGGTATCCGGTACTCACCGGGAGTTCCTAACTTGCATATCTCTAATGCTAACACACAGCCCTTAGCCCTAAGCTTCTAATTCCTAACTCAGTATTTCCTAAACTCGGTATTTCCAGTCATCAGAGCGATACTTCGCTCTGATACCACTTTTTGTAACACCCCTACCGTTAATACCGTCATTACCGTCCAATCACAACGTACTTACATACCTTCGCAGCGGATACTTACATACACAACGGTGGGTGATAAATGCCGTTAGCCACCCACGTGACTAACAAGGCTACTACTACTACATACAACATCGGTCTGATGGACCGGAATATCCGAGTGCTACACAAATACAATCCTTACTACAATTACAACCGGGTACTACAACTTCCGTTCAATAGAGTGCTCCATTACCATACCATACAATACAATACAACATACCGAGTTTACTAAGTTCCAAATACAAATACAATGCTTCTTCCAAATTCATACATACTCATTAAGAGTCTAACATCTACCCATTCCTCACAAGCTACTTATTTCCTAAGTACAAGGTATACCTCTTGGTACACTACTACTTCAAGGCTACAAGCCTTATACCATTTACTACAATCTACATTTCATTCCTAGTAATCCAAGTATGTCCACCGGTCTCTTCTGTGACCATAACTGTTTCAGGTACCTACACACTAAAAACGTTGCCCCTAGGGGCTCAGCTTTCGCTGCATATGACTTCCGCATACCCCGCGTACTAGCGAGGGTACGCCGACCACTTGGTCGAATACATGCAATTCATTTTACAACTACATACATACATGCTTCCATTCATACCAATACAATACTACACAAATAATACATACATTTTAATACATACAAGGTAGTCCATACAAGCCAACTGATACTTACTTACCTTTCCTGAAATACGCATACACAATACATACTCAACACATACACAATACACATTACTTGTTAGCTCCATTTGTCCACCCGAGTTAATCAGATGGAGATTACTCTTTTACTCGGGGTCAATGACTTACACCAGCCAAGACCATTACTCATGCAATACTTACTTACTTACTACATACTCAAGTCAAGTCGTCGGGACCTCCGGCTCGGGGACTACTCTGCCCACACACCGGGATTTACTTGGTTCACTAATCCAGGATGCTACCCATTTAAGGGGTTTGGGCCTTGGACAAGTTTAAGAACCAGGAATCGGATCCAACCTCTTGTGTCTCCTCATCCTCACGCGTGGCCGAAACTATATCAGACTTCTACTCATTCCAATTTACTCATTACTTACGTTAGGAGTTAGGTAGTTAGGAATTAGTAGAAGTCACACATCCAAGCCACATACACAAGTACATTTCTCATATACACATCCATACAAAATACAATACAATACATGAGTACGCTACAAGATACAAATTCACTTCATCATCATTCATATATTTCATGAATTATACAAACTAGTGTTCAAGGCATTATATATCAAGAACAACATAACAAGCACAAGTAAGTGCATTATAGTCCGATTCATGCATTTATCTTATTTAGGTGGTCAAATAAGCACACAAATCGGGGTAACCAGGTTAGGATACAGAGCATGAAGAAATCATACCTTTCACCGTTATTTTGGACTCACCGACTCCTCTTCGGTGTTCAACTATTCGAATCCTAGCATACACATACAATTGGGTGGTTAATTATCTATGATTAACCTTACTTATTACTTTGTTAAAGTTTTCCCAGTTTATACTTACTAATTCATTGTTACTTAAATACACTTACTTATGTTACTTACTTGTAATTATTTTCTAAGCTTGTTTATAGCCTTAATGACCTTTAAACATCATTAATTAGGTCTTAATTACCTTATACCATTACCCATCATTACCCTACCTTAGATTAGCTTTAAAACACATTCTGTGGAGATTTTGATGTGGTCCGGGTTACTGTCCGGGTTTACATACCCGGACCACTACTTTGCAAAAGCCTCGGGTAAGTTTTATGTGTGGTCCGGGTTTGTGTGCTTATTTACAAACCCAGACCATATGGTCTGAATACTCCTCGGGTGTAAAAATGGGGTGGTCCGGGTTTAGGTCCTAGTTTACAAACCAGGACCATCCACTCTACACTACGTTCTGTATTGATTTTTGACTGGTCGGGTTTCTGTACTGGTTTACAAACCCGGACCAGTTGCTGTATTTACAAATATGCTAGTTTTTTATTATGTTTCAACTCCAAATTTCTACCAATATCTTCCCCAATATTCCTACATATAATCTAGGGTGTTTTGACCCTAATTAGGCAATCAAAACTAAGCTAATCCATCCCTATACCAATCTGTTACATAACACTCTCCACTGTCAAATTTTTCTTCCTGTTACAGTTTTTGCTCTTCAACAAATGCTATAGATTTTCCTTTCTTCTTCCCATTATTCCTATGGCTCTTTCATTGCCTCATTGCATTATACTCAACCCAAGTCTTACTCAGTACAATACTCATTTCACTAAGTGTAACACCCCAACCGCTAATCCATCCATTATCCTCTAATCATTCCCATAATTGCCTTACTTGCAGCGGAATACTTACCTACTCCCGGCGGGTGATACAACGCCGTTAACCATCCAAGGTTAACAAGGCTACTGCTACTTACCGTATCGGTCTGATGATTAGAATAAAATGCATACATACTACTTACTTTACAATACCGATTACTTACTTACATTTGATTACCGAGTATCCAAGTTATACGAATTACAATCCGGTGCTACTTCCCAAAATTAAGAGTTATACAACTACTCCTTTCTACCCAATCAAGAATTCATTACTCAAAAAGTGTACCACATGGTACACCGGCTACTCAAAAGGCTTAGCCGTGTACAACTCAGTACACCATCTAATCTTACTACTACTCCAAAAAGAATCACATCTTGACCCTACTCTACCTTCACGCCTCGCGGGTACCTGTGGAGTAAAAACATTCCCCCTAGGGGGTCAGCTTACGCTGCATATGATAACCGCATACCCCGCGTACTAGCGAGGGTACGCCAACTATTTGGTCGAGTATATGCGGTTCGTTTCATTCATACATACATACATGCTTTATACAGTACAATACAATACATTCATTTCACCAAGCATACATACATACAATACATACAAGGAGTGCAATACAAGTCATCCATTCATACTTACCATACTCACCGCGTCACGGAGATACAATTCTCCAATACATACAAAGGTCTTGTTAGCCTTATTACACACCCGGGTAATCGGGTGTTCAATACTTTTACTCCGGGTCAATGACTTACAATAGTCAAGACCAATACGAATACAATACTTCTTACATACTTTACTTCCAGTTAAGTCGGTATGACCTCCGGGCAGGGATTACTACATCCCACCACCGGGCTTTAGGGTGGCCCACTAATCCAGGATGCTACCCATTCAAGGGATTTGGTCCATGGAAAAGATTATAGCCAGGATTCGGATCCAACCTCTTGTGTTTCCTCATCCTCACGCGTGGCCGAAACTATATCGGGCTTCTACTCATTCCATTATACTCATTACTCATGTTAGGAGTTAGATGGTTAGGAATTAGTAGAAGTCCATACTTACTTCCCGTAGATACATACAATACACAAGTACTCATACTTACACATACACTTCATTTCCATTCATACATTTCATGAATTATACAAACTAAATGTTCAAGAGCATCAACAAGAACAATATAGTTCAAACATAACTAAGTGCAATATAAGTCCGATTCGTGCATTTATCTTATTGGTGATCACATAAGCACACAAATCGGGGTAACCAAGTTAGGATACAGGGCATGAGGAAATCATACCGTTCACCGTCGTAGGGTACTACCGGTTCCTTTGGAGCTCAACTATGGGATTCCTATACATACATGAAGTAGTATGATCAATGATCTATTATTGATCTACTTACTCCTTCATTGATACTTTCAATGTATACTTACTACTCCATTACTTTCTTACTTGGTTATAAAACCATTCTTTCCTTTACTACTTCATAAACTTGCTTCCTTACACATTTACTTACTTTCTTACCATTATTACTTCATCAATGGTGTATTACTACTTATATATGCATATGTGTACATAGGCATATATATGTATATATGATTACTATAATCATATAATTAAAACATTTTTTTACTCGACCGGACTTGCGACCGACCTTGCAAGTCCGGTCCATTCCAGTAGACTACATCGTGTAAAATTCCAGGGCCGACCGACCTTGCAAGTCCGGTCCCAAGGTCGGTCCATTCCAGTAGGTTTCGGATTTGAAAATTTTAGCCCGACCGACCTTGCAAGTCCGGTCGCAAGGTCGGTCCATTCCAGTAGCTTGCATTACGAAATTTTTCTGGCCGACCGAACTTGCAAGTCCGGTCGCAAGTTCGGTCCATTCCAGAAGGTTTCAGACGGGAGAATTTCTGGTCAGACCGAACTTGCAAGTCCGGTCGCAAGGTCGGTCGATTCCAGAAGGTTTCCCGTCTTGTAAATCTGGGCTCGACCGACCTTGCAAGTTCGGTCCTAAGGTCGGTCCGGCCCAGTACTTCAGTTTTAAAATCTGTTTTTGGGTGTTTTCTTTACCCATTGTTTCCCCAATCTTTACCAATACTTTCCTACATGTTTACCACTCATTTAGATGTTCTAAATCACCTTAATCCATCTACCAAACTTACTACTCAAACCTTACATTCCCTTACACATTTTTCCTCATTTCATTTCAACACTTATACTAGCTTTCTTCACACTAATGCTACAGATTTTTATTTTCCTTCCTATGCTACAGATTTTCACCTTAGCCCTTATACTCCAATACTCCCTCAACTAATGCTACTCTTAGCATCTTAAATACATTAACTCTCAACCTAATTCCATCCCATTTACAAACTCATACTAAAATCTGTTACAAGCTACTAAACATCCCTTTTAAACTCTCCAAATACTTCCTCCTCTTCAACAACTTAAGTCCTCACATGTCTACACAAAATTTGACATAGTCTCCCCTATAATTCTTACTTTGCTCACACACTATTTCAGTTCACAAGTTCACATTCTCACAACCTGTTTATACAATACATTATTCTCACAATCCAACACTACTACAACACATAAAATTCCTGCACACATATACATTCACTGCCAATGTTTTCCCAAGCTTTTACACTTCTTTAAAATACTTCAAAACTGTTACATTATCAATTCTCAATACACTACCACATTACTGCTACTTATTACTCAATTCCATTACTCATTTCACTACTAAAAACTGTTACAATACAATACACCAACTAACACAAGGTAAGAGCATTTACCTTGTCTTGCTAGTTTTTCTTCCCTTTCCTTTCCTCTTCTTCTTTTCTTCTCCTTTGTTCTCGGTTCCAATGGGTTCACACACATAAAATGCTACAGCCCATAACACATACACAATAACATTTAGCATTCATTTTATACTAACCCTAGAATTTAGGTTTTAGGGTTTAGAAAAGAATGTTACCTTCCAATGGATGAATGGAGTTCTTGAAAACAAAAGAACAAGATTCCTAGCCCAACAAAGAGCCAAAACCGGCTGAAACAACAAGGAACCAAGAGTTCAAAACTGAAAATTCTTAAAATGCTAATGAGAGCTAGGAATGATGGATTTTCGAACTTCTTTTTACCTCAAGATGATAAGGAGGTGAAGGTGCTTCTAATGGTGGACTTGAATCTTCAAATGGGGAACACCCATAAAAACGAAAATGAAGCTTTTGGATTTTTGAAAGGAGGGAAATGTTCTCCCTTGCAAGGGGATTCCAATGGTAGTAATTTTGTAATTTTAGAGCAAGATTAATGGGTTAACAAGAGGAGAGAAGGAGGGAGTTGTGTGAGTTTTCTAATTCTCCATGGTTGTCGCAAGGTAGAAGAAGAAGGAAGAAAAGAGAGAATAGAGAGGAGGGAAATCGTGAGGGAAGAGGGGAGTGAGGTGAGAGAGTCTTATTTTTTTTCTTTCTTTATTTCCTTGTCTTTTAGTTAATAAGAGAGAAATAAAGAGAGTGAGAGAGGGAGGAGTGCTGGCCGCCCCCTACACACACACACAATCTGATTTTTACTTTTTATTTGCAATGTGGACACACTAAGTTTGTTTATTTGCATTCTTACCCCACAACTTACCGGTTGTTACAGTTTTCACTAACCGGTACCCGTTTTCCGGAATTTTCTCGTTTAATTAATTTTATTGGTTCTAAAGCCCACTAATTTTATTAGTGACTATTTAGTTGACCAAAATTGTTACGAGTCTGTTTGACCCGCTTAAAGTCACGTTTTCCCGTTTCCTCGAAAAAAAGGCTTAAGCGCTTTAAGGTTTTTTAAATTTAAATCCGTTTCTTCGGGATTTGTTCCCTTGTATTTATTTTATTTTGTAATTAAGCTTTTAAAATGTATATTAGCCTAATTAATCACTGTTTTTAATTACGGGGTATTTCAATCTACCCCCCTTAAAAACTTTGCCCTCAAAGTTGCTCAAGGTTACAGTTTACCATTACTACTCATTTGGCGAGCCAATTGCCACAATACATTCTACTACCTCCTTACAAGGTGTTCACAATCTTACACTACCAGCATACGCAATTCAGATACCATGCAACATATTCAGTTCAAATACCATACGCAATACTCATCCATACACAATACTTCATTCAAATACCATACACAATGCTCCATCCAATTCATACATTACCTCAATACATTCGCAATACACTTCACAATGTCATTCGTGTCATATACCGTACGACACCAATGCATTACTCATTACACAAATACCATACGCATACCATACTCATTGTACTATATACTGAATACTACTAGCACTACTTTGTGCCAACCCCTTATTGATTATAGTAATCATATATACATATAATATATGCCTCTATACCTATATGCATATAATGTAGTAATACCCATTAATAAGTAATAATGGTAAGAAAGTAGTAATGTGTAAGGAATCAAGTTTTATGAGTGTAAAGGAAAGAATGGTTTTATAACCAGTAAGAAAGTAAAGAAGTAGTAAGTATACATTAAAGTATCAATGAAGGAGTAAGTAGATCAATAATAGACATTGATCATACTACTTCATGTATGTATAGGAATCAATAGTTGAGCTCCAAAGGAACCGGTATACGTACGACGGTGAACGGTATGATTTCTTCATGCCCTGTATCCTAACTTGGTTTCCCCGATTTGTGTGCTTATGTGATCACCAATAAGATAAATGCACGAATCGGACTTTATTGCACTTATTGTGTTTGAACTATATTGTTTCTTTTTATCTTCTTGAACATTTAGTTTTGTATAATTCATGAAATGTTGAATGAAATGAAGTGTATGTGTAATTTGATACTTGTGTATTGTATGTATGTATGGAAGGAAGTATGGACTTCTACTAATTCCTACCATCTAACTCCTAACATGAGTAATGAGTAAAATGGAATGAGTAGAAGCCCGATATAGTTTCGGCCACGCGTGAGGATAAGAGACACAAGAGGTTGGATCCGAATCCTGGCTATAATCTTTTCCATGGACCAAATCCCTTGATGGGTAGCATCCTGGATTAGTGGGCCACCCTAAAGCCCGGGGGGTGATGTAGTAATCCCTGCCCGGAGGTCATACCGACTTAACTGGAAGTAAAGTATGTAAGAAGTAAGTATTGTATTTGTATTGGTCTTGACTATTGTAAGTCATTGACCCGGAGTAAAAGTATTGAACCCCGATTAACCCGGGTGTGTAATAGGCTAACAAGACCTTTGTATGTATTGGAGAATTGTATCTCCGTGATGCGGTGAGTATGGTAAGTATGAATGGATGACTTGTATTGTACTTCTTGTATGTATTGTATGTATGTATGCTTGGTGAAATGAATGTATTGTATTGTATTAAAGCATGTATGTATGTATGAATGAAACGAACCGCATGTACTCGACCAAATAGTTGGCGTACCCTCGCTAGTACGCGGGGTATGCGGTTATCATATGCAGCGTAAGCTGACCCCCTAGGGGGAATGTTTTTACTCACAGTACCCCCCGCGAGGCGTGACGTAGAGTAAGGACTGGATGTGATTCTTTTTTGAGTAGTTAGTAGGATTGGAATGGTGTACCGAGTTGTACACGGCTAGGCCTTTTTGAGTAGCCGGTGTACCATGTGGTACACCTTTTTGGATATTGAATTCTTAATTGGATAGTAAGGAGAGGATGTATAAACTCTTCATTTTTGGGAAGTAGCCTGGAATGTAATTCATATATTTAGATACTCGGTAATCAAATGTAAGTAAGTATTGGTATTGTAAAGTAGTATTATGTATTGGTTTATTCTAATCATCAGACCGATACGGTAAGTAGTGTAGCCTTGTTAACCTTGGATGGTTAACGGCGTTGTATCACCCGCCGGGAGTAAGTAAGTATTCCGCTGCGAGAAGGGTAATTATGGGAATGATTAGAGGATAATGGAAGGATTAGCGGTTGGGGTGTTACAAAAAGTGGTATCAGAGCGAAGTCTCGCTCTGATGATTAGAATCTTAAGAGTAGTGATTACCGAGTTAGGATTTCAACCGTCTTAAGACGGATATTTAGAAACCTAACTAGGAACTACCGTTAGCAATAACGGATACCATTAACGTCTGCAAAGACGATACCATTGTTTGAATGAAGACCATGAGGTCATAGTATCACGACATCTAATGTAATCCACACTTGTTCAGATGTCAGGACGTGGTCCAGGTCGTCCCAGAGGAGGGGGCAACGAAGGACCAAGCGCGCAGACGATAGCTGAAATCGTCGCCGCCACGGTAGCACAGATGCTACCGGATGTAATCACTGTTGTACAACAAACACACAAAACCAGCAGCAGCAAGCCCGACCCACCTCATCCCCGAGAAACGAATTGGGTAAAAGCTGTCGCCGACCTTCGACCTCCATGCTTTAGAGGCGAGAGCGACCCCGCCAAGCTCGAGGCCTACCTCTCCGAGATGGAGACGGCCTTCGAGACACTTGAGACTCCCGCTGGAGTTCGAGTGAGGATAGCTGCGTACTACCTCAAAGACGCGGCTATGGACTGGTGGAAGCTCGTTAAGGCCGAGCACATAGCTGACCCGCATTCGGATGGGAAGCATTCACCTCTCTCCTCCGATCTAAGTACTACCCCGAGCATGTCAAGACCAAGAAAAGGCTTGAGCTCGATGCACTAAAAATGACCGAGAAGATGACGGTTGATGAATATTACCGCACCTTCACCTCTCTTCTCCTTCTACTTCTACCCGACCTTGGTATACCGGCCAAGTCTTGGTCGACCGCTTCTACGGCGGATTGAGCCATCGACTCCGGTATGGCATGGGCTTCACACCGGTTTACCTCCCTTCAGGTAAACAAGTTGAACCCTTAAAAGCCATGAGTAATGTGAATTAGTATTCCCGTATGTAAATGTAACCTAATGCCTAAGTAATTCAGGAGTGTTACCACGCTGCATCTCGAGTTGAGATCACCTGCCAGCTAAGAGATGAGGAGCAAGCGCTGAAGCGCAAGGTGAGCGGCAAAGGTAACCCCTCCGATGACCAAAACCAATCCAAACCTTGGAAGAAAAGGAAGGGGAAGCACTCCCACCATAAGAACACTTCCGGAGACGGCGGTGCCCATGCTGAGAAGGGCAAGGCAACTGAGCCATTACAGATTGCCTACACCGCACCAGTGGCAGCGAAGCCACTGAGGTCTCAGCCCTACAGGGGTAAGAAACCGAAACCGAATTAGTACACTTGTGAATTTGTATGTATATAGAGTATTGTAAGTATACCAAACCTTGCTAACTTGAAAGCTATAGGTTCTGATTTGGCCAAGGAAAGAACCATCAATCTGATGGCCGCAGCTACATCTGCCGTAACTGCAACAAGGATCATCCCGGCACAGATTGCCAAGGAAGGGAGATCCGCTGCTTCACTTGTCAGAAACCGGGCCACCGTGCCAATGCATGCCCGGAGAATCTAAGCCCAAGGCAACTACCAGGGCTACAAGCAGCGTGAGGGCAAGGAGGTTGCATCTGGCGATGCTCATGCCCAGCACACCTCACAGGGACAGGGATCCCGAGGTCCGCAGAAGGGCGCACCGCAGAGGCAGCCGGCCTTACACATCATAGACCGTGATGGGACCGGGACTAAGTCCGGC
>CM041778.1:197646299-197878949 GCA_023374045.1 Limonium bicolor | reverse complement strand
GCCTGTGTATTGACTATCGAGAGCTGAATGCAGTTACGGTGAAGAACCGTTACCCTTTACCACGCATCGACGACTTATTTGATCAGTTGAAAGGGGCATCAGTATTCTCCAAGATAGATCTACGATCCGGATACCATCAGATTGCCATCCGTGACAGTGACATTGAGAAACAGCATTCAGAACCAGATATGGACACTATGAGTTTACGGTTATGCCGTTTAGTCTATCCAATGCACCAGCCAAGTTCATGGATTTAATGAACCGCTTGTTCCAAGATCAGTTGGACAAGTCAGTGGTAGTCTTCATCGACGATATACTTGTGAACTCGAAATCGAGAGGTGAGCACGAAAGCCACCTGAGAAGTGTGTTGCAGACATTGAGAAAGAATCAGTTATATGCGAAATTTTCAAAGTGTGAGTTTTGGTTGAACCAAGTATCTTTCTTGGCCATGTGATTTCTGAAGCCGGGATCGCTGTTGATCCGGCAAAGATTGATGCAGTGCGCACCTGGCCTAGGCCGAAGACAGTTACCGACATCAGGAGCTTCCCGGTCTGGCAGGTATTATAGGAGGTTGTGAAGGACTTCTCCAGTGTCTCGAAGCCGATGACTTCCTTGATGAAGAAGGATGCACCATTCGAGTGGACAGATGACTGTGAGAGTTCTTTCCAGAGTCTCAAGGATGCTGTAACATCGCACCAGTCCTGACTTTACAGACGGTCCAGATGGTTTTGAGGTCTATTGTGACGCATCAGGCAGAGGTATGGGTTGTGTGTTGATGCAACACGGGAAGGTCGTAGCATACGCCTCCCGACAGCTGAAGAAACATGAAGAGAACTACCCTACCCACGATTTAGAATTGGGTGCCATTGTCTTCGCACTGAAGATATGGCGACATCACTTGTATGGGGTAAGTGTGACGATTTATTCTGACCACAAGAGTTTAAAGTACTTGTTCATCAGAAGGAGTTGAACATGAGACAAAGAAGATGGGTCGAGTTTCTAAATGACTACGACATCAATCTGCAGTATAAAGAGGGTAAGGCAAATGTGGTAGCTGACGCATTGAGTCGCCGAGCACACTCTCTCCATTCGCTAGTCTCTCATTCTAGCTTGGTTGAAGAGGTGCGGAGTGCTCGATGTCGGATCAGTACATATATGGCGAGTAGTTATGGGAGATTAGACAGAAGCTTATTGATGGCACATTCGAGGGTCAGAAGTACGACTTCCGACTCCACGATGATGACTGATTAGGCTGAATGGCCGATGTGTATTCCGAGGAGTAGGCTGAGCTGAAGGAGCGCATACTGAGTGAATCCCACTGTTCTACGACTTCGATTCACCCCAGAGCTTCAAAAATTTATAAGGGTATGACATTATTTTTGGTGGACTAGAATGAAAAAGGATGTGAATGATTATGTGTTAAGGTGTCTCACTTGTCAGAAGGTCAAGTGAGCCCACCGACGCCTGGTGGTATGGTACAGCCACCAGTGCCTGCGTGAGTGGAAGTTCCTGATATTTCTATGGACTTCGTAGTAGGGCTTCCGCCTACAAGGGGAGGTCTGAATATGATTTGGGTTGTTGTTGACCGACTGACCAAGGTGGCCGGTTCATTCCGATGAAGGACACTTGGAAAGTGGCAAGACTTGTAGAGCTCTTTGATAGAGAGATTGTTCGGCACCATGGGGTACCGAAGACTATCGTGTCTGACAGGGATACAGATTCCTCTCCAGGTACTGGAAATCCACACGGGAAGCGCTTGGTACCGAGCTGAAGCTAAGTACAGCGTTCCACCCACAGACAGATGGTCAGAGTGAGCGCACTATCCAGACACTTGAGGATATGTTACGTGCATGTGCACTTGACTTTCAGACCAGCTGGATGACAAGTTACATCTGATCGAGTTAGCTACAACAACAGTTACCATGCTTCGATCAAGATGTCTCCCTTCCAGGCTTTGTACGGTAGACCATGCCGCACGCCATTATGCTGGGATGAGTCGAGTGAGACGGTCATTATAGGGCCAGAGTATTTGGAACAAGTTCAAGCAGAAGTACGCCAAATCCGGGCTAACATGAAGGCAGCTCAAGATAGGCAAAATCATACGCCGATGTGCGCAGACGTGACCTGGAGTTCGTGGGCGATCAGGTATTTCTCAGGGTATCCCCCATGAAGGGAGTGTTTCGTTTTGGCCAGAAAGGCAAGTTGAGCCCAAAATATGTGGGGCCTTATGTTGTGACGGAGCGGATTGGCCCGGTAGCTTACAGACTTGATTTACCCGCCGAGCTGGGCAAGGTACATGATGTATTTCATGTGTCCCAGTTGAAGAAATATATGTCTCATCCGTCTCATGTACTTCAGCCAGAAAGGCTAACCTTAGAGCCGACCATGCGATCAGTGGAGACTCCGGTACCGATTCTGGATACTAAGACTCGAGACACTCGTCATAAGTCTGTAAGACTGGTGAAGGTTCTCTGGTCTAACCAGGACGTTGAGGAGGCCACTTGGGAGCTGGAAGGCAAGATGAAGGTGAAGTACCCGTCGTTGTTTACTTCTTAGCGTTTCTATGTATAGGGTACAGGGTGTACCCTATTTAAGGGGGGTAGAGCCGTTTCGGTTATGCGTGTACGACATGTATTCGGATACATTGTCTGTGTTATGTTGTTACCTTGTTGTGTTACAGACCGTTGAGTCTGAATGATGTTGTGTTGTATGAGTTTGGACCTGGTGTCCGATATTATGTAAGTATGTGTTAATGTTGTTATGAAAGTATTGTTGATATATGTTCATGTGTTCTAATATTTAGGATATGTGGAAGTATGAACTTTGGGGACAAAGTTCTTTAAGGGGGGTAGATTGAAATACCCCAAACCTTAGTATGTTGTTTAAACATTTAAATATGGTATTAAGACTAAAAAGAGTCTTAGAAACATTAGTAAACAATTTAAACCATAGAAAACACAAATAAATGCCTTAAAGTCAATTAGGGCTAAAATGTGTTCTAAGCTTGGGATAAGCTTGGGTGAGACCTAATGAGCTTACCAAGACTTATTTATATACTAAAGAACATATTAAACCAATTACCAAAGAAAACCAAGCTTGAAAACACAGTTAAAACACAAAATGTGCTTTTAAGGAGTCTTAAAAAACATTTTTGAAAAATGTCTTGTAAACGAGTTTTGAATGGCTAAATGTCCATCATTACTCTTTAATTAATATGTGTACTACTTAGTATCACATTTGGAAGTCTATATCAATGGGAAATCAAAAATTCACATCATATATGCCTTGTTTTAGTGAATAGTAACAAAATAAGCAAGTTTATAACATAAGTTTATATAAGTAAGTTAAATGGTCAACAAAGACTAAAACACCCCTAGATGACTAATGGGGGCCGGTTTTTATGAGGTGAGTCACCACCTTGTAAGTTAACAAAAAAAAAATAACAAATGATAAAGCAAGTTACTATTTGCTTACTACTTAATCTCTTAAAAGTGAAACTTATCTTCACTTCTCATTCCCTCTTCATTTTCCACGGTTCCAAGCTCTCTTCTACCTCCTTCTTGCTCTCCATTCACGGTTTTGCAATAGTACCACACCATTCTTCATCTTCAACCTCTGTAACTCCTAGCTCACCTTGCCAAATCAAAAACAAAGACCACCATTCTCTTAGTCTCATCAAGCTCTTCATTCCTATCTTCTCAAAATCCCAAGAGCTCCATTTCGGTGCCAAGAGGAATCACCATGGGAGGAGCTTGAGCTCATCTTTTCACATTTGTTGTTCTCCTTTGCTTCTAGGTAGAAAACTCAAAGAAAAATAACATTCCTTCATGTTTTTATGTTGTCCAAAAATCACCTTAATGGTGTCCTTATGTTGCTTTGTTCTAGCTTCATTTCAACCTTTCATGGACTAGGTGGAGTCCTCTCTTGATATATATTCAAACTCTCTTCAAGCTCTAAGGTAAAACAATCATCTTAATGCTTAAAAATAATACATGTAACTAGGGTTTACAATGAGATGAAGCATAAAGCTTGTATACTCATTTTATCATTTGTATAATTTTTAGAAGTTGACAAGCAACTAAAAGCCTTGCCAATTTAGTCAAGGAAACAAGAAAGAAGTTTGTGAGGAAAAGAGGTAAATATGCTAACCTAATGTGGTTTAAAGTCTTAGGAGAAATGAGCTTATATTGTTTATGAAAATGATTTAAGGAGCCAATGGAAAATGACTTAGAAGAATGCTCTCAAGGGCTTAGTAAAAGGTATATGTATTGTTGGGTGTATTTGCAGGTCAAAGGCAAATATAATATGGGAAATTCAGTGTTTATGATTACGCATCTTAAGGGCCTAAGAGCCATGTTATTTAAGGGCCTAAGTGCCAAGCAATTTAAATTATGCACTATATTGTGATGTAGTGCTAAATGAGTGAAGTTTTGTGTATAAGAATGTGCTTAATGGATTTTAGTGTTCTTGGATGTTTAATAGTGAAAACAATGTGTTTTGGCTTAGCAATGTTTTAAGAGAGTTCATGTCAAAATTTAGGTAGTATACAAGAAGTTCTAAGTGTTTAAAGTGAGTTTTGGTAAGTTAGGAAGTGTTTAGAATGGTTAAGTGTTCAACTAGTGAAAGAAACATGCATTAAGGTATTCTAGGAAATAAAAAGGACTTAGGCAATGTTTTAGAGGATTTAGAATGCAAAAGAATGTTTTGGGATACTTCAAGATCATGGTGAGATTGTGTTTAGGACTTGTGCAATGTTGGTGAATAAGGGAGAAGTAATGTATTGCATGAAGAAACTATAGAATTGTAGAGATGTTTAAGCAATTGGTAGGAAGTAAAGATGCTTGGGAAATAATGTAGTAGTGGTGAGGAAACATTATTGGCATAGTGGTTATCATAGGTATGAAACACCACTTAGAAGCCTAAGGAGAAAACATTATAAGTGTTAGGAATTTTGGTAAGAAATGAGTAAGTGTATAAGAGAAAGAAGATGAGTTTTATGGATGTTGTATTGAGAGAATAAGTGTGCCAAGTGGTGTTGGAAAACATTAGAAGGCTTGAGGAAAAGTTTGGAGAGGATTTGACAATTTTTGGGCATGTTCTGGTGGCGTCCGACCCAGGGGGCGACCCAAGTTTGGGTCAGACGGCCTCTGTTAGACGCCAGTAAGTGGTTCTAGAACGGTCCGACCCAGAGGACTTGGGTCGGACATGGGTCGGACGGGTGAGTTTAAAAGACGGTAAAGTTTCTGGAATGGTCCGACCCAGAGGACTTGGGTCGGACATGGGTCGGACACGGTAGAATGTTTCAAATCCGAAAGTTACTGGAAGGGTGGTTTGCCAGTTGGGTTGGGTCGGACGGTGGGTCGGACTGACCAAAACTTAAAAAAAAAACATAAAAGTATGGCTTAAGTAATAAACCCTAGGGGGTATAATGTAGGTAATCAAGTATAAGTTTAGACATTAAAGCATGTCGTATAACCATGTTAAACACTTAGTAAATTTGAAGTTAAGTAAGTAATTAACCGACATTCTTTAAACATGTATAGGAGTGACCTACGGTGGAAATCAATCGAAGCAAGGACCAAGGTATGGTTTTCTTGCAGTCTGTTGCCTACCGGTTTACACCGGCTTGTGTGTGTTTGTTTTCCTGTGTGTTTATGACCTTGTAAGACTTAAATCATGTAACGAGTTTACAGTTGTTAAATATTATTACATTGTTAAGTATGACTCTCTCTTCCCTTGTGTGTGTCTAACAAGACTTAACCTATTGTGTGTGATTGGTTCATTGAGTTCAATGTTGAACTTCTAACAAGTGCTAACGGGGGAGGTGAGGAGTCCGGTCTGTTCCGGCCACGCGTGTGAGTATGGGAGTCGATGTCATAAACCGGTTCGATTCTCTTTGTATGTTATGGTTGTTATCCAATTTGGTTTTCAACCTTCCCTTTAGCTTAACCAAGGCTATTTTACTGACTCACGTCGGGCCACAGGGGCATACTATGTTTTGTTTCGGTGTGCTTGGATCACTATATCCGAGGCACCTTGTGTTAAGTTATCCGTTCAATCTAACAGGACGGTAACGAGTTATGTAACGAGCTTAGCATGAGTATGGCAACATTCTCTAGGCTCTCCATGGGAACTAATTGTATTGGTTCACTTCCTAAAAGGAATTGTTCTTGTATGTTATGTGTGATGTTGTGTACAATACTCATGTTGTGATATATGTATATGTTGTGTGTTTTAAAAAGAATGTCATGTCATCATGACAATTAGTTGCGCGTATCCGGTAGCCGATGGGTTGCGCGTTAACCATACCAGCCAAGGGTTGCTGACACCCTCGGGGGCTCCATATTTCTTTTACTGCAGGATGAGGATCGAAGAAGCGGAATAGCTTTAGATTCTAGGATGCAGGATTACTTTTGGTTGTTTTTTTGATGTTGAGCCCGGGATGCGCCTGTGCTCCTGAGGCGATATATTTGGAACCGTTGTAGTACAATGATGGTCGTTAACAGTTCACAGTGACAGTTTGTGGTGTACAGTTACGTTTATGGATGTAGTAACAAACTCGGTATTATGTTTATGTATTAATGGTTATTAGTTCTATGCTCGGGAGTCTGATCATCAGACCGATAATCTCGTATTTATTCTGCCTTGTTGACCACGTGGGTGGTTAACGGCGTTGTAGCACCAAATAGTTAATTTATTTAGTTGTTAAATTCTGCTGCGATTACAAGTATTGTTAAGTGCGTATTAGGGGTGTTACACTTACTTTATTTCCAGATTCGGGCCGATATTAGAATACTCAATAGCCATTATCAATCCAAGCATATATCATGCCACGAAATGAACAAGTTACCGGGGAAAATGGGTTAATTCTCTAATCTTAATACTAACTCCTAAATCATAGAAGAAAGTAGAAAGATCATTAAGAGTGTCTAACCTATCTTACTCTAGTTTTTTCTTCCTTAGTAAAATTCGCATAAAGAAACCAAGTGGCCAACTAGATTCATTGCAAGAAAAACCAACTCTTAATGAGAACTTGAAACTATATTAAGGAGATCACATTGTTACAAGGAGTTTCATCCCAACCAAGAACATAAGGATTACTACTCAATCATCCATGCAAAATAAAATAAAATATACAAAGGGAAGGAAGGGATTTGACATAGCCTTCACCCTCAAAAATCTTCTTTTCTTCTCCTAGATGGTGTGTAGCAACCCTTGATTGAACTGGTGTCAATTATGTGGAATATAGGTGCGGGAATATGGAAGGAATGATGTCCCAAGTGTACAGACTCTCGCCCTTTTATAGACAACATTTTCTTCATGTGCCGGGAGTCATGCCGGGTGAGAGTGATCCGGCATCATGCAAAGCACGTGATAACTGGTAACGGTCGAAACCGTCAAGGCGCGTGAAAAGTCACTTGTGCCGGACAGGGAATGTCCGGCACTGTGTACCCGGCATCAGTTGAACCGCCAACGGTAAGTAACTGCTATCGTTTGACAAACAGTGACAACTCTCTCTGCTGTCCGCCGCCCAACAATTACCGTTTCGGTTGTAATGCCCAACATTAACTCGTTTCTGCTAATACTCCGTGCAGCAGAAGCCACTCGGCCTCATACCCGGCACCACTTGGACTTTTAATCAGAATTTCGTTCCTTGCGTGAAAAGCATATAAACATAAGTCTGAAGAAATAATAAGCTTTTATACATAATATAACATAATACTAACTATTCTAACCTTATTTCTGTAAATATCTTTATAATTATAGCATATAAATCTGATAATTATGTGGCTTATCACTAATGTCAACCTAAAAAAAACTATTAAATTATGAAATCAGAAAACAGGAAATTGGGGGGGGGGGGGTTAATTGATGAATTGTATTTCTAAAAGTAAAATAAACAATAACAATAACTGCAGAAAGGGAAGTGTTGGTTTTCTTGATAATTATGGGGAAATCCCGGTTACTACTCCTCATAAATCTCAGTTCCCTTCTCAATATGTTACCAGTTTCTAGATTAAAATCCTGCTCAGATTATTTCACGTTTGGTCTCCCACTCGACGAAATCTAATTAGCAATTTCCAAACCCTAACTCTTGTTATGAATTTCCTAATTGTTAACAGTTTTAAGTACAATCTAATTAGATAATCAGCTAATATTCTAAGGGAATTGTCGTCTCCAAATTAATTGGTTTTGTTCCTATAGTCTATTGAATGCGCAGTTCTCACTTGTAAGCAAACAAACTAGTAATCTCTAATTATTGGCCAGACTATCAGAGAATTAATATAAACAAAGAACAAAACTTTAATCTGATTAAAACTAGTAAAACCACAAAGATAATGGAACCTTGAATTCAGATTACATAGCAAACCGGAATCTAAAACGACTACTTAGACATGATAAATTTAGAAACAACAATAGTAGATAGAGAGAAAGTCATCAAATATGTAATGGAAATCTAATGTCGTAATCCCAATCTGCTCTACTATCTCCAATCTAAATGAACTGTTGTTCTCCTCACTCTTCTATGAGGCTAGGGTTTGATGAAACTCACATGGACGATGCTAAAGTGTTATATTTTGGTCCGATATCAAATTGAAGTTTTTTAAGCTCACATGTGACATGTGGGACCCAATGAATATGTGATTGTCATTGGGTCCCACAGGTCACATGTGAGCTTAAAAAACTTCAAATTTGATATTGGACCAAAATATAACACTTTAGCATCGTCCATGTAAAATTTCATCAATTTTGGACAACATTTAAGCAGTTTAAAGTTAAATTACTAAAATCACGGGGTATATGTGAATTACGAAAGAAAACAGGGGTATCTCGTGAATTTTCCCTTAATCTTTTATTTCAGTATCTTAACAATATTCTGGCCCTTCGCTAGCATTGGTCCGGGTTTGCAAACAAGTACGTAAACCCGGACACCTTTTAAATTAGGCAGTAGGTTTCTCTGAAGGATGGTCCGGGTTACAAACAAGTACGTAAACCCAGACCATAGCTGAAATTAAGCAGAGGAGTCTTTGAGAGATTGGCCCGGGTTTACAATTGGGATACAAACCCAGACCAACATAAAAACATGGCAGAAGCTTGATCGATTGGTTGGTCCGGGTTGTGAACAAGTACACAAACCTGGACCACACTTAAAATGCACCAGAATAGTTGTTTGCTCCCGTTTGGTCCCGTCTTGATCGTTAAGTTCTTGGCACATGAACCTAGACCCTTTTCTTCAGTTTTTACCTGTTTTAGCATAAAAACCAAGTAAGCGAAGTTCTTTGCATATAAAAAAAATAATACGTAAGGAATTGTCATATAAATCAATAAAATATTAATCACATTAAGCGTAGAAATATAGATAAATTTCGCACTTATCAGATTCCGAGTGAAACGAAGTTGACGAGCCGGAAAGATAATGATCATTTGTTGATAGTTGGCTAGAACACGCACTCAGGAAAGTCCTTCCTTGGCAGCATGGCGCACGGAGAATTGCAGGGTAAGGCACTCAACGGTAGAAGGAAGTAAATCCGCAGTGAAACCATGCACCCCTGTAGAAAGGTGATTATTATGTTGTGGTAATATGAAAACGCATTCCCTGACGCTTGAGTAAGTCAATACTTCCATCCACCGTAATGTCCACATAGTCACGATGAGTTGAGCGATGCATCTTAAGAGCCACAGCGTCTGAACCTGAGCAGCTAAAGCTGAATTTAAAAAACCATCCGCTTGGCACCACCCCCAGGCAAAGGAGACGAAAGAAGTGTGGGTTGCCTGACAACGCGCATACCAGATCCTCTAGAGGAAACATGTAAGATATGATAAGTTCGCCACTGTCCAAGTACAACATTCATGATAAAAACTAGTCTAAAGAATTCCTATATGTATTAGAAAGAGATGGTGTGATCAGAGCCATCATAGCCAGTAGCCTGGAAACAGGGCAATGCACAAAGAGTGGATGAGTTTCTGCAACCCCACAGAAATGGTAGGAGGCCTTTGTGGCAACATGAAGACGACACTAAAGAGTAGCTTTACATGGCACCAACCTGTAGTAACTTCCATTCAAAAGACTAACGCGCTTAGGAAATCACATTTCCATAAGCGTTGGTTGCAGGTCCCATGGCGGACCGACAACTGGAGGAAGCATTAGGTAATTGAGTGAGATGAAGGGCAACATAGTAGGCCTGATTGACTATAAATTCTCCCGAGGGTGTTAGTCCCCAAGTCCAAGTATCATATGGAAGTGGACCTTGTTGCAAAGGAATCGATATATGATGGAGGCTACATCTTCACCAGGAAACCATTAATGGGGTACGGGACGTTCCAAAAGCTGAAGGGTCCAGCAGCAGATCTACAGCCTTTCCATGGTGGAGGTGAGGGATAAGGATCTTCCAAAGGAAAGGCTTCCACCTGGCTTATCCGGAATCTAGCGAGCTAAAATTGAGTAGATGACCATCAAAGATACGTCGATGCTTACCAAATTCACCAAATCTCTAACTCCCATTAAGGCTCTCCAAACTAGGCTAGTGGTAGAGGTGGGGGCATAGGCCCAAGGTCATCTTGAGCGAGATAACATGCATGATAAATCTTGATATAAGAGAATTGGGTGCTGAAGAATGTGCCATAATTGCTTGGCCAACAAAGCTCGATTAAAAGAGATAAGATCACGAAACTTCAGCCCCCTGAGCCAATGCCTGTGCACATGTCCGACCATTTACACCAATGAATGGACTACTTTGAGGGTGAACCAAACTACTAGAACCTGCAATGAACGACTGCAGTTGCTTCAAAAACGAACGTGGAAGGGCAATAACAGACATGATGTAAGTAGGGATAGCCTGAAGAACCGACTTAATAAGAACAGCATGGCCCGCCTGAGAGATCTTTTTATTCCATGATTGGAGCCTTTGTAAACCAACAAGACAATCTTAAGATATGCAAAGACTGAGGATCGGTTACGACCACATAACTTGGGAAGCCCAAGTATAGCTCCCAAACGATACCTGGAGGGCTTCAAGATTTGAGCAATATTATTACGATGGCCATGTCCTAAGCGTGTGAGAACATGATTGCTGATTTATCATTATTGATACGTTGACTTGAGGCTGGAGAATCAAGCAAAATATGACATAGAGCAAGCACATCGAGACAGAAGTAGAGCCAAACAGAATACAAACATCTGTAAAAAGCAAATTAGTGATAGGCGTGCCTAGACCTCGCACCTGAAAAACAGAGTATAATCCTGTATCTGAGGCTAGCTGCAAAGACGACGAAACAGCCTCCATGCAACAAATAAACAGAAAAGGAGATAGTTGGTTCCCTTGACCGTAAAAACCCACTGAGGTTGAAAAGAAATACCTGGGAAACCACTGATAAGGACATCCATAGTAACTAAAGTCAAACATTTATAAAATTAAGGAAATCCAATGGGGATGAAAAAATACCCATACTAAAAAGTCAAGGAGAAAAGCACCATCGACACGATCAAAAGCCTAGAATGTCACTTTGTATTAAAAAAAAACCCTTGAGTGAGCGGGGACTGCCGCATCATATGTAAAAGCTCATGGGTACAAGAATCTGTTGATCAGAAATGAGGCGCCCTTCAACAACAGCACTTTGATTTTCAAAATGATATGAGGCATAACGAGCTTGATTCTGTTGACTAACACCTTAGAGATGACCTGGTAAAGGGTGTTACATAACAAAATGGGGTGATAGTCAATGATGAATGAGGCATTCTTTGATTTAGGAATAAGCACCAAAAGTGTATGATTAAGATCTGGAGGCATAGATGCAGTATTAAGAAAGGTGAGTGTCGTAGATATAAAATCATCACCGATAAGAGGCCAAAAGGGCTTGAGAAATACCCCATTGATACCATCTGGCCCTGGTGCTTTAGTCGGGGACATTTGCTTATAAGCTGCAATCACTTCTTCACGAGTATAGATCGATCTCATAGAGACATATAAATGATGAGGGACACGGTGTTCAACACAAGATAATAAATGCGAATGAGATGCTGGATTGGTTGAAGTAAACAAGTCAACAAAGAAATTCTAAACAACTGCTTCGATACCATTCTAGGAGGTTTAAGTTGGAGATAATGGTGAAGAAGAAAGTGCATAGATTGCATTTCTCCTGGCTCTGGATTTGGTACGTGCATGAAAATAGGAGAGTTACGGTCACCAACTTGTAATTATGATTGACAGGAACGCTGCTGAAGTCTAACTTCCTCCTTAAGTAGTAAATCGTCCAAGGAACAGGTAAGCTGGCGCCACTGAGAAACATTTGTTTGAGTTGGGGGAGCAACAAATAAAATCTGTAAATCATTTTGCACTTGAGTGAGCCTCCTTTTTATCCAAATTTGATGTGCCCCCAAGCACGTAAGCGATGGCCATGTCGTCGCACTTTAACATGGTAACGCGTAGCAGACCCACAAGCATTCTAAATCTGGTGAACTAAAGACTTTTATTGCGAGTTTTGAGCCCAGCAATTCTTGAAACGGATAGGTTTCGGCCCCTTGCGAGTTGAAGGCTGCATAATCAGATCGATGGGCATATTGTGTTCAACTGGAGAGAAAAATTATTGCGTTCGCCTGTTCAAATAAAAAGAAGTGACATCAAGCATAATACGAAGAAACCAATATAAGTTGAAATTATACCGGTTAGGAAGCTCCAAGAAATGAGAGTCGAAATTAGGTCTTCTTGAATCCCCGATTTCCCGTCCTGTAGTGGCCATCTCTCGTGCCCACTACCCTATTCTGTTTGTTTCTAATTCGTTTTCTTTTTTTGATCGAAAAACGGGGGCATCCTAGCCCTCTTGTTTCTAATTGTTTTCAAATCTGGAGAAAGGCACAATCATGGATGAGGGAGCCATCATTGAGCAGATCGTAAAAAAGAAACGGAGCCACGGCTCTTTTGCTTCGGAGACTGATTTGAGAATGGATACTCAAGAAAGCGGTTCGTCGGATCGTAACGCGGAGAGTCAACAATTGCAACGAAGTTCATTTCGTGATGTAATCCAAGGTAATCTTCAGGAGGAAGTTGATGATCTTTGTGAGGGCCTGGATGATGCTTCGGATGATGAGTCAGACTCGATGGATGACGAGGATGCGAAGTGTCCCACCATTTCGATTACTAAAGAACAAAAATTGAGGTTCCAGCGTCCATGGAGGCAGGCGATTATCGTAAAACTGCTGGGCAAAACCCTCCCGATGAATGTGCTGTTCGATAGGCTGACACGAAGATGGAAGCTCCAGAGTGACTTCACCATGGACGGTTTAACAAACGGTTTTTTCAAGATTACGTTCTCGAACAAGGAGGATCTACGCTTCGTGCTAGCAGAAGGTCCGTGGCCAATTATGGACCACTACCTCACAATAAGAAGGTGGCGTCCCAACTTCAATCCAAATACGGAGGCGCTGTCCTCACTTGAAGTGCTGGTGAGATTTCCAGATTTGCCAAGTGAATACTACAATGAGGAATTCCTTTCGTTGGGAGCAAGGGTGGGAAAGGTCAAACGCGTTGATTTATCTCCGGCCGTCTTTGGTAAATCCCGTCTGGCAAGAGTAGCAATCGAAGTTGACCTTACGAAGCCGCTGCTTGCAAAATACAAATTCCGTCGTAGAGTGATGAAGATAGAGTATGAGGGTTTACACTTGGTCTGTTTTAAGTGTGGGTGCTATGGGCACAAAGACTCAGTTTGCCCTTTCGATCAGAGCGAGAGCAATATCCAGCAAGAAGAGGGTGTCAAGCTAATCCCAAATCAAAATCCGGAACAAGTCTCGCACATCGTTGACGACTATGGCGACTGGATGGTGCCGAAAAAGAAAAACACGGTCAAGAAACCTCAGAACTCCAAACAGGCGCCGCAGGATGTAGCTCATAAAGGCAGAAAATCTGATTCGAAGTTTGCGATCTTGGAAGGTGAGGAAGAACATGATATCCAGCATCAGATGGTTTCGACCCCAACTCCTCAGGTTATCACACAACCGGGGGTAAACACTGAATTTAATCCTTCAGTGCCCATCCAGAGTGGGCTTAATCAAGAAGTTGGAAGAGTACAACCGGTTCGAGTAGCTAAGGTTTCGGGGGACCCAGATCCGAGATTGAATCGCCTATCAAAAGAGCCTCCTCCTGTGATTGCAAGTGGAATTGGTGGAAGTTCGTCCAGCAACCCAGTCCTAACAGATCGAGGAGGAAAATCGGGATCTCTTCCTGGTAATCAGGTAAAATCAATAGTGAATTCTATCCAGTCTAAAGGAGGAGGTAAGTAATCTTACTGTTTATTTATGATTGATAAGATCGTATTCTGGAATGTGAGAGGGGCTCTTAAGCCTAGTTTTCATCGTGCTGTTAGAAACATTTTGTCTAACTATCGTCCTATTATCATGGTTTTAATGGAGCCTAGGATCAGTGGGTCAACTGCCGACTCTGTCTGTCGTAAACTGGGTTTTAGAAACTATTTTAGAGTAGAAGCTGAGGGCTTTAGCGGTGGAATCTGGCTAGTCTGGAATGATAGTACTGTGGTTGATATTCTTACTAGTAATGAGCAGTTTGTCCATTGTAAGATTAATTTTGGGAACAAGGCTTTTGTTCTTACTGCGATTTATGCTAGGCCTGCTATGGCTATCAGGAATATGATTTGGGATAGCCTTGACCTTGCCCAACCTTTAGATTCTCTCCCATGGGTTTTGGGAGGGGATTTTAATGCTACTCTTCTTGCTACTGATAGATCTCCATGTACTTTGAATAGTCTTGGCATTGACAGGCATTTTTCGAATTGGTTCCATAAAAGAGGTCTGGTCTTAGTCAAGACTATTGGAAATAGATTTACATGGTCCAACGGGAGACATAGAGCTTGTTTAGACTGGGTTATTGCCTCGACGGAGTGGAATAATATGTTTTCTGACGCCTTTGTGGAAGTTTTACCCAGATTCGCCTCTGATCATAGTCTGCTTATTCTTAGTCTTAATCCTTCCCCAATGGTGTTAATAGGCCTAAGTCTTTTAAGATGCTGGCTGCTTGGTTTTCTCATCCGAACTTTAGTCAAACTATTCACCAAAACTGGGTTAATGATAACCCCTTAGTGAGTCTCTTAGTGATCTGAGCAACCATCTTTCTACCTGGAATAGGGATGTTTTTGGGCATATTTCTTGCAATATTAGGAGGTTAAAAGCTAGACTCCGTGGTATCCAAAAAGCCACCGATGAAGGTAGAGGTAGTCACTTAGCAGGCTTAGAATCCTCTCTGTCTAAAGAGTTAGATTTATGGCTGCTTAGGGAGGAATCTTTATGGCAGCAGAAATCTAGAGATCAGTGGGTGGGCCTGGGGGACCGTAACACTACTTTCTTCCATCTCAAAACTAAACTAAGAAGACAGCAGAACAAAATTGAGAAAATTCTTGATAGTAATGGCAGTTGGGTTTCTGATAGCATTGGTATTGAGAATCTCCTCATTCAGCATTTTAGCAGTTTGTTTACTGCTGTTTCTGATGTTCATTACCAAGCTATTGGTCATGACTTTCACCCTTTAAGCAGAAGCGACAAAGAAAATTTAGCAAAGCCTATAGAGATTAGTGAGCTCACAATAGCCCTTAAGTCCATGAAGCCCTTCAAAGCTCCTGGTAAGGATGGGTTTCCTGCTGCCTTTTTTCAGAAATTTTGGAATCTCTTAAGTCCTTCTGTGCTGAGCTTTGCCCAGGAAACCTTTAGGAACCAGAAAATTGATAGGAGATTAAATGAGACTATTTTGGTCTTGATTCCCAAGGTGGCCTGCCCTATTCAGGTGGCTCAGTTTCGTCCAATCTCGTTGTGCCAAATCCAATATAAGATTTTTGCTAAAGTCTTGACTAATAGGCTTAAACCTTTCATGAAAAACTAGGTCTCGGATTGTCAGGCCAGTTTTGTTCCTGGCAGAAGCATCTTTGAGAATATTATCATAGTTCAGGAGGTATTATACTATATGCAAAATACTAAGAGCAAAGAGGGGTGTGTTGCGATGAAGATCGACCTTGCTAAGGCATATGACAGACTTTCCTGGCGTTTTATAGCTGATACTCTGGACTGTTTGGATCTTCCTGTTAATCTTAGAAACATGATTTTGGATTGCATTACTTCTGTAACTTTTCAGATTTGCTGGAATGGTAATATTAGTAATTCCTTTTTGGCAGGAAGAGGGTTAAGACAAGGGGATCCTTTATCCCCTTTCATTTTTGTTTTGTGTATGGAAAGATTAGCCTTTCTTATAAATACTAGTGTTTCTAGGAAAGTTTGGAAACCTATTACTTTTGGTAAGAAAGGTATATCTCTCTCTCACTGCTTCTTTGCTGATGACATAGTGCTTTTTGGTACTGCCTCTTTGAATCAAATTCGTATCATGACTGAATGCCTGGATGACTTTTGTATTGCGTCTGGTCAATGTGTAAGTTTTGAAAAATCCTCTATTCTGCTGTCTAAGAACATTAATTCTGAAAAGGCTGAAGCTATTAGCCAGGAGGCTAACATGAGCATTACTAGAGATTTTGGGAAATACCTTGGGGTGTCCTTAAACAGGGTCGATCTATGTCTCAGTCTCATAACCTAATCATCGATAGAGTTAGAAATAAGCTTGCTGGGTGGAAGGCAAAGTCACTCTCTATGGCGGGTCGTATTTGCCTTGTTAAGAGCTGTATTGCTTCAATTCCTTTACATACAATGCAGTGTCAGTTTCTTCCAGCTAAGGTTTGTATGAAACTTGATAAGTTAAGTAGGGACTTCGTTTGGGGGCAGGATCCTAATGTGAAAAAGTGGCATGATATTGGCTGGGAAACACTCTGTAAACCAAAAAGTAAAGGGGGTTTAGGGCTCAGACAGTCCAGGCTTATGAATCTGGCTTGCTTCGGTAAGGTTGCTTGGAATCTTAGTAGAAATGCCGATAGCTTTTGTTAAAATGCTTCGCAGGAAGTATCCTAACCCTGATTCTAGTCGTGGGTCTGTTACTTGGAAGGGTATTCAGAAATGTAAACCTCTGATTAAGGAGGGTTCGCGATGGGTGGTGAGTAATGGCTTATCTGTAAACTTCTGGAAAGATAGATCGATTGGGGATTTTAGTTTAGAATCTAAAGCTACCAGACCTATACCTACTTATGAGGTTGATAGGAAAGTAGCTGATTATTGGGATAACAGTTTGGGTTGGAACAGCGAGGCTTTTTCTGATCACTTATCTGATGATACTTTGAATCTTTTTGCTAAATATTCAGTCTTTCCTGAGGCAGGTTCTGATTTTCTTGCTTGGTGGCCTGAGAACGAGGGTAATTATAGTGTCAAGTCTGCATATCAACTTCTTACAATGTGCCAGGACCATAACAATGATGAGATTTTTAAATCAATTTGGAGACTCCCGGTTCAGGAACGCATAAAACTTATGATGTGGCGTACTTGTTTAAATAAGCTTATGACTAATTCTAGAAGGTTTTGCTTGGGTCTTTCTAATGATAATTCTTGTCATTTCTGTGGCAATGAAGAAAAGGCCCTACACATTCTTCGGGACTGCCCCATAGCCAGAAGAATTTGGGCAAAACTCATTTTTTTCCAAGCACTACACTGACTTTTTCGGTTGTGATCTACAGGTTTGGCTTAAGAGTAATCTGTTGCAAAGTAAGAGAACTCTGCTCAACACTAAATGGAGAATGGTTTTTCCCATTGTGTGTTTTATGTTATGGAATTGGAGAAATAGCAATTTTTTGGTAAAGAAGATAGGCTGTTCCTTCCTTTTCGTAATGTTCTACTGCAATGCCAACAGAATAAAAGAGCGCAAGCTTATGTAAAGAATCTCTCCTCTGTCTGGACAAAGGAGAAGGAACACGGAAATAGGGAGTCTCTCTTTCTTTCCAACGACCCTGATTCTACTGTGCTAAACATTGACGGTGCAAATTGTGTCTCTTCAGGTACAGCTGCAGCTGGCGGTGCATTGAGAAACTCCGATGGAACCTGGCTGGGAGGTTTTGTAGCAGCGTTTGGATTCAGGAGTGCTCTTCATTCAGAAGCCATGGCCCTCGTGTATGCCAGCAGACTCGTGAAGGATAGAGGCTTAAGCAATGTGAGGATCTTGTCTGATTCAGCCCAGCTGGTCAAGCTGGTGGACCATTGCCCGGATCTCCACGTCCTGAAGCCACTGATTGAGGAATCCATTTCCAACTTCTTGGCTGTGAGGAATATAAAAATATCCCACATAACTCGCAAGTTCAATAGGGTAGCCGATATCTTATCTAAGTCGGGATTAGCCCATCATGTTGGGTACAACTATATTACTGTTCCGCCTGATTGTATTGTATACCAGTTATTAAAGGATAAATCCTCTTTGTTCTCAATAAGAGAAGAGGGCTAGGATGCCCCCGTTTTTCGATCAAAAAAAAGAAAAGAAGTGACATCAATTAAAGTGAAATAATTGTTTTCAGTTAGACCTACCGATTTTCGTTTCAATTGGATTACGCCAATAGTTAAATTTCAATTTCATGGGTTAATTTGATTTGTTGGCCCTAGAAGTAGAGAGTTACTATTGCAACACTCAGAGGATCAGACTCCTCCAAATTACGTGTATGCTTTTTATTAGAGTATAATTTATTATATCTATGGACTATGATTAGTTTAGACTGCTGGATTGTTTTAGAGGGTCACTACGCTCAGTCGGGTTTTCACTTCGCTCAGTCGGAAAAAGACTATTTTGCCCCTACTATAATAATTTTCAAATATTACTATATTTACCCACAATTTATGATATATTACAAGGTGACCCCAAATTTCATTATATAAAGGAATTGAATATGATATGAAATCATATTCAAATTCAGAAATCCTAAAGTTTGAGAGATAAAGAGAGGAAATGGTTTCTTTCGGAAGTTTGAAGAAAAAACTGTTCGGTAAGAGTAAAAAAGATGGAGGAAATGCTGAAGGTGGTGTTCCAAAAATGCAATACGAGTATGCAGATGATGTTAGGAGCGAGGAGTACTCATGAGGAGCTCATTCTGAGGTACTTTCTGTTGTTATTTTAGCAATTTATGTACAAATGTAGCTAGAATATATACATAATTGAACGAAAAAAACAAAAAAAGACGTCGGGAATAGCAGACTACCGGGCGCCCGCGCCCACCTCTTTAAACGCGCGCCAGCGCAGTCCCAGGCTACTGGGCGCCCGCACCCACCCCTTCAAACGCACGCCTGCGCGCCTCCCTTGCTGCGGATGCGGCGCCGCGTCTTATGTCGGCGCCTGCGCCGGTGCCCGTTTTTCAAATCGCTGTATCTTCGTCGTTATTGCTCCGTTTTTCGATCCGTTTGCGCCATTGCGTTTGTATTTTCGTGTACTTTATGATGATATACTTTGTTGATTATTTTCATGCCTTATGTGTGATTTATTCTAAAGTACGTAGTATTAGGGTTTACGAGTAGCACTTTGTGAACAACGACGTTTTCTGCTTAGGGTGATAACGATGATGAATTCGAGGATTCGAACGTAGACACAAGTCATGTATTTAATACTAGCCAAGTCTTTGGCGATAAAGAGGAGGCGGTTAGTTATGCGTTTCGCACCGAGAGGCTAATAATATTTATCTAATCAGACAGACTAAGCGAAACGACGGTGAAGTAATACTAACGTGTGAGAGGTACGACAAGCATAGGCCACGGGTTAGCACAGGAGAATCGTCATCGTCGAGTAAAAGGCCACGGCGTGCCACGAAGAAATGCAACTGCCCCTTCCGCCTAAGCATCAGGGGTGGGGGATAGACGGGCTGGTCTATCTTGGTAATGGTCCCGATGCACAACCACGCATTAGCTAGTAACCCGCAATCTCACTTCGTCCGGCCTCGCTTTAGTGTCGACGAAAGGGCAAGCATGAAAAGTTTGTACAGGAGTGGTGTTGTGCCTAGGCAGATGTGGGCCCATTTGCATGACAAGAACCCTGATAGTACTACAGACAAGACATCGATTCATAACCTAGTTGCGAAATTCAGAAAAGAAGATCGTGGCGGACGTACAGATGTAGCGTCCTTCATGCACTCGCTAGATGAACGTAATTACAGTTGGTGGTCCGGGAAAGATGTAAGTAAGTGTCAGCACATCTGTTAGTGTCGGTTTATTTGTATGTTGATCACTTTAAATGTTTGTTCTAATTAAATGTCCATTTTGAGGGAATGCATCTAGGCTGGGTCTTGTCTTCTTTGCGCACCCTTTTCGCTGACGCTCGTTAAGATGTTTCAAGTATACAATCGTCACAAAATCAGAAGGTTACTGATAATGAATCATTTGGCCATCAGTAATCGTAGGTTGAATACCATACTGATAGTGAATACGTATATTGACTTCATGTTGAGTGGATGCTTTTATCCCATTAGTGAACAACTAAAGTTAAGGAATTAAGATTGGTTTCTTGTCACACATCTAAGATCGGTTTGTCGTCGGAGATTGTTGAAAAAAATGTTTTTTTTACTAATTCAATTTTATACATATTTGAAACAATTTTCAGGACTTCAAAAGCAAGATCGGTTTGTCGTCGGAGATTGCTCAAAAAATTTTTTTTACTAATTAAATGTAATTGTACACATATATATTTGAAACATATTTTCAAGACTTCAAAAGCGATTCTATTTCAGAGTTTCATTTTCAATCAACATTGTTCACACGTCATTTCTCATAATGTTACAACTTATTCCACACACACTCATTTTAAATCTTAAAACAAATAACAATTCTGATGACTACCAGTACATGAAAGCCAAATGTGGTTGCACTGATCAAGCGGGAGGAGGTCGTCTCCTCGTACTAGCCCTGTAGCGTGAATTGTGTTCCCTACGGTCCGCCTCAGCCCTGCTTCGTATTATATCTGGGTCTTCGAAGTCTGAATCATCTTCATACGTCACAAGAATTCTAACTCTTTCCATTATTTCTCCAAGGTCTAAGTAGTTCTGCAACATCATGCGTACGTCCGTATCGGTTAGTAAATCGACGATAGAGTCGTTGTACAGATCTTGGTCCATCCTAAGGTAGACAATGGAAAAGACGTTGAGTTGCTGATTATCAAAATGTGATCTGACAATTTTATTTAATGAAGCTGTTAGGTGGTTAACACTTCTCGGAGTTCTAATTTCTGTATTGATCACTGCCCATCCCGGAACACGTTGGAACCGTGCCCCGTATTCATTGAGTGCGGTGTAATGGTTCACGTGAATTGCAAAGGGAATTGACATCCTAATGACATAAACAAGAATGAATTATTTAAAAACCAAATAAACATAAATTAAAATTACAATAACCACACCAGTTTAAGCATCAGTACAGAATGTTCAAAAACAACATAAACTAATAAGTCTACTAATATCCAAACCCACCACCACTATACCCACCCCTACCATACCCACCACCACCATACCCACCCCCACTATACTCACCCGCCCCAGCCCCAGAACCACCACCAGCATGTCCTCCCCTGCCATCACCACGCCCACCCTCCCATCACCATGTCCTCCCCTCCCATCACCCGGTCCCCTCGCATCATCACCGCCCCACCATCACCCCCATGACGACGCGCCTGCTCCATGTGCCTACGGTACATACCCTCCCCTCTAGGCCTAAGGCCTCTGGTGCGACGCCCCGTGATGTACCACTCCATGCCAGCACGAGGCTGGTTAGGGCTCCTGTGACGTGTGGGCGAATCAGGGGTGGTCGGGACATTAAGCCGGCAGTACTCAAAGGCCATCTCCAGCGTATCAGCCGCCCAGGCGGGGAAGCCGGTGGGCCAGCCCGGGTTGTTCTCCGGTGCGAGTCTCATGATAAGCGGTGTTGTCTCATCCCAATACTGTAGTAAGGTATAAATGTGAAGTTAGTATTAAAAAACAATTACAAACAACAAAAAAAATTTAACAAGACAAAGTATTTACCTAGAGCTGATCCTCTCGTCGTGTACTAGGGCCACCGTCCGCTCCTAGGGGACGCACCTGAACATGAGAAAGGCGCTGGAACCACCGGATGTAATCCGGGGCCACGGCCCATGGCATCTGCGCACGCGTCAGAGGAAACCTCCACCTGCTGGGCCCTGTCGTGTTGTCCCACACGGCTGTCCCATAGTCGTACGCAGCAAGGTACGTCTTCCCATGTCTGGGACGATAATGGCTGTCGGGTCTGATAGGCTGAGGGGGGATAGTCTGCACGTATCCAAACTGGCGCAGACACCGCTCGGGCATATACGGCTCAGCAATATCCAAGAACTGTATGGTGCCATAATACCGGGAGCGCGCCTGTGATACGAGGGCACCCTCTACCTTAAATGGCAGCCAAGCAACCTACGTTTCATTTAATGGAAAACAATTAACAACTTAAATGAGAAACAATGTTTGACGATACGTTAAACGTCAACTTTTTATTACTACAATCCCTAAGGAACTCGTACCTCAGTAGAGGACATCGTGTCCAGCCGTCCCTTCACGAAACGTAGTCTGTCATCATCCATCAAATTCCTCGTGTAACGAGGCCACCTCGCCGCCGTCGGGGAGCAACCATCCCAGTCTAAAAGGGGCTCCGGTCTGAACATGGGGAAGTACTCGTTGATCCAGCACTGCGGTGATCATCCGAAAACATTAGCCAAGATAGTCAAACAATAAGTTTACAATACTTAAGTTGTGAGCTCGCAATCAAGTTCTCACCTGAAACAACGTCAGGCAACCAGCCAACTGACGTGTATCCGCCCGGGAAGCGATGCCGAGCTGTCGGTACAGGTATGCCAGTGTCTCGGTCCCCCACGCATACAAGTGGACCCTACTAGGGTCACGGATGGGCCAGTAGGACGAGGGCATAACACGATCCCCGCCCTTGTCGATGATCAATAAGTGGGACACCAGCCACCAGAGGTATGCCGTCGTCTCCTAAAGTGGGGTACAGTATGGACCGCCACAAGTATCATGAAGAGCTCGGTAACGGACTTGACTCTTCTCCAAGAACCTACAGTTTATCAGCTCCTGCTGGTTTGCCGCGCCAAACAACCGTAGGAAGTGGGGGATGAGAACATGTAACGGTGGGGCCGCTATACCGACCCGGGCGCCATCCTCAGGCTGGTACGAAATTGCCATGCCAGTGATGGGGATACCCAAAATGTGGTAGACATCGTGGAGAGTAATAGTCATCTCTCTGAATGGCATGTGAAAGGAGTTCGTGTCAGGCTGCCATCTCTCCACGAACGCTGAGAGGAGCGCGAGGTCAAAACAACCATGCGCTATGTCGACAAGATGCACAAGTCCGCTCTCCTGACCGCTGCTAGAGACTATGGGTGCCTCATTGTACTCGGAGTCCACGCCTCCAAATACTTCGTCTTAGGCTTGAAGCTAAGACATCCCTTCTCCTGTTGAATATTTATAATTGAGTTCACACTATATTAACCATTTCCTAAACAATCTAAAATTTTATGGAATCTATTACCAGACGGGAAACATACCACTCCTCGCCACACGTCAAGCGCGACGTGACCACCGAAACTCGGGATCAAACTCGTATCCTGAAGGCCTCCGGGCACTGGAGTCTGCCCAAGCAACCAAGCATCAGCAGCCGGCATCTGCGCCACCCCTCTGCCGGACCATGTACTGGGGACCGGCGACGACGGCGCACCCGTGTGCCCTCATGCTCAGCACCCGGCTCATCTATGTCCTCGTCATCAGCGTCAGCCTCGTGATGACATGCGTCTCCGGTCCCCCTCTGTGGAGGAGTAGGCCAAGAAGGACTATCAGACCTCATGACCAGCGTCCCATCGCCGATCAATGAGTCCAGATCCACACTATGCAGCTGGTCCACCTCCTGCTCCTCCCCTCCCTCCCCCTGCTCCAGCTCATACTCCGCCCACAACCTCTCCTCACGGGCTCGTAGAAACTCAATCTCCCTACGCTTCCTGGACGAAGTGTAGCGTACTGTGTACGCCTCCTCTCTGCAGCAGCATCAGGCCCGCTCACACGAGGGTGTGATGAACTCTCGCCTCGGTCGGAAATCGTCTTACCCTTACCCAGACCGAACCTACCAAGCAAACCCTTGCCCTTTCCTCCCGCCATCTGTTGTTTACCGTAGAATTTAGTCATACTATTTTTACAGTTAGTCAAGACCGGTCGAGGTTAGTCAATACCGGTCATACATGCATCTCAGTAGTTCAACGTCAAAAACAAATTCATACAAATCCAGGAACTGATTAAAACACGCATAATAGAGGTATACAATGTAAAAAATGACCAATTATATAACAAAATAGCAAAAAACGAGCCCCGAGCCTTCCCGACAGCGCGCGCCGCGCGCCCGCTTCTTCCTCGCGCCAACGCCCCCTCCGGCTCCGCCGCGCCCGCGCCCACCCATCCACCCGCGCGCCCGCGCCCACCCATCCTCTCGCGCGCCTGCGCCCACCCAGTCACCCGCGCCTGCGCGCACCCAGCCACCACGGCGCCCGCGCCCCGCAGCCACCCGCGCGCCCGCGCCCACGCCCTGCTGCACCCCGTTTCCGAATTCGTCTACTGTTTTTGCTAATTTTGCTACTTTTACTGCTAATCTACGCTAAAAAACTGTAAATTATGACAGAAAAGAACCTGATTTTGCAGATCGTACTAACAGAAATGATGACTTGTGCGCCGGCTTTCCTCCCGCTACCGCTCCTGCTCCCGCTCCGGTTCCGTCTTCTAGAGAGAAGTCAGAGAGAATTCTAAGAGATAGAGAGTTTTGAGATTTGAAATTTTGTGGAGAGATAATAGAGGTAAAGGTGTATATATAGAGAATTTAAGGGTAAGGCAAAATGGTAAAGTTTTTTAAATTTCCAACTAGCGAAGTGAAAACTCGACTGAGCGAACGAGTTCAGTTTGTTTTATCTCGTTTTTATTTGAATCATCTAATATTAATCATCCTTCCGACATGTATTTTACAATGGTGGGTCATTGTGGACTATAACTGGCAATTTCGGTTGATGATATCCTAACCAACTCAATTAAATTATCAATAATTTAATCTAACCTACAAATGGATGAGCCGAAAATCATGATCCAAATCTAAAACCCGTTTAAAATACTTAAACCCCAACCCACCCCCTGACCTATTTTTAAGCAAACAATAATCCATATTACTTAACACATCCATAAATGTCACATTATATGAGAGTAAATTGTACTCCATTCTATTCTCAATAGATGATTTTCTAAGTATAGTAATTGTTTTTAAAATATAAGATGTTTTTTTACCACTTACTTTTCCCATGTAACCCTTAATTTTTTCCGCACACCCACAACTTCTCTATTCCTTAAAAAAATAAGGGTAAATAGTCCCAACTGTCTCTTTAGTTTCCGTGTGTTTGTGCTAGAAAATCGTCTATTATGAATAGGAGGAAGTATACGTTTAGTACACTAGCTACTTTGATAGACCACTTTAAAGTACAAGAGCTACTTTTCACAGCCCTGGATAGCATTACATATTTAATTGATATAATCTCATCTCTTGGATAACATTTAATGGACCACTTTCAATGTATAGTAGCTATTTCTAGAACTTACTAGGCATAAAGTAATATACTTATCTTGTTGTATAATATCATTCACAAACATATATATCTCCTATTTTTGTTCACCCTTCTACATCAATTGTAGTCATATTCAAAAGCTAAAAATTTATATCATTCACAAAAAGCATCCTGAGTAATTATCTTCACATCAGTAACTGTAGAATTGATTGATTCAAACTAAACAAATAAACTGTGAAGTCAAAACTCTTAAAATAATTGTTTGATATATACAATTAATTGAACCGTTTGTTTGATTAACATAATAAAATGTGTGATACTAACAAATAAATTATAATCAAGACCTTAACTAACAAAATTATAGATTAACTTCAAGTTGGATCAAAATTGTCAGGTCTACCGTGGACACCCCATCCCATACCCACATAATACATATTAAGATGATATATTTCAATCACTCATGCCCCTTATTGGGTCGGTTCTGTAGGCCACCTAATTAGTGACGGCCCCATTAACACAAGCCCCCCTACCAATCAATTGCGCCTTGATCCCTTTCTGCTTAACAGGCAGAAGGCACGATTAAATTGCCAAAAAAATTTGGCTTGGTTAGATTCCATGCCCCACTGACAAGTGGCAACTAAGCTACTCTGCTTTACTAGGACACCAGATCAAAACTCAACCTTCTCTCTCCACTAATATTGACATGTAGTTTGAGTTTAGAAAAGAAACACGTAGTCTAGACATCTTCAAATAACCACCCCCAATCCCCGTAGAAAAAGAACATGAACAATATGTGTAATGATGCAATAGTGGGTTCGTTTGGGGACAGTGTTGGGGTTAATGTTGGGTTCTACTGCTGGAAATTGAGAAATTGACTGCTGATGGTTTTGCAGCTGTTAGTTTTAATGTTTGATGGAACATCTGTTGATGATTTAAAAAGCAAAATCAATTGTTAGATACTGCTACTGAAAATTGAAAAGCTGCTGATGATTTTGCAAAACTGTCAGTTACATTTTGGTGTGTTGGTGAAGTCTGTTGATTTTAAAAATTGAGAAACTGTCTGCTGCTAGAAGCTGTTCCCAAACGAACTCAATGTCTATGAAAACAGAAACTAGTTGAATAGGAAAACGGGCTTACACCAATTAATCTTAGATCCCACCTAAAACAAAAATGCAACAATATCGACAGTAACTAAATAGAAAATCAGTCCAACTATAGTGTAGTAGTTGTGATAACCGGAGGACTACGAAACTTAAAATATGACGATATTCGTTATTCTCTTCTTTTTTTTTCCATGTCCTGGATGGAATGCAAAGCTAGGAAACAACCTAAACAATCAGCCAGCCAAGTACCCTTCTCCTTGTGACGTTCGTGATATGAGCAATAGAAAGAAAGTATATGACTAGAACATATCTCCTGAATCCCCACCAAAACCTCCCCTGTTGCCACCAAAGCCTCTACCACCGCCAAAACCTCCTTCTCTAGGGCCGGAAGGTCTGTCTGTTGCATAGTTTACCCGAATACTTCGACCATTTAGCTCCTGGAAAATACACTAGACAACGTTAGCATAGTACATGGCAGATTACGCCAGCAGCCGCAGCAATCAAATAGAAGCATTTCAAATCGTCTTGACCTGGCCATCCATAGCAGACATAGCTGAAGAAGCAGATTCATTGCTTGTGAAATGGACAAATCCAAATCCCCTGGATCTTCCAGTTTCTCTATCAGTGATCACTCTTGCTGTTCATCAATGTTAAAAAAGTAATGCATTAGTGTTCATTAAAACCTTAAGCACATGAAACATACTAATTGAACAAGAGTTCAGTTTTGATTGATGAAATGAAAGATATGAAAACACTAACCCTCGGTTACATCACCAAAACTGGAGAAGGCATCCTTTAATGACTGGTCATCAGTTCCCCAAGAAAGACCTGAAAGAAACAGGAAAAATTGTAGTAGAGTGATTGTACACCAAACTTCTCAAGTATGGAAAAAAAAAGTAATTACCAAATACCGCATTAGAGTCACAGGCATAAACATAATAAAGACTACCTCCGATGAAAAGCTTCGAAGAGGACATGCATCGGATAGAGTTCAACATGGAAGTCATTGGAGACTGATTGCTGGTTATAGCTTTCACCCTGAGGATGTTGCCAAGCTTACTAGACAATGCCATTTCAGGATTAAGTCTTCTGCAAAACATAATAGAAGTTCAAATCAAAAGTATACAGAAGAATGACTGACCTAATTCTAAAAACTTGAGTTGGAAAATTACAACATATCAACTGAGAATCAAAATTCATACAGTACTCCGTAAGAGGCACAAGAAACAGAGATGGCAAGCTTATACTCAACAAAGTGTCAAAAACATAATGAATGGAACTACAAGGAGGCTAGTGCTTATGCAGTTACAATGCAAGGTCTACAACAAACACTCCGCAGCAGCTGAAACAAAAGAAAGCCACTGTCCACCATGTCAATGGAATTGAAGAAAAGAAAACCGAAATAAAAAACAGTTTAGCGAAATCCTGTCAGCTACTTTAGAAGGGCGTACAGAAGTGCCGCATTACTATCATACTACCTCCATCCCACCAGGATTGTCCTTTTTTTTTTGACACGTTTTTCCACATAGATATATAACATATAAAATAAGTTAATTTCATAAAACTAAAATCGTCAATATAGTACATTATGTAAGAAATCTATTACATAACTTAGATTTATAAAATTATTTTATCTTATATATTAAATATTGAAATTAAACGACATGTTCAAATTGTAACCACGACACTTCGGGTGAGACGGAGGTAGTAACAATCACAATCCAACTTCATTAATAACAGAAAGCTAACATGAAAAACAAGAAGAAACAACGCCATAAACGAGGTTCTCTTAAATCTATATTGCCATAGACAAGAGCAAAATTACAATCCAGTGAGATCACCGTAGCGAGTTAACAAACTCTAAGGAGGTTTCGAATTCGAACAGAACAGATAAGAGAACGCTGTACTGTCTAGCCCCAAACTTCCAAAGAGCTTCGAACAAAATAGAGCGCTGATGTAAGGACATGGATATGTTCCCAAATCAACAAGACGAATGATATTCAAGCGAAAGCAGTACCGAAGTGAATGAAGGACAAGAAGACCGTGAAGATTTAGTATGATACTGCTTGAAAAGGACAAAGATTCACAGCACAGTCACATATCAGAATTAAACAAAATTACCTCGCTGAGAATACCTTAATAGGGACGGACGGAGGTGATGATGAAGCAGTCAGGCAGGCAACAGGGAAGCGGAGGCAGACTACGGGAACGGCTAGGGGTTTTAAGTTAGGTATCGCCCAGATGGGAAGTATAAAGATGGAAAAAAGATATCGTCGCCGAGGTTTTAACAAAAGTCGTCACGGGCATAACAATTTTCCTTTTTTTTTCGCGATTTTGACATCTATTTTGTCCTCGTGTAGTGATTTATTATTTTATAAAATTTTAAAAAATTTTTTTTATTATATATATTTAAATAATATAAATTTTATATTATTGTTTAATTTTTTCGTGCTCTTTAAAATAAGACCAAAGTTGAATATGTTTTAATATTTTAAATTTTAATTTTTTTTATACATATTTTTTTAAGATTCATCTTATTCATTAATTTAATACTCCCTCCGTCCTGAATTGACCGCCTGTTTACTATTTGGACATATCGTTTGACTTCAATTTTTAACATATAAGATAAATTAATTTTGAAAATTTAAATTTTGTATATGATTCCTTACATGATAAACTATATGTTACAAAATTTAGTTTTATAAAATTATTTTATCTTATATGCTTAATATTGAAGTGGAAAAACGTGTCATAAAGCAAACAGGACGGTCAATTCAGGACGGAGGGAGTAGTTGTTTTCGAATTGAGATTAAACTAGACACGTCCTCCTTGGTTCGATAACCTAGGGATACTACATAGAAAAACATACTACGATAGACTAGTACACTTGGTGAATACATTTCCACCCGAACAGGAAGGTGCTCCACAGAGATATTAGGAAACACTTCCAACCCTAAAAGGCAGCTAAATGCTATATCCAACCTCGAAAGAGAATTATTAGCTTCTACCTGCAATTAGAATAAGGTTCCACTTTCCCCAAAATAACCCAAATCTTGCAACTTTCATGACTTGAGTACTGTTCTAGCAATCAGTCTAAGCTACAACTGAATGTAGTCAAATGACTACATTTGAGGACATTTTAGTCAAATTAAAATAAAATATATCTCTTAAACAAATAAAATGAGAGGGGAGGGAGCGCAGCAGCAACATAGTGAGAGGGCGTCGGCGTGGATTTTTTCATTTTTTTTTTTTTTCTTTTTGTCTAAAGATTTTTTTTTTTTTCTTTATCTATTTCATAATAACAATAACTATAAATAATTATAACTTATAATATATAAGTTCAAAATAAAAAAAAATATATCATTGTTCACCTTTAAAACATATTCATGACTGATCTTGTTTTGAAGAGTTTGAATTTAGGTGAATAATGAATAATTTTTTTATTTTGAACTTATATATTAAAAGTTACAATAATTTAAAGTTTTATGTAATAAAGATAAAGAAATAGAATAAAAATATTTTAAAAAAAAAAACAAACAGATCACCCTCAGTTACCGCGTCCCTTCGATGTCTCTCACAGTTTTTCTAAATTATAAAATTTACCCTCAATGTAGCTATCAATAGCTACAAATGGATGTAGGTAAAAAATTACCCTCTTCTAAAAGACATCATCTTAAACTCAATCCAATAAACGAGAGGATGCATTAATCTTTTTAATATCCTTTTGAGATTTGCGAGTCTTCATCAAGAAAAATGATCAATAGATTATATGTAGCAATTAGCTGATCACCTAATATTTCGAGTTTGTCTGACCAACACCCCTACAATTTAAGGAAATAAAAGCCATCAAAATAGATAGCCTATCCTCACCGGGAAAAAAACCAGACTCATAGAGACCCACAACATATACACAAATAAAGAAGGAATACATTTATTAGGGGTTTCACGGAAAACCAGAACTGCCCAGACCCAAAATTAAACAATTGAAACTGAAACTAGAAACCCGATAAAACCGAAGTGGTTTGCTGGTTCGGTTAACCAAACCTTTTAATTCCCAGTTTCAGTTATTGATTTTCTAAAATCTGATCAACCGGAAATACCATTTAATCCTTTTAATCTATTAATTTTTAATCTTTTTTTACTATATAAGTATAAACTATATGATTAATTATTAGATTTATCAAAAATAAATATACATAATTAATTGTTAGAATCAAAATAAAACTAATAAAATCTCACAAAAACCGACGGTTAATCGACTTAAGACAGCACCAAACAAGTAAAATGTATATTGTTTACTAATTATAAGAAAAAACACATAAATTTATATTATTTCAATTAATTACTTTACCAGTAAAACCACACCGAAATCAATAATTTACTGGTCTACGATTATTGTCGTTAAATATACCGATTACAATCATCAAAATTGACTAACCGTGGTTAACGGTTTATGAACGCAATGGCCGTTACCACAACCCAAAGATACTGGAGGAAAACTCCACACACACCCAATTGCAAACTAGAGCTAGGAACTAGAAAAACCACGTATAACCACCCACAATCTCCCACCAGAGCCGAAAGAAAAACCCGAAAAACTGTCCACCCAACTTAGACAGACAGTAGAATCTGTATAAACTTCTCACCGCAACCCCTAATCACCACATTGCTAGCAATGAAACAAAAGCACCTAACAGAACAATTAAATCACCTACTAGCTTCACCACCACTGATCGAACCACCAATCTGTCTGAATAACAGAGGACAAACCCCAAATCAAAGTCGCCGAAATCGACTGTAGGTCAAGATGCACACACAAAAGCGACTCTCCAATGTTTTAAGCCGAAGTGCTAGACGGGGAAGATGGATAACCAGACTCGAAAGGAATAACCAAGTCAACAATGAGGAGAAATAAGATAGAAATCACTCTGGAAATTCCAGATGTGAACAGGAGCTCGCCTCTTAAAGAGAGCAAACCTTATTAGGATATAATGTACTGTTAGTATTCGGCCCATATCCTCCTGGCCCATTCTTCTGTATAGAAAGTATAGCCCAGTCTCTTGTATAGTACAGATGTATATAGTCACTAGTTGACTAGGTATTCAGTATTGAATTCATTCTTCCGCGATACACTTCTTCCTCTTCTCTGTACTTGTTCTTCTTCATGAATAAAACATAAGTTCTTGATTTGTTATCCCCAGATTCAATCGGGTTAACATGGTATCAGAGCTTTAGCTCGATTAAGCTCAGCTCACACAAAAATGGCGGATAACGACGACATCAAAGAAGGCGAAGAAGAATCTGTCGAGAACGAAGAAATTGAGAATGAAACAGACGAGAAGGAAACCCTAAATCTGCGAGATCAAGACTTGAACGATCCTCTGTTCCTTCATCCAGCCGACACCACTTCTCTTATCTTCGGGGCGAAACTCAAGGGCGGCCATGGCTTCGATCAATGGAAAAGGACCACCATGATAATCTTGAAGGCGAAAAACAAGTTCGGGCTTGTGAATGGTCAAATTGTAGAGCCCGAAAAATCCTCAGAGCGTTACCCGAGTTGGGAGAGAAGTAACAATGCTGTCATGGCTTGGATATTAAATTCGGTCGAGAAGGAAATTGCAGAGAGTATAGTCTACTGCAACAATGCTCAACAAATGTGGGAGAAGCTTCATAAAAGGTACGACCTCATCAACGGACCTGAGATTTTTTCATTACAAAAGGAGATAAAGCGCTTCAACAGAATCAAGATTCGGTAAGCACATACTTTACCAATTGCAAAAGCTTTGGGATCGTTTAAACGGGTCTAGAAAGGCATTGAGTTGCACTTGCGGAGCAGCCGATGATATAGATACACGCGAACAAGAAGACCGCTTGATGAAATTTCTAGACGGTTTAAACGATGATTTCAAACAAGCAAGGGGTGTCATACTGTTGATGACTCCATTACCAGGCCTGGAACAGGCGTATTGCTTGGTTGCTCAAGACGAGAAGCAACGCAAAAATTCAGAGAGTCGAAGCGATGATAATGGTGATAATAGCCTAATCTTGGCTAATAAATCAACACCAACAAAGAAACCTCCAGGAAGAAATCCAAATAGAAAATCCCCCACCAACAATGTTAGTTCCTCAACCAGTGGGAGAAAACCTTCACCCAAATGCACCAACTGTGCTAAACTAGGGCACACACGGTCACAATGTTGGTGGATTATTGGCTTCCCAGAAGGTGAAAATGAAAAAGGTTTCACTCAGCATGCAGTGGGATCTGTTCTTGATCAGCAAGCAAAGAAAAATCAAAGAATGAGACTCATGAATCTTCTCCAGTTGCTGGTTTGACATTGGAGCAAGTCGACCAGATTGCCAAATATGTTCAACAGAAAAACAACAATGAGAAAAGAGTAACAAACTCCTTTGGGAGCTTTTCTGGTAATTGTATCTCTGCTTACCTTCTAATATTAAATCTAGTAATAATTATCTGACTGAAACCTTGAATTCAAGCTGGATATTTGATTCTGGTGCTTCGGAGCATGTTACAGGAAACAGAAGCATGATGTGTGAATTTATACCTCTACCTGAACATAAAGAACTAATATTACCTGATGGAAAAAGTGTATAGTTGATTGTTTTGGTAGTGCCATTCTCTGTGAAAATTTCCATCTACCTGAAGTGTTGTTTGTGCCCACATTTACCTTCAACTTAATCTCGGTTAGCAAGTTAACTGCTCAATTGAATGTTAATCTGATTTTCTCAGAAAATGATTGTTTCTTGCAGGGATGTGAGAACAAATATTCTTGTAAAGTGGGATACAGACATCAGGGTTTATTCTTTCTAGATCCTATCTGTTTAGGAAATTTTCTTAAAGAAACTAGAAAAACTGAATCAACTGCTTTAGCCACAAGAGAGGAAACAGAAAACAATGTTGTTTCTAAGGATCTGTTGTTGTGGCATAGCAAACTGGGGCATATCCCCATTCATAAACTGTCAAAAATTCATTTAGGTATAAATTTCCCTTCAATAGATGTGCTTCCTTGTACTGTATGTTTCAAAGCTAAAGGGAAACGAATGAAATTTCCCACTTCTGCAATAAAGAGTCAACATCCATTTTTCATGTTACATTTAGATATCTGTGGTCCTATAAGGACAGAAACTGCAGAAGGTTGCCGTTATTTTTTACTATTGTTGATGATTTTACAAGAGGTACTTGGGTTAAACTTTTAAAACTAAAATCAGAAGCGTTTGGTTACATTAAGGAATTCATAACCTTTGTTGAAAAACATTTTGAACATTCTGTCAAATTTATCAGATCTGATAATGCCAAGGAATTAGGAGGGTCTAAAGAGGGATCTCTATTTCTCCATTCTAAAGGAATCACACATCAAACGAGCTGTCCTCACACACCCCAACAGAATGGGGTGGTTGAGAGAAAGCAAGGACATTTGATGCAAGTTACTAGATCTTTTCTTTTCCAATCAGGTCTAGAACCAAAATTTTGGGTCACACCCTAGAACATGCTGCTTATATCATTAATAGAATTCCTACCAAAGCCATAGGAAACCTTACCCCTTTCCAAAAACTTTATGGTAACCTACCCAATTACACTGAGATCAAAAACTTTGGGTGTTTATGCTTTGCCACAAACATCAGTCCCCATAGAGGAAAATTAGAACCAAGGTCTGCTGCTAGTATTCATTTAGGCAATGGAAAAACAACCAAAGCCTACAAAATCATGAACTTAGAATCAGGACAAATAAGTTTTAGCAGAGACATCACCTTTTTTGAAAATATATATCCTCTCAAGGACAAAACCTGGCGCAACATCTGGCATGACAAACCAGATGATATAACACACCTTTTCCCCTCCGAGCCTCCATCAATCATCACTGATTTTGATCACAATCACTTCTTTCCCTCATCCAAATCAGTCAGACATACAACCCCTCTTCTTCCCCTCTCCTCTCAAGCCAAATCTGCATCTGATAAAGATCAAATCACCCCAGCAACAGACTCTACAACCACACAACCTGAAATTCCTTCTCCTGTTACAGACACTAGTCCAAATCACCAAGATACAGAATCTAAAACTTGTAATCTTGGTGATATCAGCACCCAAATAGAAACTGAAACTGTCCATATTGATGACCACACAGAAACCACCAACAACCAACCAAGAAGATCTTCTAGGATCTCAAAACCTCCATTAAAACTACAAGACTACATCTGTTCCACCAGTGGCCATCACCAAGACACATTTTCTTGTATTCTCACTCATAGACTCCAAAAGTCAGACTCTCTCTCTCCTTCTGACTCTCATCTCCACATTGATACCTTGACTAACATAATTCCCAATCACGTTATTACCACTCTCTCTGTTTCTCCCACCACAAACAAACTTCTTGATAATGTCCTCACTTTCAAGGAACCATCAAGCTACACAGAAGTTATTACAGATCCTAGGTGGATTCAAGCAATGAATAATGAGTTCCAAGCTCTAAAAGAAAACAGAACTTGGACCATTGTCACACTTCCACCAGGTAAGAAACCTATCTCTTGCAAATGGGTTTACAAAACTAAGTTTAAATCTGATGGAACCTTAGAGCGTTTCAAAGCCAGATTGGTTGTCCGTGGATTCACACAAAAGTATGGCCTCGATTATGAGGAAACTTTTTCTCCTGTGGTTAAAATGACAACTATTAGAGCTCTCATTATTTTAGGCAACAAAAGAGGATGGATTATTGACCAACTGGATGTCAACAATGCCTTCCTCCATGGGGATTTAAAAGAAGATATATATATATATGAAAATACCCCAAGGATTAGAGGTGGAAGGAACTAATAAAGTTTGCAAACTGAATAAATCTCTATATGGTTTAAAACAAGCATCCCGACAGTGGTATGATAAACTAGGGAAATTTCTTAAAACCTTAGGGTATACGCAGTCCCGTAATGACTATTCTCTTTTCCTCAAGAAAGATCATGGTTATTACACATTTCTTGGAGTTTATGTTGATGATTTACTTGTTACTGGAAATAACAAAGAAATAGACTTTCTGAAAGCTCAATTACATTCTGTTTTCAAAATAAAAGACTTGGGTCGATTACACTATTTTCTTGGTATGGAGTTTATCGAAACAGATGACAGGATGATCATGTCCCAACGTAAGTATGCCACCCAAATATTACTTGATTACAATTTTCAGGATTGTCGCACTACAGTGGCTCCTCTGCCACTCAATCAGAAGCTTTACCCAGAATCAGGTGAACTCCTTCCTAACCCTACTATCTACAGAAAATTGGTAGGAAAATTAAATTTTCTTGTCAACACCAGACCAGATCTTGCATACAGTGTACAGTACTTGAGTCAATTTCTACAAAACCAGCTGATGCTCATTTAAGTGCTGCTTTTCACTCTTTCTTATCTAAAAGGCACTTTAGGCTTCAGTATCTCTTTCAATAAAGAAACTAACACAAACTTGTTGGCTTTCTGTGATTCTGATTGGGCTTCTTGCCCAATCACCCGAAAGTCTATCTCAGGTTATTTCATTCTTCTTGGTGGTTCTCCCCTCAGCTGGAAGTCCAAGAAGCAGGTGTCCATTGCACTTTCCTCCGTCGAGGCAGAGTACCGGTCGATGCGGCAGGTCACAACTGAATTGAGCTGGTTATCTCGTCTTCTACATGAGCTTGCAGTTCCCAACATCGAACCTATCCCTCTGAAGTGTGATAACCTTTCTGCAATCCATATTGCCAAGAACCCGGTAGCCCATGAACGCACCAAGCATATAGAGCTTGATTGCCACTATGTGCGAGAGCAGCTGCAAGCGGGTCTGATTCGAGTAGACTACATCCCAGCATCCAAGCAATTGGCAGATATCCTGACCAAACCACTCACTGGAAAGTTGTACACTACCACTCTCCCAAAGCTTGGCATGCATTCTGCATAAGAACAAGACTTAAATTTCAGAATTCTAAGTCTTGCGGGGGTATTAGGATATAATGTACTGTTAGTATTCGGCCCATATCCTCCTGGCCCATTCTTCTGTATAGAAAGTATAGCCCAGTCTCTTGTATAGTACAGATGTATATAGTCACTAGTTGACTAGGTTTTCTGTATAACATTTCATTCTTCCGCGATATACTCTTTCTCCTCTTCTCTGTTCTTGTTCTTCTTCATCAATAAAGAATAAGTTCTTGATTTGTTATCCCCAGATTCAATCGGGTTAACAAACCTTCTTACCTTGGTGCTTACTTGTATGTACATTAAACTTTCATATGAATATAAAGTAACAACGCGTTAAGAAGAAAAGAGCAACAATGTATATATTTACAACACGCAAGACATAGGTAATTTGCTACAACCGCTTATGTAGCTCGGAGCTACTCATCTGTGCAGAATCCATCTTCATGTTCCTTCTTTCTTTCCTACACCATGAGACATGTTATATATTCCTCTTGCCTGAAAAAAAGAAGAATTTAGAAAAGGGATCATGAAAAAGGAAAAGAAAGGGAAGCCGTAGCATGAGTAATTTGTTGTCTTTCAATTGCCATATGAGACACCAGAACTATAGATTGTAATGTGTAATACTCACTGGTTTCAAAAAAAAAAAAAAAAGTAATGTGTAATACTCACAATCATGAAACTGGCGGTAGCAGCTAAAGCAAGAGGGATGGCCACAGATGTGATCTTATCATAGGGACCTTTTAGATAGGTGTGTTTCTGGACGCTCTGGAAATACTTCTGCTTTTCAATGAGCCTGTCTCTTGGCACAAAGGGGGGCTCCATCGACCCCATCCTGCCGCATGATTGGCGAATCAAATATTTGGGGTTTCTTCTATCAGGTAACCTAAATCATAAATATGATGCATCTAAAAAAAAATCATCCTGTATGTGAGTTTTTTTCATTCTGATTTCAGGTCATAGAGAATTACAGTAATCAGACAGACATGGCTGGAATTGAAACTACTGTACAATAGAGGCGAACTCTGAATCATTCAGTTTTCCAACTTACGAGTAATCAAACACATATCAATAAATATCTGAAGATGACTGTAGATGTCAACACAGAATATATGTTGTAAAGCAGGAATCATATCAACAGAACTCATTTGGCGAAATGAACAGAGCATAATAGATATGAAAGTAACAAGAAGAAACCTTCCACGGCGAAGATCTGAGAGAGATGTTTGGTTGCTACTTTGGAGGATTCGAAAGTGTTAGAGTGAGGAACACCGCTTGTGGTGTGCTCCTTCTAGCTAGAGAACTAGAAGACCGTATTGTTTTCTTTTTCGTATTAGATGTTTTTAATTCTGGTTCTTGGCTAACTGAAGTAGACGTTTCCAGATATATTTAGATTAGTTGCTTTACAAACCACCTCTAGAACCATCGATAGAAGCCTTTTTTTTTTCTTTTCTTTTTTGAGAGAAAAGACAATCGACAAAGCTAAGAATGAGAATATGCTCATTGTCATTGTTTTATGGTGAGTATTGCAATATTGTAACTGAGGATATGTCATGAATTGTAGTGTCGATTCGGTTACTATTTTGAAGTTGAGTTGTAGAAGCTGAAATGAGTTCACTTACAGTGTATTAATGGAGGATGTTTCATCTATACTATTTTCATTTGTAGTTATCAGTGTAGCTTGCTTACTTAATAGTTAGTTATGATACAACTAGAAAATCATAGCATAAAATTTTTACAACATGGAAGGTCACATATCAAGCAACAGTCTAGCGATTGTACTAGACGGTCGCACCTTATTTAGTTCAGTCACATGCCACGCTGAAAATGAAAATACATGTTAGCACTTTTTTAAGTATTTTAAATATTAGATTGAAGCAGCGGGGACAACCCCAAACGTATTGATTTCCTCTAATCAAAAGAACAAACAGTATTTCATTGCATTGTAACTTTTAAAATATAAGTCCAAAATAAAAAAAAATTGCACCATTGTTTATCTAAATTCAAGCTCTTTAAAACAAGACCAATCATAGATATGTTTGACAAGTTTAAAAATTTATGTTAGTTACATGTACATATCAACATATATCAACGACACTTATGATTCAGTATGTTTCAAAGTTTGTTATCTAATCCATCACTTATTAGTTAATGAATCATAATACCAATTTCAATAAATCATAATATCAAATTTAATGAGTCATATCATAATTTTAGTGTATCACCAGTAACATATAAAAATAAAAATTTTAAACAATAATACAACACAAAACAATATTTGGTATGTAAGGAGTATAAGGTTTAAAATACATTACAATACAATAATAATACACTACAAACAATAATGATATTTTATCGGTTCCGAAATTTGTTATTTACTTCACCTCTTATTAGTTAATGAATCATAATATCAATTTTAATGAATCACAATATCAATATTAATGAATCATATCTTCATTTTAGTGTATCATCGCAAACATAAAAATAAAAAATGGGAAATTCACGATATACCCCTATTTTCTTTCGTAATTCACAATATACCTCTGTGATTTTCGTAATTCAACTTTAAACATACTTAAACGTTGTCCAAAATTGATGAAACTTTACATGGACGATGCTAAAGTGTTATATATTGGTCCAATATCAAATTTGAAGTTTTTTAAGCTTACATGTGACCTGTGGGACCCAATGAATATGTGACTGCTCATTAGGTCCCACAGGTCACATGTGAGCTTAAAAAGCTTCAAATTTGATATTGGACCAAAATATAACACTTTAGCATCGTCCATGTAAAGTTTCATCAATTTTGGACAACATTTAAGCATGTTTAAAGTTGAATTACTAAAATCACAGGGGTATATTGTGAATTACGAAAGAAAATAGGGGTATCTCGTGAATTTTCCCTAAAAAAATTTACGCAATAATACAACACAAAACAATATTTGGTATGTATGAAAAAACATGATTCATCATATAAGGTTTAGAATACACCATACAACAATAATAATACACTACAAAATAATAATGATTTTTTATCGGTTCCAAAATTTGTAATCTAATTCACCACTTATTAGTTAATGAATGATAATATCAATTTTAATGAATCATAATATCAAAATTAATGAATTATATTATCATTTTAGTGTATCATCATACACATGTAAAAATAGTTTTTTTTCAAAGTTATCAAAACATATCTATGAATGGTCTTGTTTTGAAGAGCTTGAATTTAGATGAACAGTGATATAATTTTTTTTCACTTTGGACTTTTATATTAAAAGTTACAACCATTTAAAGTTAATATAATGAAAAGACAGTCCAGTCAATAAAACAGTCCAGTCAGCAACTGGGACTGTCAAATCAGTGTCTCACTCCTACCTCACGTACGGACCCACTGCATAATCGAATTTGCGATCTAGCAAACTGCGCAGGTCAATGTACAGTCACCCCATGACTGCCCGAATCTCGGCAAATTCTCACCAATATACCTTGATTTCATTGAAAGGTGAGTACTTGCATAAGGGACGGCTATCAAGGCGTGTATTAGAACATGGTTGGGGCCTTAGGCCCATATTTTAGGATTCATATATTTTCAGAGAGAAAAAACTGCACAATCAAATTATCATAATAAATTATATTTTAACATTATTTAGCTTTTAAAAAAATGAATAAGTAAATATTTATTTTATTCGTACATAATTTTTTTTCTTTTGGAAAAAATACTTAATAATTGATGACTTTTAAAGTGACTAGTGTATTCTTTTTTTAGTCTGTAGCAGTAGTTTATCTATATTTTTAAGATTTAATACCGTTATAAAATTCAATTTATAAGTATAAAATTGTGACACAACTGCACTAAAATTTATATTAAAATTAATTTATATGGGGTCTCATTTAAACAATTTAACACAAGGTCCCTCGAATGACAGAGATGATCCTGCTTGCATACTCCATCTTATGGCCCGAGTGTGAAGAGTTGAGGGGAAGTTTGTACTAACTATGGTTAAAGTGGAGGAAGACTAGGGAAAATAGAAGCTTTGAAAGAAAGAATGGGGATTAAATCAATTTATTGTAGTACAAATGTTTCCTCGACTCTAAATGGAACTAATCTTTCTCTTTTCGCCGTGGAAAATTTTCACATTTGTACTATATCTTAGTTTCCATTGTTTTCATTGTTTCATGATTTTGTTCTTTCCTTCAAATTGAAAAGGCTGATTACCCATGTTGTGGTTCCGTCTCTCCTTCCTTATGGGAGGTGCAGGTTAATTATTAGTGGTATTGTGTTACTTTTGAGCTGTTATTTCATCTATTTCGGCTAGTATCCAATGATAATGGCGGTGGTCGGTTGGCTGAGATAGGTGAAGATTTGGAGGTGGTGGTTGACGGCGTTTCTGTCAATTTCACTGTTGCCCGCGACAGTCCTGATGGTAAGACCAAGGGTCGCGCACGAGTCAGGATTCTGGTTGGAAAATGTAAGGCCAGTGTGCAGGATGAGTTGAAGGTGTTGTCGGGGGATGACGGCAAGTCGGCCTGTTTGAGTCCCAAGGAAGGAAATGTTGGGATGGGTATAGGGAATGGAGCCCCGGCCTTGTCTGGCCTAGAGTATGTTGGAAGTGGAGCCGGCTGGCCTTGGAGTCTTTGGTACCCGGGCTGGTCCTATCCCTACTATGGGAATTGGGAAGGGATTTCAATGCCTAGCTACGACCAGTATGGGTGGTGGGGCCAAGGAGTTGGATGGGGTGGAGGCAATTCCAACTCGTTTGTTGTTGGTGGTACGACAGTTGGTTTTGGGCAGACAGGCCAAGGCCTTGTGCCGAACCTGTGGTCTGCTCCTGCTGGTGGGCCTCGGGCCGATGTTGGGACGACCAATGACCGGGCTCCTATCTCTATTCGTAAGCCTTTGTCGACAAAAGAGCCAGTGCATGACCCAATTGCTGATGAAAGCCTTAGAGATGGGTGGCATAGACCGGCTGATGTTAATCTGCGGAGTAGGAGTGAGATGCTTGGGTCCGAGCTGATCCCTGATATTGCGATGGTTGAATCGGGGCACGTGCATTGTGGTTTGAATGACTCCCCCCAGGATGACCTGGTGGAGGAGGCGGGGATTGGTGAGGATATTAGGAGCCTCTTCGAGGAGCCCGAGTTTCCCCCTGGTTTTGAACCAGATAGAGGAGTCTCTCAGCCGAGGAGGTGTCCAGAAGAAGATTTCATCAAAGAGGAAGCGAGTCAGATACTTTTGCTAGCAAAGGATCTTGGGTGTCATGTGCAGGATGAGGAACTTGCCCTAAGTAATTTTGAAGAGGCCGTTCGTGACCATAGAGCTAGCTCCCGGCAGAGAACCCAAGAGTCTAAGATAGCGGTTGAGGTGGATGACGATAGATGCTCACAGTCCACTTCTAAATATAGTTCGAGGAAGGAAGTAGGAACTACGAAAGGTCTAGTGGGATTTAGTAAGTTCTCTCATGTGAGTAAGGCTGTAATTAGAAACAAGAGAAGGGCTAAAGCAAGGTAGTAAGGAATGCGGATGTTCTGTGTAGGACTGAGTGGGTAGGCTTGAGAGGTATGTTCGTGTCTTTGTTTAGATGTCTGTGTCAAGTGGTGTTGGCTGCCTTTGCGGCTCAATTGGCTTTATGCCTCTTTGTAGGCCTTGCGCCTCTAATTATAAAAAAAATCTATTTGCCTTCCTTATTCTCTCTCTAACCCTTTTCTATTTCTAAGCAAATTTCTTTTTGCATGTTACTGTTTTTTGCCTAATTTTGCTCAAGTTTGTAAATCTGTTTCACTCTATGTATATTATGAAGGCAGGACATCCCTGTCTAGTACACTGCTCTTTTTCATGCTCCACAACCATCCGGTAATCATGGTAGTTTGACTTCCCATGTGATGAGGGGGGAGAAGATGGCTTCACAGAAAACGGTTCACAAATTTGATGGAGGTTTGGCGAGAAGGAGTAGAGGCACTTGCTCTCTGTTGACGATGAATTGCATCATAGGGGTCAGATACAACAGAAAGATTTCACAACCACAACAAACATTAGCGACCAACTCAACTCTTAAAGTCTGCGCTAGCAGCAATACTTTCTCTTTCTTCTGGACTGGAGCAGATCATCGTATTATGGGTTTGCTGTCACAGACTTAATTGGCACCAACATGAACTCAAACAGGGTTGTCCTCTACCTTCACAACTCTGGATGGCCACTCTATCTGTTGTCCTTTCATTGGCCCACTTCCGCCGTGTGTCTACCATCTCAACTTAGGCTTAAATTTTTTTCTTCTAGCTGGTTTTTCTTCTAGTAGTTGTTGCGGTAATGATTTGGATTGGGAATCAGTGTCAGTGTTTTATAGGAAATGGCGATGAAAAGGAGCTAGTTAAAGGTCTGGTGCCAAAACCTTCTCTTGGAGAAGAAGTGGAGCACGGTTCTTACCGTAAGTTTCTTCGGATTCAAACTAGAAATAAGAGAACGGCTACAGGAGGTACTATTCTAAATCATTTGATGAATGGTTGGCGGGTGCAATTATTGAAGAGCATGAGTAGGGGAATCATGTGATGGTAAACTTTAAAATTTGGATATGCGTTGTTCTTATGATGTATGTCTGGCGGGTGGATGGTTGTGTTTTGTAGGTTTTTGCTATAGCGGCAACCCTCGGGAAGTTCGTGGCTTGCTAGGAAAAAGGACTCAAGGTCTAAAGGTCATTGGGATGGGCATAGATTGTGTGCGACCATTTTTCTATTTTGGTTATCTACTGCTATGCCTCTTTCTGAAATTGTGTCATGTTTGGGAGAATGGTTTAAATATCCCCTTTGCGTCTTTCATATTGGCAGTTTCAGTTGGTTTTTTGTGTCCATTGGTATCTTTATGCTAGTGGCGATTGGAACTCTTTTTGTCTATGGTAATGTGCAACTTCCTTTTGTTCTTTTGGTTTTAGTGTTAGCAGTTGGCTATCTTATGTAGGGGTAGTAGGTGATTATGAGAAGCTAATGAAGCTTCAGGAGACAATCAAGCTAGAAAATGATTAGTCTCTTAGTCTACTAAATATGCAAGCTTCGGTGGGAAGCTTATTGCGTAGGGTAGATAGGTTGGTTATGGTTTTTTAGTTTGTTGACAGGCATAAGGTAGTCGTTAGGTATGTTAGACATCTTCAATATGCTTACAGTTTTGAACTTTTGAAAACACTGGTTATTAGGGGTGTAACCTCTTTATATAAATATGCTATGTTGATGGCTTTCGAAAAAAATGTTTCCGCAACTTAATGCAATTTGTCATATCACTAATAGATGCAGTCCAAGGATGAATCATGCCTTAGTTATCCTTTACAATACTGCTGAGGAGGAGTGGTACAATCTATGAAACCAATGACCAAGTTAAAGGTGCAGTGCTAAAATCTATGATCTACAGTAGAGTCTAGAAACCTTAAGTAGTGAACTAACTTTTTTAATACATGCTTCGCTAAATTTGAACAGCTCTAGGATAAAAATTATTCAGTTAGAAAGGATAAACCCTATGCATGTGAAACCAAAAATAATCAACAATAGACTTGGTTTATTTGAGATTAGGGGAAACATATATGTGAAAGCATTAGAGGGAATCTTTACTCAACGACTACCATCCCTCTTGAGAAAACATACTCTCTAATTCTTCAAGGAAAACATAGAGGAAAATTAGGGCAACCTCAACTTTTAATTAAAGAAATTGCAGCCATTAGTTCCAATAACAATAATAATAAAAAACCAAACAACAACAAAGCAAGGTCCAATTGTACGAATAGCAAGAAACTTGGTCATCTCAAGGAGGATTGCACATTATACATTATTATTTGATATATAGTTATTAGTCTATTTTTTACTATGAAATATAAGTTATTCGAAGTTACAATGTTTTGAGGATATATGATGCATTGAAGGAACAAAACATATAGAAGATTTTTTAGGAAGAACCCCATGAAGTTAGATGCTCACCGTGTGCACGGAGTACAATGTGGGCTAATCATTTTCCAGTATGTACCCTCCAAAGTTCAATAATAGATTTGTTTACTAAGTCTTTTCTCGAGAAGGATCACAACCTTCTCTAAGTAGACCTTGGTGTTTATCAAACTAAGACAAAGTTCCTTTAAGATGTAGGAACTACGAACGGCTAAGGGGATGTATGTTTTTATTTCAATATATAATTAAGGTTGTCGGTCATGGATCCACATAAAATGGTACAATCCAGTAATAAGCTCCAAAAATAAAACCTACCGCCTTATCCATTTACCTTTATTTCCATGCTCGCCAACTCATCACTCTCATTCCCTCTCTATTTTCTAAGCCCTACCTGTGAGGGTGATTTTTCGGTATAAGGGGGTTTATATAAATGGTTCTAACTTAGAAGTCTATATCCTATAAATTGTCATTCTATGGAGGATGAAAAACTGGCATCCTAGCATCCCACAAATACCTACTTTATCATTAGTATTTCCTAGAAAGCTTAAGGGGAGTGTCAGTGAGCAATACACCTGCTCTCAATGAGCTCCACGCGGACTTATGCCCTAAGGGCGGAATTGACTAGAGTCACCACCTAGTTAGACCTAAGTCAAACTAGGAAAGAGAGAAAATGGATCCAAGAACTGTTAATTGACTCCGAGATTTGTTGCCTATGGATAGGATTTATCTGATCATACCAGAGATTCTGTGCGGGTTCGTACTGGGTTACGCCCCTTGGAAGTGGCAATGACCACGACTTCGGATACTACCCGAGGAAACCTCAGTCTCTAATTATTGGGATTGCCATCTTTCAAAACCTTTTTAAAAAAAGATTCATTATAGGGCCACAAAGATAGGATAGAAAGAGAGTAGAGTGTAAGGAGTTGATGAGGTGAGCTTTTCTGCCAAGCTAGCGTCAAATGAAAGGATTGATGGGTTAAAAGTTGATTGAATGTAGAAAGGAAAATCAGGAAAAGTTTTAAGGATTAAATGGATGAGGAAAACCTGAAGTCTAAATGTTTGAGGGTTTAATGTGATTTAGAAGAGACTTGAATGCTTTGAGAGGTATGAGTACCACCTTAGAGTGGGAAAAGGGTTTTTCGATTGGAATGGGGTCGCACCCTAGGTGGGTTGCCTACATACTCAACTCCTGGTTGAGATCAGACCTTACGTAGTTCATAGTTTTTCAAGATTTGGGAGTTTTGAGGTTTTCAGAGAATTAGGGTTTTGACATTTTGGGTCTTTGAAGGGTTAAAGAGGTTTTGTGGTCATCCATCGAGTTTGTTTTGAAGTTTGAGGTGCAAAAAGTCAGTGAGACACTTAGGTTTGTGAGACATTCAAAATTTCACGATGACGGGGTCTGTGAGAGGCTCAGGTCTGTGAGACAATCAAGGCTTGAAAGGATTATGAAGTTTTGAGATATTCGGGTTTGAGAAGCTGAAGGTTTTTGTGGTGTTTGAGTTTGCTGAGTCTATTGAGATATTAGGTCTGTTAAGCTGCTGAGACGTTTGAGTCTGTTGAGCTGCTGAGACGTTCGAGTCTATAGAGCTGTTGAGACATTCGAGTCTGTTGAGCTGTTAAGACGTTTGAGTTTGTTGAGTCGTTGAGACATTTAGAGATTTAAGATGCTTGAGTTCTAAGGATTCACTTCAATGGAACAACTAAGAACTAGAAACTGATGGGATTTTGGGGTGCTAGGAGTGATTGAGGATGACTTTAGCGTTGTGAATTTTGAAGTGTTTTGAAAGTTGTGGAGGTTTGAGAATTTATGAGTTTGATATTTCGAGTTGGGGTTCATAAATTGGAAGTATGTAGAGATGTTTTGAAGGTTTAGAGGAATTGGATTGATTTTGGTTTGGATGTTGGATTGAAATCTGATTGAAATTGAATTGGAAGTGAATTAAAGTTGAATTGGAATTGAAATTGAAGTTGGATTGAATTGAAATTGAGTGAATTTTTGAATTGGAAATGAATTAATTTTGAATGAATTTTTGAATTGGAATTGAATTGATTTTTTTATTGAAATTGGATTGAATTTGAATTGAAGTTGAATTGAACTAAATTGAATGAATTTTGAATTGGAATTGAATTGATTTCAGATTGAAATTGGATTGAATTTGAATTGAAATTGAAGTTGAATTGGAATTGAAGTTGAATTGGAATTGAATGAATTTTTTAATTGGAATTGAATTGATTATGGATTGAAATTCCATTGAATTTGAATTGAAATTGAAATTGAATTAGAATTGAATTTGAAAATGGACTGAAATTAGGCTTGAAATTAGACCAAATTTGGGCTAGATTTGTGGTCTTGGAATGGGCTTTGAAATTTGGCCAAGCATAGGCTTTGAGGTTTGTGCCGAAATGGTCCTTGTTTAGGCCGAAGACGGGCTTAAGGTTTTGGGCTAAAAGTGGGCTTCAAATTTGGGCCGAACTTGGGTTTGGACCAGATTGGGCATAGCTCTGGAATGGGCCAGTTTGGAGATGGGCCAAGTTTGGAAATGGGCCTTATTTGAGTTTCAGGCTTGAAAAGAACTTTGATTTTTGAAACATATTTCTACACTTAAAAAAATGTTTCAGATTTTTGTTTCGAAAAGGTTCTCATTTTCTAATTTAGAAACGATTTTTTATTTGAAATTGATTTTTGGATTTTTCACGGATTAAGAATAGGATTCTCAAGGTTTTCCTAAATTTCAGAAACTGAATACAAAAAGAATTTTTGAGGGATGATTAAGGTTTGATTTGGATCTTAGGAAACTTGGATAGAATTTCGAATGTCCAATTGGAAGGATTCTAAATATTCTAAGTGAAAAATGAAAAAAAAAGCTTTTTCTTAACTCATATTATTATTATAAGATGTGTTTTGGGGGTAAGGGTGTCATCCTTACTAGGTGGGACCATGGCTCACCATTGGCTAAGAGATACCCTCTATCCTAAAGCTTGGTTATATAAAGAATAATAACTATGGTTACTTGTGCTAGCCTGGTGGATTGGGCTTGAATAAAGATTAAGATATCAAAAATCTGATTAATAACTAAAACCTAATTAAACCCTACCTTATCCTTTTCTATTTTTAGCAAAAGCGGAATCTAGAACAAAATTGACAAAGTTATCACGTAAGTTCATATTCATTGAGTTAGTGGTGTTTCCATAAACAATTAAAATTAGCAGTATAAAGAGTAGTCTAACTGTAGAAGCATCGGTATAAGCAAGAATAGTGAGTGAATAACATTTACAATCCTATAACTATCGATAATAATACCAAACACCAAACCAAGTCAGTGAGCTGCGCATGGGACAAACTTTTAATGGAAAATATACATATTTATCTAAACTATAAACAAGAAGAGCTAGAATAAACAAACTAGCATATAATCAAGCCATAAATGAGTGAATAAGATGAATAAAATTCTCTAACCCAACGCGAATTCGATTATACGAGCTGCCCGCTTCGAGTTAGGAGTGAGACTATAATACCCCGTATTTCTTTCAGATTTCTTAAAGTTTTTAGATTTTCTTACGTTCCAATTTTATGTGGTTTCTTACGTTATATGGGTTATTTAGCAAATGGGATGTCCAGGACATTTGGTTAAAAGATGGGGGACAAGGAGGTATTTTCCCCTCTCTGTTATTTTGGTAAGCCTTAGTTATTTAACTTGGCAGTTTTCTCATTCCAATTCCCGATCAGTTCTTTAAACATCGCGCTTCTTCCTTCGATAGTTTTTGAGCGTCTTGTCTACTCCCCTCCTTCCTTGTGTGCTCTGATTTCGGTGTGGACTTCTACTGCTTCCAGGTTGTTTTTGTGCTACTGCAGTGCGTGTCTTCTTTGCAGGATTTCAGGTTTGGTTTCGTTGAGAGTTTAGGGCATTTTGTTCTTGGTTTTGGGTGAGAGTAGTTTTCTGACTTGGGTTGCTAATGTTGATGAAATCAGTACTGTTTTGTGCCGCTCCGCTACTGCCGATTGTTCAATTGCTTGGGGACATTGTCTGGACTGAATCCTCTCTGCGAATTCAGGTAAGTGGAGGATGGAATTAGGGTTGTTCTGCTCACCCTCGGGGACTAGTTTCAATTGCTGTTTCGATTGGGAATTGTGTGGTGTTGTGTGATTTACTTGAGTTTTTGTGCTACTGATCAACTGGTTAAACCCCCGAGGACACTGTGTTACAAATTCTGGGATCTATACTGATTTTGGTGTTGTGTTGATGTTGTTTTCTGCCTCTGTTTACTCTCTGCGAACTGTTGTTTTCGCGATGTCCGGACGTTGAAGTTCGGACAGTACGTCTGGCGCGCCTCTGATTTGCAAGTTTTTGAAGTGTCCGAACATCGGTCTGAACGTTGAAGTTCGGACAGGGTGCGAGGACATGTTTGATTTGAGCTTTGACATGTGTCCGAACTTGCATGGTCGGACGCAAGTTCAGACACAACGACATTTTAGTTTTCTGACTCTCGACTTACGTCTGAAATTTGATGTTCGAACGTAAGTTCAGACATAACATTTTTACGAGGTTTCAACTCTTGACTTACGTCTGAACTTTGATGTTCGGACATAAGTTCGGACTTTGGCTTTTATGCGACTTCTGATTCTCGGCCTCTGTCCAAACATGCATGTTCGGACGCATGTGCTGACACACCTCTGTTTTTGCATAACTTCTCCGTTTCTGCTCTGTTTGAACTCCGTTTGCGGGGTTGGATTCCCCTATCCGTGTACAAGCTTCCTATGCTGTTTACATGCATTTTTATGCACTTGAGATCTGTATTATGAACTTATGATTTTGGGACCTAGTTATGTTGCTTCTAAGTCTAGGATAGTCGGGTCGGGCTGTCCCATAGCATGTTGCGCAGGAATTCCTTCTGATTAAGCTCCTTAGGGTCTCCCTTAGGACATCATTGACCGACGGGTCTAATAGTTGTCTCTACGGCTTCTGATGTAGGATCTTCGGATCCATAGGACGTTATGTGAGTCCTTCTGCTGTGTTAGCGTGTTTGCAGTGTCCCACCTTTTTGTATCTGATTCTGAAAGTCTGACTGTGATTTTGATGTGATGTTCCACTCTGATTTCTGATTCGTGGTTCTGTTTTGTCTATTTACATATGGCTTACACTTCCCTCTGATTATACAAACGTCTGCTTCTGTTTTGAGTGGGCTTCCTTGAGGAAGTCTTCTGCTTACTGGCCTGTTGAGCTCACCCCTTTATTTCATTATGTAGATTGAGCTTGGGAGACCTCCTCCTCCTCTTGGGGTCTGATTTCGGCTTTAGCTTTGGTTTAGACTTTGTTATATGTTGGCTTTGCGCATTAGACGCTTTGGGTCTTTGTAGCCTACGGGCCTCACTTTGTATTCGACTTTTCGCACTTGTTTTGGATATTGTAAACCCTTTCTAAGTATTTATGTAAACTTGTTATTTGATTTCGAGTTCGATTTGCGTTAGAGCCATGCGACGTTAGGTAATAGTCTCGCGGCGTGTAATGGCCCTAACTCCTAGGCCGGTTCTGGGGTTAGTATTATAGTGGCCTGGGGAAATTAAACGACATCCTTATTCTAAATTACTTCTCCTTTCTAAAGTGTTTACAGTTATCTATAATTTTTTGCCCTTACTAACCTTCTCAATGTTCCTAATATTATACCCTTTAAATATTACTTCATCTCCCTAACTTCATAACGTTATTCAAGTTCCAAAATACAATTCTAGTATTTCTTTTCAGCTTATTAATCTTAAATACATAGAGTTCAAATTCAATTTGACTTTCTCTTAGTAATTATCTTGATTTCCAAGAGTTCAAAACCTATTTGACTACTTCAATTTATTATTTATTAATCCTCCTTATTTTCCTCTCAATAACTCCCTTACTAGTATTCTAGACTTATCCTTTGAACGTGGTGGTTTTCCTTTTGCCAAGAATTCTGATTACTTTGTAATATCTTATTTACTTTATTTTTACTTACTCCTTTATTGATAAATGTTTATTGATTATTTTCCTAAATATTTATTCCTCATTCTTATCTTGTTACAACGACTAACCACGTTCTCCTATTCTTTCGAATTATGGGTTTATTAATTTATTTCCTTTCTAAATTGTTATTGATAACTATCTAAGTCTTTCTGCTGATTTCTCTTAACGTTATAATCTTTTACATCTTTTAAATATATATAATAATAATTTATAGAACTCTTCTTAAAGACGATTAATATTTTTTTTCCTTCCCTTAAAATAGATTAATAATTGTTTAATTAATAATATCTCTCTTTATTTTGTAAATCGTTTCTATTTAAAACACCGATTTCCTCCACTCATCTTCATCCTCAACACTCTGTAGTTACGCTCTTCCTCTCCAAAAATTCACGCAATTTCATTACGCTCTTGCCTACACCAAAATCCTTTCGCTTCTGCACTTTTGATCTTTTGCAATATCTCGTATCCTGCTACTGTCAGTTCACTTCCCTGGTGCCAGTTAGAGATTCGTTGGGTAATGTGTTCTATGTAGTATAATTATTTTATTCGTTTGTTTTGGTGGATTCTGATTGTTGATATTAATTACCTAAACGCCGATTACATCGACAGGTGCCACCAATAGTTCTGTGGAGTTGAGGTCTTAAGGTGAATTGATTATTCAGGTAAATTCTATGCTCAATTCTATCTGACTGTTGTTTTGCAAATCGGAGGAAAAAGGTTTCGGTTGTGTTAGTATGGATTCTCAATTTATGATTTGGGAAATTGAGATTGTTTCCCACATTTTGGAAATGGAGGAATTGGATTGTGTTGTGGTATTTCAGTTATGGATTTTGGGAGTCTTTCACAAGATGTGTTCTTCTGTTTGGGAGCCCACATGTGCTCCCCATTATTGTTATTTGCGCTGCACACATTGTTGCAGTTAAGCCCTCTAATCTACTTTATCTTACTACTGTTTCATAGGGGATGTGCACACTTAAGGACTTAGGGTGAGGTGGTTGTCTGACGGTCCCATAGGTGACTGTCCTTGAATTGTTGTTTGGGGTCCCATTGGTGATCCCGTAATTGTGTTGTGATTAACTCCTGTTGAAAGCTCCCTACTGTGGTTCCGTTGATTATTATGGTTTCTGGAAAAACTATTCTGATGATCAATATTCCCTTCTCATCGGATTGATAAATGGCAAAATGAATTTTAAAATGTATTTTACAGATTGAGGTAGAGTTTACTTAGTTATCTGATTTGTGCGATCCTTTCTGTGTTTTGTCTATGGTTTTCTGATCGCTGGTATGGATGACTGAGTTTGGGGATCGGGATTACACAATCACATAGCTTAGGAGATTATGAGATATTTGAGACAATGTCTGAATTACAATGTTTAAGAATTGTTACGTTGGTTTCTAAGATTTCATACTTTGGTTATTTATTTTGGCTTCCGCATATGTTGAATTCCGAATTTAACATTTACTTTTGTTGTTTTATTGAGTCTATTAGCCTGAGCACCCAGGGAGTTTGGGTGTGGCGGTAATGCCCTGGACGTTTTTGATTCTGTTGTTGTTTTGAAGTTATAATTGTTATAGTATTTGCTAATCGTATTCTTTGACATTTTATAGATTTTATGGAAGTGGTATCATGAGAGTTGAACATTATTTCTGAGGTATCTATTGTTAACTTTACCCATTCAAATGTTTTCCTTCCCGTTGTTATTGGTTACATATGTATTTTGGTGGTTTTGGTCCCTATTTTTGTACTAGAATTTGCATTTAGGGACCTGTCTGAACGTCCATCCGGACATCAATGTTCGGACAGGCCCCGAGAGTTCAAATGGTTTTGCTGTTTCAGTCGTTTTCGAACGTCTGTTTGAGCATCAATGTTCGGACAGCATGCGAGGACGAGTTCGACTTGCAAGTCTCAACTTACGTCCGAACTTGCAAGTCCGGACCAACGTTCGGACGCGTGTAAGGATTTCCAGAATTTTGAAACTCGACTTGTGTCCAAACTTCGAAGTCCGGACACAAGTTCGGACATCTTCGCTTTCCAGTTTTTCGAACACTCGACTTGTGTCCGAACGTCAATGTTAGGACACAAGTTCGGACAAATGGTTTTATGCAGTTTAATTTTCTTCGGCTTATGTCTGAATTTCAAACGTATGGACACAAGTTCAGACCGGCACTATTTTGCACTTCTTGACTCGTTTGAAGTTCGTTTTTAATTCCGCTTGTGCCGTTAGATTCGTATTTCAATAAGCTATATTTTAAGGTAAAATCCAGGGTGTTACAAGGTGGTATCAGAGCCGTGTTTTCGAAATAAGTTAAGAATTGAGTAAACCAGATTAAAAATTTGGGGATAAGCTGTTTGGGGAGTTATGTTGGATTATGATGTGTATTGAGATCTGTTGAGTTGTATTGAATATCCTTGTGCGGTGTTGGAAAGTTATGCAAGGAATATTGTGTATTACGTACATATATGTGCGTATTATGTGTTGGCAACTATACCGGTATATATATCTCTGAATTGCCTACCCAAGGATTGGGGTAGTGAGAATTTAGTATAACTTAGGAGGATAATTATAGGAAATTTAAGATCCTTTAAATTCGTGACTCATAACCAGGAGTCACCTTGAGTTCAAACCAGTACGCTGGCAGACCGGCTTAATTTCTCCTACAATACCAGAAGTCGAAGCAGAAGGACTACCATGGCCGCCAACGACCCTATGAGGCAACTTCAAGAACTTGCACTGAACCTAGGCTAGATTGTGCAGCGACAGGCTCAGCGGGACAATGTGCTAGAGGACTACACGAAGAGGATTTGCCCATTTGAAGCCGACTGCATTCAAGGGGGAGGAGGACCCAGTATTGCCAGAAGATTGGCTGCGCGAGTTCGATAAAATCTTTGAGGCAGTCAACTGCCCTGCTGACAGGCGAGTCAATGCCGCAGTGTACTACTTCAAGAGCGAGGCTGACATCTGGTGGTCGACCAACAAGGACGCTCTTCTGGCGGGTCCCGACTTTGGATGGGAAGCACTGAAGGTGAAATACCCCAAACCTAGCTATGGTGTTTAGAGGTTAAACTAAGATATAATAAGGATAAATTTATGCCTTGGAAACATTAAGAAACAATTTAAACCAAAGAAAACACAAGGAAACACCATAAAAGCAATTTAAGCAAAAACGTGCTCTAAGCTTGGAGTAACTTTGGGTAACACCCAAATGTCATTATTATACTTTAGTAACATGCTAATGGACATGTTAAACCAATTACCAAAAAAAACTAAGCTCAAAAACAAGTTAAAACACAAATTGTGCTTTAAGGACTCTTAAAGCACATTTTTGAAAAATTGTCTTAGAAAGGGGTTTCGAGTGGCTAAATGCCCATGATTACTCATTAATCAACTTGTTTACTACTTATTATCACATTAGGAAGCCAAAATCAATGGGAAATCAAAAATTTCACAAATATGTGCACTAATTTATGAATATTGCTCAAATAATGCTAGTTTAGCATTAAGTCAACATAAGTCAATTAGTTGGTCAACCAAGACCACAAATATATTAATTAATAAGGGGGGCCGGTTTTTGAAGTGGCGAGTCACCACGTGAGCCATCATATTAAGGAAAAGAGAGGGAGGAGTTAAAATAGTACTATTTGCTTTTAAAAGAAAATCTTACCTTTTAAGCCACCTCTCTCCTCTTCCTCTTCCTCTTAATTCTCTTCTTCCACCATTTTTCTTCACCTTCTTCATCCTCTCAAACCATAAGAACCAGCCCCATTGTTGACTCACCTTGCTTTGCTTGCCAATTACCCATTTTAGCTCCAAAATCAAAACTAAACACATATTACTCTTAGTTAGATCACGCTCTTGCTTTCAATCATTCCAAATCTCCAAAAGCTCCATTCTGGTTCCATGGGAAACCACCATTAGAGGAGGAAAAATCAGCTTGAAGAGTTCATTAGCTTCTCCATTCATTCAAGGTAAGGAAAATGCAAGAAAAATTATCTTTCCATCATCTTTCCATCATGTCCGAAAATCATCTTCTCATGGGATCTTGTTTTATCCCTTGAACTAGATTATTTTCATTCTCCAAGGACTAGAGGAGGTCCTCCTTGATTCATATCCAAGCCTATCTTAAGACTTCAAAGGTAAACATTCATTTTAATACCTTAAAACACATTTTAAACCTAGGAATGATTCCTTAAGGTTAGTGTATTATTTAGCACTCATTAGAGTCATTGTATATTGGTTAGAACATTGGCAAAGGAAATTAAGTTGGTGGCCGAGATTTATCCAAGAAAAGCCTAAGGAGGAAGTTAAGAGGAACTTGAGAAAAACAAGGTAAATTGCTTACCTTCAGGTGTTTTATTGTTTTAAGGGATGGGATTTAGATAGATGATAAGTGTAGTTTAGAGTTTACATTAGGAAGGGATGATAAAACCTAGGAGAAAGAACATGGCTATATTTAAGAACTTGTGAATAAGGAGCAAATGGGAAATGAGATAGTTAGACAATCACAAGGTGAATTACAAGAACACTATTATTGCAATGGGCCTTGTTTGTGTATTTGCAGGTTAAAGGCTATTATATGTGGAAATTCAGTGTTTAAGATTTATGCATTTAAGGGCCTAAGTGCCAAGCAATTTAAGTATATGCACTATATTGTGATGTAGTGTAGTTTTGGTGAAATTTGTGTGTAGAGGATATGTAGTAAGAATTTGATTGTTCATGGTGGTTTGATGGTGAAAGCCAAATGTTTGGGTGTAGGAATATACTAAAGAAGCCATGTCAAAATTTGGTGAGAAAACAAGGAGTTTAAGGTGTATAAATGAAGTATGGTGACCTAGGATGTACTAGGAATTCATAAGGCTTAAGTTGGTGAAAGAAAGTGAACTAGAGTGTTCTTGAGTGTTTAAATGACTTAGGAGTTGTCTTGAGGGAATTAGAGTTTAAATGAGTGAGTTGGATACACCAAGATTATGGTGGGAGTGTGGTTAGGTCTTGTGAAAATTTTGGTAAACAAAGGAAGAATGATGCTTTGTGAAAGCCTAAATGTGAACTTGTGGAAAAATGGAAGGAGCTTGTGTGATGAAGGTGTTGGTAAGAAATAATGCCTTTGGAGAAATTGTAGTCTTGATAAAATAACAATTTTGTTAGTTTAAGTTTTAGGCATGAAACTACCACTTGGAATCCTAAGGAAATATTACAAGTGCTAAGATATTTTGTAAGAAATTGAGTAACAAGTTTAGATAAGGAATTAGGCAAGTCTAAGATGTTATTTTGGTATTAGAATATGCCTAGGATCATGTGTGAACTTTGGGTAAACCGTGGATGAAGAGAACAAGTGTAACAAGGCTTAGAATAATGCAAAGTGTAAAAATCTGTAGCTGGTCCGGGACTTAAGTCCAGGGTAAAGTCCCGGACCACACTAAAATAAGGGCCGAGAGTTGCTTCAGCATTATGGTCCGGGACTTGAGTCTCGTATAAAGACCCGGACCACCCTATTAAATATCACCGAGAGTTAGACCATGACATGGTCTGGGACTTAGGGTCTGTACAAGGACCCGGACCAATGTCAAAATTCACCCGAGAGTTAGGATATGAGTTGGTCCGGGACCTAAGGTAAGGACCAAGTCCCGGATCACTCTAAAAATGGTGTTTAAGCTTAGGAAATGTTAGGTAATGATGGGGATTGTTGGGTATTGGTGTTATAAAGTTATTTAGGACATGTTTGGTGAGTATAATGACAATTAAGTGGGTGGATAAGTGTAAGAAATAATGAGGAATGATTCACTTAAGTGTTTAAGTTAAAACTACAAGGACTTAGTGTTGTTAGTGGGTAAACATTAGTGGGAAAGTAAGTTGAAGTAAACTTTGTTGAGTTAAGTAATTAATAACCTAAAACTGAATGAATGTTTTAGGATTTGTGAATTAGGACTCGGAGGGAGATTAAACCAATGACCGCCGACGGTGAACGGTATGGTTTTCTTGTAGCCTGCTTGCTAACGAGGTGTCCCTCGGCTTGTGTGCTATTGTTTATTTGCTATAACTAAATCAAGATAAAGCATGCAACCGGATTATTTATCTTCTTGTGTGTTTGCATTGTACTAACACACTTGGCTTTGAGATTAGTTACTAACATTACTTAGTAACGTTGAATGAGATAAGGAATTCACTCCCAAATGTGTTGGTTAGTTAATACCCGAGAAGGTTTAACTAACACTTCGTCTTTAAGACTTTCTACTAACTAGAACTTGGGGGGGGGGGAGTGGGGAATCCGGGACTGACTCTGGTCATGCATGTTAAGGAAAGAGGGTCGGTATCTGAATCAGATCTGACTTCCGCTTAAGGACTTGTCTTCAGACTTGTCGTCTAGGGTCGAGAGTCGACTCAGCTACCTTGGATTTCAGTCCAAGGTAGAAGGAAAATTAAGATGGTGCGGTAGGATCACCTAAATCCTAATTTTAAGATAAGATGTTTATTCAACCAATGGAGTTAATAGCTCATTGGCTAGGGTTGCTTTTGACCCAACAAAAATAAACATTGAGTTAAGATAAAACCATTCCTAATTAGAGAACTGTTTGTATTTCGAGACTGAGATAAGGATTGAGATTGAGGTAAGATAAGAATGGATTGAAATTAAGAGAAATTATAACTAAGGAGTTTAATGATTAACTCATTATTTGAGGGAACGCTTTTAAGCCGTTCATTATGTGTGAACTATGTTTGTTCATATGTGGTTGTTATTTTATTGCACTTCTTATTTATGTTGTGTATCTAATCAACTCCATGCTATCGACAATTAGACATCGTAGCCCCGTTAGCTTGGGGGTAAAAGAGAATCGTACCAGCAAAGGTGCTGACCCCCTCGGGGGCTGTTGTTTACATTTTGCAGGTAAGCGCCCAATGAAGACTCATCACGAGAGTAGGGGTGGTTAGACTTAGGATGGGTTTTATATTTTGAGTACGGGATGCGCATGTGCATCCGTCTGTTAATATTTAAATTTAGTGGGATTAAGTCGATACTTGAGATACTTAGAAAATTCGGTTGGCATGTATTTTGGATTAGTGGTGGTAAATGTTCAAATTCGGTATGTTCTGTTAGTTCAGACCTTGGCAAGGTCCTGGTGTTAGATAAATTCCGCTTCGATGTTTAAGTTTATGTTGTTAAGTTTGCGATAACCACGATTGGATTGAGACAGGGTGTTACAAAAAGTGGTATCAGAGCGTAGTTACGCTCTGAATAAGGAAATACCGAACTAGGATAGCCACCGAGTTAGAATATAAATTAACACCCAAAATATGGGTTAAGGGAGTGAGAAGTTAGAATGAGCAGAGTCAGACGACCACTATTAAGTGTGGATCGTCTTTACCGTCTACGGACGCTATAAAATTCGTAAAACAAAACTGTGGTGAATACAAACCTAATGTGAGGTGTGCTTATTCAGATGGCAGGACGTCCAAGAGGAGGTCGAGGCCATGGCCGAGGCGACGAGTCTACTGAGATACCGGGAGGGCAGACAATCGTAGAGATCATGGCTGCCGTATTAGGGCACATGGGCTATCAGCCTGGTGCTCCACCACCTTCACCGCCACAGCCCCGGGAACCAAACTGAGTGAAGAGTCTTGCTGACCTTCGTCCCGCAGCATTTAAGGGGGAGACTGATCCCGCCAAGCTTGAGGCGTACATCTCTGAGCTGGAGACCGCCTTCGAGACCCATGATGTCCCTGCTGGGATCAAGGTGCGTCTGGCCGCGTTTTACCTGAAGGGAGCGACGGGTGATTGGTGGAAGCTGGTGAGGGCCGAGCATGTCGCCAATCCAGAGTTCAGCTGGGAACAATATACAACTCTCCTGCGAGCCAAATACTATCCCGCCCATGTCCAGACGAAGAGGCGCCTGCAGCTAGATGCGCTGAAGCAGACGGACAAGATGACGGTGGACGAGTATTACTCAGAGTTCACCGTCTTGCTTCGTATTCTGCCGGGTCTGGGGTATTCGGACCAGATTCTGGTGGACCGCTTCTATGGCGGGCTGAGCCATCGACTCCGCTACGGCATGGGACCGACTAGTTATACTACCTTGCAGGTAATGAGAAAGGTTAAGATATAAGTAAGTGAATAAGATTTAGACTATGAGAATGAGATGAATTAATACCTTGTAAGCAGGAGTGCTATCATGCGGCTGCTAAGATTGAGATAACCGTCCAGCTGCGGGACAAAGACAATGCCACTGAGAGGAAAACGGCCGGTAAGAGTGCTGAGAGTCAAGGGCAAGGCGGGTACAAGAAACAGAAGTACCAGCCTCAGGCCCAGAAAAGTCAGAAGAGTAAGGTGGAGAATGAGAAGGCTACTGAAGAGCCACTTAAGTTGACATATGCTATTGCTGCAAAGCCCCTGCGCTCAAAGGCGCCAAAGGGTAAGGAAATACACTTTAAGTGAGTTAAGAATCGTTTAAAAGACCATTGAGATACGATTACTGATGTTGTATGCAATCAGGTACTGAGTATGGGAAGGAAGCCGGTGGTGGCTACCAACGACGCTACTACTGGCAGCGATGTCACAAGGACCACCCCGGGCTTGACTGCAAGGGTAATAAGGTGGAATGCAACTTTTGTGGGGTATACGGACACCGTGCATACGAGTGCTTCCGGAACCCCGAGAGCAGGGCTTTTAGGCCCGAGATTAAGGGCAAGAGCAAGACCGATCAGGGAGCTGGATCTGATGGTCAGAAGGCGACACAGCCAGCTACAAACAAGAACCCCAAAGTAGTCCAGAAGTCGGGACCCTCTCTACACCTGGTGGACCGGGACGATGAGGCTGAACCCTCATCGAGGCTAGGTACCACCATAAACCATTTAGTGATAAAATTGCCTACTTACCTCATTTTATGCATGTTTCGGTGAATAATTAAGTTAGATGAGACTAGGACATGATTAGAACTTGAGTGAGATATAACCTACCAACATCTTAGGAACCTTCAATATTTGCTATCCGATACCTACGACACCTAACCTGGAAGAGACCGACATCGAAACCCGAGAATTTCCAACCAAACAATGTCAGGTTATCCGCCTAGGTATGATTTTATTAAGGGGATACCTGACACCCGAGGCACAAATAGCCATCATCAGGAGATGCAGTCAATTAGGAGTGGGACCGGGAGGTTTTTATACACCAAAGTACCCAGGAGGAGCTAGGATGAAGCTGAAGATGATGAGCTTAGGCAAGGACTGGAATCTGTATGCCAAGACGTACCAAACCATGAGAGCACAAGATGGAGTCTCACCACCGGGGATACCCGAAGAGTTCCATCCGGTAATTACACAAGTCGTGGAGATCGCTCAGCAGTTGGAAGCTGACCCGATCCTAGACATACAAGCAGACCTCTGCATTGTTAATTTCTATGAGAAAAACGGACGACTCAGATTACATCAGGACAAGGACGAGACAACAAAGTCTTTCTCAAGAGGGATACCCGTAGTGTCTTGGTCCATTGGAGACGATGCTGAATTTTTATACGGCGAGAAGAAGCGTGCGGACCGTGCTAAAAAGCTACTACTTAAGTCTGGAGATGTATTAGTTATAAGTGGAAAATCAAGAATGTTGCTCCATGGGATTAAGAGAATTAAGTTGAACACAACACCGTCAGCCGTGATTAATGCGACACCTATGAGACTAGGACGGTTAAACCTAACCTTTAGACAATATTAGCCATGTAATGTTTTAAGTATGATGTAAGAAAAGAGGTGTAAGAAAGAAGCACATGATGTAAACAAGATGGTTATCAATAAAATAACAGTGTAGTTCATATAAATTGTTACGACTCTTGTTATACCATCATTACTCACAAAGCTTGTGAAATACAATTAGGTTATGGACTCGGTACGGAAGGTGCGCTAAGCATCCTTACAGAGGCACAGGCCGGCGAAAGCGGTACTATCCTCACCGGCACCTTTCCGATCAACGACATTGAGACATCAGTTCTCTTCGACTCAGGGGTCTCACATACCTTTGTCTCGACATCATTTGCGAGAAGGTTGGGGCTAGACGCTGATGAGCTACCCGACTTCACGGTTACGCTACCGTATAAGGAGAAGGTTCGTTGCACTCGCTACTACCGAGGAGCCACCATTGGAATTAAGGGTGAAGACTTTCCAGTCACGTTTATTGAGTTTAGAGATTTGGGGTTTGATGTTATCTTCGGGATGAACTGGTTGGAGCGGCACAAGGGTCGTATCCTCTGCGCCGAGCACCGACTGCTACTCAGGAGTCTGTCTGGGGTAACAATATCATACCGCCAGTGGCCCAGAGAGCCTTCGACCAAGATCATCTCCGCCATGGCAATGTGTAAGGAGTTGAGGAGGAAGGAAGATGTATATCTCTGCTATGTCCAAGACATAGAGAGAGACCCCGAGTTCGACCCCGACTTACCGGTAGTGTCAGAGTTCCCCGATCTCTTTCCACAGGAACTGCGCGGCATGCCACCCACTCGGGAGGTAGAGTTCACCATTGAGCTGCTACCAGGAACCGGACCGATAGCCAAGGCACCGTACCGCATGACTCCGGTAGAAATGAACGAGTTAAAGGATCAGTTAAAAGATTTGTTAGACAAAGGGTTCATAAGACCTAGTGTCTCACCATGGGGAGCGCCAGTTCTCTTCGTGAAGAAGAAGGATGGCAGTCTCCGCCTCTGCATCGACTACAGAGAGTTGAATGCAGTAACAGTGAAGAATAAGTATCCACTACCTCGCATTGATGATTTGTTCGATCAGTTGAAGGGGGCATCAGTGTTTTCCAAGATTGATCCCAGATCGGGGTATCATCAGATAGCCATTAAGGAGGGAGATATTGAGAAGACGGCATTCCGGACACGATACGACCACTATGAGTTCACAGTGATGTCGTTCGGTTTGTCAAATGCACCGGCGAAGTTTATGGATCTGATGAACCGCTTGTTCAGGGAACAGTTGGACAAGTCGGTTGTGGTGATCATCGACGACATATTGATATATTCAAAGTCGAGGACAGAGCATGAGGAACATTTGAGGAGGGTGTTAGAGATACTGAGGGAGAACCAGCTTTATGCTAAGTTCTCCAAATGTGAGTTTCGGCTTGACAAGGTCTCTTTCCTGGGTCATGTCATCTCAGACGCTGGGATCTTAGTAGATCCAGCAAAGGTTGATGTCGTGCGTACCTGGCCGAGACCGAAGACAATTACCGACATTCGGAGCTTTCTTGGTTTGGCGGGTTACTATCAGAGGTTTGTTAAGAATTTCAGCAAGGTCGCGAAGCCGATGACCAGTCTGATGAAGAAAGATGCACCGTTCGTATGGACGGCTGATTGTGAGAGTTCGTTTTAGAGTTTGAAGGACTCACTGACCACTGCACCGGTTCTGACAATTCCAGACGGCATGGAGGGCTTTGAGGTGTACTGTGATACACCGATCATAAGAGTTTGAAATATATATTCACTCAGAAGGAGTTGAATCTTTGACAGAGCAGATGGTTGGAATTCTTGAAGGACTATGATATTGACCTCCAATACAAGGAAGGGAGGGCCAATGTAGTAGCTGACGCCCTGAGCCGTCGAGCACACTCACTCAATTCACTACTTTCTTTCTCGAGCTTGGTTGATGAGGTGCGAGAGGCTCAGAGGACTGATGAGTATATGAGGGAAGTCAGACAGAAGCTGACAGAGGGTACCTTTAAGAGTCAGAAATACAACTTCAGACTTCATGATGATGATCTGATCAAAGTTAAGGGCCGGTTATGCATACCACTAGGCAACGCGGATCTGAAAGACTGCATACTTAGAGAATCACACTGTTCTTTAGTTTCCATCCATCCGGGAGCCTCTAAGATGTATAAAGACATGAAGAGATACTTTTGGTGGTCTGGAATGAAGTCAGATGTTACCGAGTTCATTTTGAGGTGCCTCACATGCTAGAAGGTAAAATTCGAGCACCGACGATCGGGCAGAATGGTACAGTCGATGCCAGTTCCGGAGTGGAAGTTTCATGATATCTCAATGGACTTCATGGTCGGACTCCCACCTACCAGGGGAGGTCTGAACATGATATGGGTTGTAGTGGATCGCCTTACCAAGGTAGCCCGATTCATACCGATGAAGGATACTTGGAAGGTAGCTAAGCTACCTGAGTTGTTTGATAAGGAGATCATGAGACACCACGGGGTACCGAAGACCATAGTGTCAGATAGAGATACCAGATTCCTTTTGAGGTACTAGAGAGCTACGAGAGAAGCGTTGGGTACAGAATTGAAGTTAAGTACCGTGTTCCATCCTCAAACAGATGGTCAGACTGAGCGTACAATTCAGACACTCGAGGACATGCTGAGAGCATGTGCCTTAGACTTCCAGGGCAGTTGGATTGACAAGTTGCATCTGATCGAGTTGTCATACATCAATAGCTATCATGCTTCGATCAAGATGGCGCCTTTCCAAGTGTTGTACGGTAGACCATGTTGTACACCGCTCTGCTGGGATGAGTCGAGTGAGACGGTCATTATAGGACCAGAATACTTAGAGCAAGTTCAGGCTGAAGTTCAGCAAATCAGGGAGCATATGAAAGCTGCTCAGGATAGGCAGAAGTCGTATGCTGATGTTCGACGACAAGACCTGGAGTTCGTAGTGGGCGACCGGGTATTTCTACGGGTTTCACCGATGAAGGGTGTGTTTAGATTTGGGCAAAAGGGCAAATTGAGCCCGAAGTTTGTTGGTCCTTATGAGATTACGGAGTGGGTGGGCCCGGTTGCTTACAGGTTGAACTTACCTGCCGAGCTGGGTAAAGTGCATGACGTCTTTCATGTTTCACAGTTGAAGAAGTACATGCACCACCCATCCCATGTGTTAGAACCTGAGACATTGACATTAGAGCCAAACATGAGATCAGTGGAGACTCCTCAGAGAATCTTGGATACTAAGACTAGGGACACTCGCCATAAGTCAGTGCGACTGGTGAAGGTTCTCTGGTCTAACCAGGATGTCGAAGAGGCTACGTGGGAATTAGAGGATAAGATGAGATCGAAGTACCCTTCGTTATTTAGTGACTAGATCGTCTGTATAGGGTACGGGGTGTACCCCTTTTTAAAGGGGGGGAGGGGTAGAGCTTCTTTGCTTTTGAGCTAGCTTTTGAGTGAGTACACGAACATGTTTGTCATTACTTTGGTGAATGTAAGATAGGGCTTGTGTAAGATATTACACTTTGTGTTAAGTTGAGTTATGTATTGTACTTGTGGAATGTAGGATCGGGTGGCTGACACAAACCAACTCAAGGTGTGAGTCTAAGAGTTGGTTTGACTCAATCGGTCTTTGAAAGTAAGAAACACTCTGTGATGTAGAGGCACTCAATCGAACTTCGTATGTGACAACACTTGAGACGTAGAAACACTTAGCCGAACTAAGTGCGCGGAAGCAGTTGCTCAAGGTAGTGAAGTAAGATAGACTTAGCGGAGCTAAATGGATTAACACTCGAAAGGTGGAGGACTCTGTCGAACTCAGCAGGATACACAATATAAGTTATTTTATTTCCTGGTCAAAACAAAACAACTTATAATGCCCACTCAGTAGATGAGATCTACTTCGTGGTTTTCACTCACTCACCCAATACAATCTCTGATCAGCTCAATGATAAGTGTAGTGAAAACTAGGTCCTACCTAGAAAGACTCTATCGATATGCACAAACGAATCTAGTACTTCTCTCTCTCTTTTTCTCTCTCTAAAATAGGCAAAGCTTTCTCTAAACAAATGCTCTGAATGATTCTCTTTGGAAAGCTGCAATGAGAAACGAAATGACAACTCTCTTATATAGTGGAGCCGGTGAGGGAGTCTGCTTCCGAAATTTCTGCCATCTGAACGTTGTAGTTGCTTAAAATTCGGTCCTAACTTCTTTATGAACGTTGCTAAGCCTTGGCCCTTAATTTTCGGACAATTACCAATCCATTGGACGACTTGGCAACGTTCAATTATGACTTTCACGTCTGATGTAGTAGACTGACTCTGTCAGTTCCGAAATTTCAGGAACCAATGACTCTTTCCTTGAATTTCGGAAGCTGGAGCCATATTTCGGAAGCTGAAGCCAAGTCTTCTGATTAGTGCCATGTTGAGAGAATTTTGGTCCAAGTCTGAACGTTGATGACCGTTGTAAGTCAATGTAGTTGCTGTACTTGCTCCTTAATTTTCGCAACTGACCGACAGACTCCTCGAATTACCAGAAAGTCAAGGCTTTGGATTTTGCTCACATTTTGCATGAATTTCGGCCCAAGGATGATAGTTGATGACTGTTATGGTTTAGTGGACGTTGCTCCTTGAATTTCGTTACTGATTGATGAATTCACATGGATGGACTCTCTCGCTCTTTCGGTAAGGACAGAGACTCATTCGATCTTTCAAGGTTGACAGACTCTGTCTTGTTTTGAGAAGTGTGATTGACTCGTTTGATCTGGTTGACTATCTCAGCAACACCTTCATACTCCAACAGTTTCCCCCTTGTTGCTGATGATAGCAAAACTCTTTTTGTGAATCCCGAATGAGTCAATCTGCAAAACAAGACAAGGGAAAAAAGTATTTTGGGGAACCGACCCTGTCCAAGTTCCCCCTTAATCACAGCATAGATTGAGTAACTCTTGTTAGAGTTCCCCCTGAATCGATGAGTACAATTTGGCAAACCACAACCTACTAAGAGAGATTGGAAAAGGGAATATATGACTAAGTTAAGAAAACTGCAACCAACATGATCTAGTACCAACAGAGTAAAAACGAAACAGAATATCCAAACTTCACCTAAGACCTAGTCGCACAGAGACAGAGTCAATCCAGAACATAACCAGAGTGACTCGTTCGTGAGAGACGGGATTCACTACTTCCCCCTTTTTGCTGTCATCAGTAAGGGAAGTTTGCAACAGAGTCTAAGTCAATCCGTACATTAAAAAACAAATAGACTGTATCCATAACGCAAACATACTCATGGACGACAAGGGGCAAGAAGTATTGTCATATTCCACAAAACCTTTCATTGCCACATACTCATAACTTGTAATGATCCCTGTTGCATTGCATTGTATTTTTGAAGACTTTATAGCTCTATATTTGCAATGCATAGATATTTAACAAGTTTGAGCACACAGGGACTGTCTCCATCCCCCAGACTTTTCTCTCCACCCATGTAACAGCTTTGGGCCAACTTTCCCAGGTTTCGCATCCTTAGGAAGTTAGGTGATAAAGCACCCTTAAAGGCTTAATAACCGAGTGGACGAGGTCCGTTTTGGTTCAGGAGAAACAAGTTAGCGGAGTACCTTGCCTTTGTCCTCTCCCCTTCTTTTTTTTTAAGAAAATCGCTAAGGGATACAAAGACAGACACAGTCTATCATATGAGAACACGGATTGACTCAAACAGTATGCAAACAACACCTACTAATTATTACAACCAAGGGAGAGAGATTACCGTCTTATGATTGAGTCATTCCAGTGCTGAACGGAGTGCCTCGAATCTGGTGGTAGGAAGAGGCTTGGCAAAGATATCTGCTAGCTGATCCTCTATTGGAACAAAGTCAAGTTGAATTACCTTTTCTCACACAGTCCTTCAAGAAATGGAAACATATTTCAATGTGTCTGGTTCTCGAATATTGGATTGGGTTTCCAGAGATTTTACATGTGCAATTGTTATCACAGAAAATACCAATTTGATCTCAGCAAAATTTTGCTTTGTAGAGGGCCAAGAGACTAAGCATGGGCCAAGGAATTGTGCATTGCTAGATGCACTCTTTCGATCATAGAGGGAATTTGTCCAATCAGAATCACTAAAACCAGATAAAATAATATAGGGGAACGAATGTACCATAGATGAAGTTGACTGGTTCCTTTTAAGTATCGAAAGATTCGCTTGACCGCCTTGAGATGGGACTGTTTGGGTGCTGCTTGAAAGCGAGCACATAGACAGACTTGGTCGTCAGAATGTATGGCATTTAGACATTTCTTGTACATATTACCTTCTTTACGTCCTGTGGCTCTAGAGATCCTGTACGTTCATCAAAAACTTTGCAAACGACATATGAGAGAAGTACTAAATTGAATCTTTCACAAATTTGAAAAATGCTTAACAGACTAGGTTGAAGTCCAGTGACCAGATGGACTCCATCTACCTTAAACTTGGAGGGGTTACCTATGGTGCCAACTCCCACGATTTCACCTTGGTTGTTGTTTCCAAAGGTGACCTTACCTCCTTTGTAGGATGAAAGCGAGCTGAATTTGTCGGGATTTCCAGTTGTGGAGCACCCTCTGTCCAAGTACACATAGTCCATCTCCACGCTCGCTTCCACCTGCAAAAAAATCACTTGGTACTTTTGGGAACCCAAATATACTTGGGTCCCCTTTTTGAACCAGATTTTTTCAGCTTTTCTCGTGCCTCAAGGATAAGATTGAGTCGCTTGATATTAAATGACACATCCTTGTGAAGCTTTTCACAGGCACTATCTCTATGTCCAAGACTCCCGCAATAACCACAAATCTTAGTGGGAGGAAGATTGACGTATTTTTGCTGTCCTTTCCACCAAGAATCAAAATTTTCTTTTTGTTGTTGGCGCTTGGGTTTGTTGTTGGATTTGGACATATTTTTAGGGATATCGAATTTACCTTTATGCCACTTGGGCTTCGATTGAGTGGATCCAACTCCAGATCGTATATTGACTATCTCTTGGGAGAGTTTTTCAACTTCCTTTGAAGATTATCACGATCTTGACTAACTTCCTTGATCTTGGAGTTGGCCCACTCGGGCAATTCTGATGGAGTGACCTGTTTGATGAAATTGACTGGTTTGAGAGAGAGTGCATGTTCCTTTTCTTTCAATTTTCGAGAGAGTTGCTCAACAGAAGAGGTTAGAGAGATAACTTGAGATTCTGAACTATTTAGCTCATTCTGCAAAGAACAACACTTGTCAGCGAAAACAATGAGGTCATGTTTGAGAGAGTCAATCTGAGTGAGTGACTCTTCCTGTTCCCTTTGGTTGGATCCAGTAAGACTCTTGGTTTTGTTGAGCTCCTTTTTAAGGGAGTCAACACGACGCCGAGAGTCTCGCAAATCCAATCTAAGTGAGCAGGAAATAGTCTTATGTTCCTCAGCTTCATCTCTCAAAGCATACATAAGACTTTTTGAGATCTCAAGTTCCTCACTTAACTCGGAGATTTTTCTGTTAAGATCAGCTTTAAGAGAGTTAGTTTCAGAAGCCATTTTAGCAATTAAAGTCATAAAACCCATAGGAGTTATACGATAAAGGTCTGTTTCAAGATGGGAACGAGTTACCTCATTGTCGGGGATCATGGACTCCGTCGTATCATGTGCCATGAGACATACCAAGCCGCTGGACTCTGTGTCTGGATCGTCAGAGTCTGAATCACCCCAACCGACAGCTGCCATAGCTCGTTGATTGACTGTCAGCCTAAGCAAGGCTCTGATACCACATGTAGGATCGGGTGGCTGACTCAAACCAACTCAAGGTGTGAGTCTAAGAGTTGGTTTGACTCAATCGGTCTTTGAAAGTAAGAAACACTCTGTGATGTAGAGGCACTCAATCGAACTTCGTATGTGACAACACTTGAGACGTAGAAACACTTAGCCGAACTAAGTGCGCGGAAGCAGTTGCTCAAGGTAGTGAAGTAAGATAGACTTAGCGGAGCTAAATGGATTAACACTCGAAAGGTGGAGGACTCTGTCGAACTCAGCAGGATACACAATATAAGTTATTTTATTTCCTGGTCAAAACAAAACAACTTATAATGCCCACTCAGTAGATGAGATCTACTTCGTGGTTTTCACTCACTCACCCAATACAATCTCTGATCAGCTCAATGATAAGTGTAGTGAAAACTAGGTCCTACCTAGAAAGACTCTATCGATATGCACAAACGAATCTAGTACTTCTCTCTCTCTTTTTCTCTCTCTAAAATAGGCAAAGCTTTCTCTAAACAAATGCTCTGAATGATTCTTTGGAAAGCTGCAATGAGAAACGAAATGACAACTCTCTTATATAGTGGAGCCGGTGAGGGAGTCTGCTTCCGAAATTTCTGCCATCTGAACGTTGTAGTTGCTTAAAATTCGGTCCTAACTTCTTTATGAACGTTGCTAAGCCTTGGCCCTTAATTTTCGGACAATTACCAATCCATTGGACGACTTGGCAACGTTCAATTATGACTTTCACGTCTGATGTAGTAGACTGACTCTGTCAGTTCCGAAATTTCAGGAACCAATGACTCTTTCCTTGAATTTCGGAAGCTGGAGCCATATTTCGGAAGCTGAAGCCAAGTCTTCTGATTAGTGCCATGTTGAGAGAATTTTGGTCCAAGTCTGAACGTTGATGACCGTTGTAAGTCAATGTAGTTGCTGTACTTGCTCCTTAATTTTCGCAACTGACCGACAGACTCCTCGAATTACCAGAAAGTCAAGGCTTTGGATTTTGCTCACATTTTGCATGAATTTCGGCCCAAGGATGATAGTTGATGACTGTTATGGTTTAGTGGACGTTGCTCCTTGAATTTCGTTACTGATTGATGAATTCACATGGATGGACTCTCTCGCTCTTTCGGTAAGGACAGAGACTCATTCGATCTTTCAAGGTTGACAGACTCTGTCTTGTTTTGAGAAGTGTGATTGACTCGTTTGATCTGGTTGACTATCTCAGCAACACCTTCATACTCCAATCACTAACCCAGTCTTCACTAGCTCACCAACTCTCTAGCACTTACACACACTCCTAAGTCTGATCCACACTTGCCCAGATTATCTCTATCTTTTCTCTCGTACAGGGCTTGTGTTACAAGGAACATTAATGCACCTATTTATACAAATTAGTTGAGATGCCAACTAACAACCTAGTTATAGACTCTAAGAGTAGAATACTCATTCTACTACAAATAATATCCGCACCCTACTGCAGACTTTCATCCAACTTGATCTAGAGCCACCAACACACGCGTTGCCTTGTGAATGGGCAAGTTGGCGGCGCGTCTCCCAAGTTGGTCGGTCACCACTTACACACTCCAACTTGTCTGAATTTGTCTGGCTCATTAATGCTCATAAATGCTCTCTTCTGAAATATTACGGCTATGTAATGATGTTCATCAATAGACTTTGTTTATCTTGTTATCTTGCACATTAATGAGATACATCTTTTGTCGTGTGTTTGTCATGAGCAAGTTGTTTGTGTGTTGTGAATAATCTGAGTGAGTTTGTCGACGTTGCTAACTCTGTTTTGTCCTTGTTTACTGTCTGATATAAGAGATATGTGGTGGTGTGGTTCTTGACTGCCTATGTCTTGCTAGAAGTCCTCCGGAGCTCTCGTCGACAGGTGCCCGACTGGTAGAGCACATGTCGTGGATTGAGCGCTCTTGAAACCTTGCGTGCTAAGCCACTATGACTTAAGTGCGCTTGCAACCTTGTGTGCTAAGCCACTTATTCACCTGTCTATCTGAAATCATGAATCTTGACAAGCGCATTAGATAGACAACACAAGGTTTGCTATCATCAAAACTAAAGGATCTTGTCTTAACAATTTCCCCCTTTTTGATGACGGCAACCTATATACTCATATGTACTTGGCAATCAAAAATTGAGAGATTCCCCCTAAGAAGGATTCCCCCTAAGTTTATTAAGGGTTTTTAAGAATGAAAGAATTTGAACGAATGATAGCAATGATAGCATTAGTGACAACTTTTATGTTATGCATAAGTGACAGCTTTTATGTTATACCATAGATAAGGTTTCATTCAGATGATACATAATACAAGGACGATAGACATAGTCTCACAGGTACTCTCACAAGTATATATACTTTTCTTTCCCCCTTTGCCATACAGTAAAATAGGGAGCAACTACACGACGTAAAATGTTGTAAAGGCCATGACATTCCATAGATTACAAACTACAAAATATGATCAAGATAATCTAGATGGAGTGACGTAGTTGGGTATCCCATTCATAATCCTCTGAGCAAGTAGGCTCATCCTCTGAAAAACCGGCTTTGATCCAAGAAGGTTTTGCTTTGGTTGTGTTGATCAAGGTGATTCAGTTGTGGTAGAAAGGTCAGACTCATCAGAATCTATGAAGAACTCCATGCAGTGTGGAGAATGTGATTGTGATAGAGTGATACTTAAGGTGATTGACCAAGCTGTAAGGGAGTCGGAGTCTGGTTGGACATAGCTTTGGGCGACATATTTCTTTGGGTGTTTGGTGGTCATAAACTTGCGAATGGTGGAGTGAATGGTTTGCTCATTCGAGCTGGATGAGCTTTGTGGGTACTGAGCCATTGCATGATATGATTGTGAGTGGTAAAAAGAGTGAGCAAGTTTTATTGACACTTTGGATATGCTCAACGACTGATCGGTGAGTAGCATTTAATGAGGTGCTACGTCTTGTGGGCTATGTTTGTAGGCTTTTCAAGCGTCATGGTCAGAGTTTGGATTAGTGGAATGGATGGGACTAATATCTCAGATCATTTTATAATTTTTAATCAAGGAAGAAGCGGCCAAGAGAATAAATTATTTCGTACCCATTATAAGCATTCAAGTAACAAAAATCAGTTGCATTTTCATTGATACTGTGAAACAGATAGTCAAAGGCAAGTAAAAATAGTAATGAAGAAGAATAAAATCTAGTCCTAACTCTAACTCTCACGGTCTCACTCGACTCTGTAGGAGACAAGGAACGCTCAGGCTATGTGGGAATCTATAAAATCTATCGCTCCTTGAACCATGTGATGGACACTAGGTTCGGTGGAGACAGCCTGCATAGTGGTAAGAGTAACTCTTACACACTGAAGAACATCCCGAGTTGAAGTATCCAGACTGGTCCCCGACCTGTTGTGGACCTTTGAGAGACTTCTCCTCCTTTTGATTCCTGAAGCTCTTGTCGTCGGTCTAGGTTCTGATCTTGCATCTTCACTCTTCGTGGGCTTCTGGACAGCCACAAGCTTATCTCTCTTAGTTTTATCCCATCTTGGATAGCATCTCGCAGTAGATGCAGTCCTGAGCGGTGCGCGCGCACTCATGGAACCTGTCGGTGTCCACTCCACTTTCTAAAAGTGTGTGGTGACCACTCCCCTGTGCACTAGACCTTGGTTTACTTGACGACTCTCATCTAGAGTGAGGAGAATCATGGCAGGCTGATCTATTTTCTCCTTGGTCTTGAATGCGAACAGCAGCCTTACATCCCGTGCATTGACAATGTGGGTGCGCTGGTTCCTTGGGGTGATTTTGTGGGTGACCAAGTTGAAGAGGACTCTGTCGGAGATGGACATGTCCACAACATTGAAGTTTTTCATTGTTGCTCCTTTATTGAGCAGGTTGACCATCTTTCCTCCTTGGTGTCCTAAGTCATGCCATGTTGTATCCTTCGGGATGATCAGACCTTCTGGCTTGAGGTTGAAGGTCTTGCAAATCCAAGACTTGGAGATAGTGACTTGAGCAGTTTGGACGGTTGAGTTGAGGTAGTCGTCATCTTCATTGCTTTGAAGTGGTCCAAGATATCTCATATGCTCCTTGAGCAACTCGGTGTAGATAGGAATATGTTCCTGGAAGAATTCTAGCCATCCTTTGAAACTCCAATAGCTCGATGATCTCTCCTAGACCCATCTTCTTCATTCATTCAATGTCCAACGTCTTTGGTAAGATGGGACAGGAGCGGTCGTTGACATTCTCGGCCTTGATCAATGGAGGCTCTTGTTCTTCGAGCCTTTTAGTCGCTTCTGGGACGGTAGCGGTCGGGACTTGGCACCTGATTTTTTGACGTGAGCAAGCTCCTCGACCTCCTTGATGTTAGAGGAAGCGCCCATCTTCCTTTTTCCTTTTTCTTTCTTCAAGTGAGCACGCTCCTCGAGCGTGAAAATAATGGGTGATAATGATTCTGTGTCCCTATCACCATGTGTATCTTGTCGCTGAGGTGTTGGAGACCTGTCGCCGACTGGTTCTCCAAAGGCGGCTATGAGATTTGCCTCCTCTTCGGAGTCAGGTGCAGTTACACCTTCCTCCTGGCCTTTCTCTTCTACTGAGGCTTCCTTCTGAGATGGTTCATCACTTTGAACCTCCTCTTCCTCCAATGTTGGAACTACCTCTTTGACGATATCTGAAGGAGAGGCTTCTTCTTCCTCGGTGAAGTGTAACCGGCGTGTTGTTTTCTCTGGTGTTGAGTGTGATTTTTGTGGAGTTGTCTGTTTTTGGGCGCGCCTAGATGCGTGAGTTACACGACTGGTGGTGGTGGTTGAATGCCCTTTGGACTTTGATTGTTTGGCTTTTATTTTCTTTGTGGTGTTTTTGGAAGTTTTAGGTGAGGGTGCAGGAGAAGACATTTTTGGTTCTTGTGTGGGAGCAGGATCAGGAATGATGGTGGGTTTGAAAGTGCGGATGTGATGAGGTGGTAGGTTTTAGGAATGTGGAACTTTATATACTCTACCTCGCTGGCGAGAAGGTTCCCTTCTTGGATTACTCTGACCGTAAGCTCGTTCTCCTCCTCCTTTGTCAGTTGAGTTGGAGATTCTGTCTGCTGGATGTCAGGCACTTGTTGTGTGGAAGCTTCTGTGAGGATTTCTTTAGCTTTTGATCATAGAGCAGTCGTTGGTGTTATTTTCTATGTAGAGGATTTGTACTGGAATTTAATACTTTTTGCTCGGGTGTTCTTTAATGTCTGTGAGGCGTGGGATTTTTACTCTAAATCTCGTAGGAATTTTGTGAGAGAGAAGAGAATATGCTTTGATCGCTTAGAGAGAATAGAGAGAGTGGGGCCAATAGTGTGACAGGAGTAAAACTCTCATCGCCCTTTTATAGATATCGAGTAACGGTCGGCGACCACTCCTCATCCGCTCACTGACATGTCCTAATAGTACTATTCACTACGGGCATCAGTCGTGACGATTGTCAGTGATCCGTTGAGAAGTTTTTCCATTTCTATCCGTTGGACTGCCTCTAACCTAATCTCACTTTTATGGAAAATGACATATCTGCTTCAAGTAGTCGTATGACATGTTTTCTATGCATTAAACTGATCGTTGACTACTGAACGACAATATAACAGGTGTTGCTCACATGTCATTGACCGATGGTGGGAAATAAAGACAATTTAACTGTGATTAATGAATATCATACCAAGATCATGAACAATCTTAGTAAACATTTCTCTACTTAATGGCTTAGTAAAGATGTCAGCTAGTTGGTTTTCAGTAGAAATATACTTTAAACCAACTAATTCTTTTTCACAATAATCTCTAAGAAAATGATGTCTAATGTCAATATGTTTGGTACGAGAATGATGCACAAGATTTTTGGAAATAGAGATGGCACTTGTATTATCCCACATAGTTGGTAAAGTACCTGTTTTGATGCCATAATCACCAATTTGTTGCTTAAGCCATAGGAGTTGGGCACAGCAGCTTGCAGCAGCAATGTATTCAGATTCAGCTGTTGAGATTGCAACACTTTGTTGTTTCTTTGATCCCCATGCAATCAGACATGTTCCAACAAAGAATGTTGTCCCTGAGGTGCTCTTTCTATCGGTGATAGATCCTCCATAATCTGCATCTGAAAATCCTACAACGTTACAGTTATTGAACTTAGGATAAAAAAGACCAAGATTCATGGTTCCCTTTAAGTAACGTAGGATCCTTTTTACAGCTGTGAGGTGACTTTCTCTTGGATCTGCTTGAAACCTGGCACATAAGCTAACGTTATACATGATGTCAGGTCTACTAGCAGTTAAGTATAGTAGAGAACCTATCATCTCTCTATAAGATCGCTGGTCAACCGGTCGGTCACCAGTCATGATACTCATCCTAGTGCCAACTGCCATTGGTGTGTCAAACGTCTTACATCCCTCCATTCCAAATCTCTTCAGCAAGTCTTTTACATACTTCTCTTGGGATATGATGGTCCCTTCATCATTCTGCTTGACTTGAAGTCCTAGAACAACTTCAATTCTCCCATATCACTCATCTCAAATTCCTTTTTCATCAATGCTTCGAACTTATTGCAATATTTCTCATCAGAGGCTCCAAAGATTATATCATCAACATATACTTGCACAATTAGGAAATATTTTTTGTTGTTGTAAACAAATAGAGTTTTGTCTACTTTACCTCTTTTAAAGTGTTTTCCAATAGATAGGAGGACAGGCGATCATACCATGATCTTGGAGCTTGTTTGAGCCCGTAAAGAGCTTTATCAAGTTTGAGTACTGTAGGATCGGGTGGCTAACTCGAACCAATCAAAGGTGTGAGTCTAAGGATTGGTTTGACTCAATCAGCCTTCGTAAATGAGAAACACTCTGTGATGTAGAGGCACTCAATCGAATTAACTAAACGAGGGTGCGGAAGACTTTTACGGAAATTGTAGCGAAACGATGAAAAGAGAGAAGGACTTTGTGGAACTCAGCGAGATACACAAATAAGCTATTTCATTTCCTGGTCAAATAAAACAACTTACAAATGCCCACTAAGTAGAAAGGATCTACTTAGCAGTTTTTCACTCACTCACCCAACACACTTTCTAATCAGAACAATGGTAAGCGTAGTGAAACTAGGATCTTCCTAGGTCGAGTCTTTCTAGAGGTGCCAACTAACTTGGTACGTATTCTCTCTCTTTCTAGCTTATGATGCGATTCTCTTTCTCTCTCTAAGCTCTGAAATAATACTCAATGAAAGCACACATAAAACTGACTATTACATATCTTATTTATACTCTAAGTACGACAGCAGGTCGAAGGAGTTAGTTCCGAAAATACCGGAACTAACTTAGTGGGCAACTTCCAACGGCTCTTACGTGGTCTTCTTACTTGGGCCGCGATCTTCGGATGTTGAGGAAGAACTTCATGACCGTTGGGGCACTTAAGGTGTTCCGAGTTGACTCCTGATTTTCCGCAACAGCACGAGAGAGTCTATGGAGTCTTCTTTGTTGCGCGGACTCTCTTGCAGAGGCTCACTCTTTGTGTCTGTCAAGTGATGATTGACTCTGTCGCGGTGAAAGGCTATCTCTGCAACACTCCGATGTCCCAACAATTTCCCTCTTGTTGCTGATGATAGCAAACCTTCGTGAATCCCGATGGAGTCAATCCTGAAATAAAAACACAAGGACTAGGGGAACCGACCCTGTCAAAGTTCCCCCTTAATAGCAGCAGTAGCAACTAAATTCAGGACTCTATATAGGTTCCCCCTTGATCGGAGAGGGACGCCAGGCAAGCAAACGATAAATAAGCAGTGTAATAGGCAGGATAGTATATAAGGCAGTCAAAAACACTAGACCACATGGTCCAGCAGCGCAATCCAAAAAGCAGTTTAAACAAGCAACAGAATAACCCGTACACCAGACGGGATTCACCGCTTCCCCCTTTTGCTTTCATCAGAGGGGAAGCCCACAGTATCACAAAGTCAGTCAAAGTATTCACAAAAAAACCATTAAAAAGTGTTTAGAACTTAAAAGCAGCCTAAGTTCTACACACACACGTCATTCTAAGGGTTTGGGTTTAAGGTGGATTGGATGTCAAGGAGTTGGTCTTGCAAGGCCGTCACTGTCGTCTCTATCCTGGCGAGTCGGTCCATCATCCGCTTCTGGCCCTGAATCAGCTCGGCTGCATGCGCAATGAGGTGCTCCACTTTCTCCAGGAGGGGTTGGAGTGAAGCTTGAGGGACTGCCTCTTGAGAAGTGGATGTCCCCGCCGTCGTTGGAGTAGATGGTGGGGGCAGCAGCTTTGATTTGTCGATTGAAGTCAGCCGATTCAGATACCGCAGGTTGATGGTGTCTGCCTCCTCGATGGACTCTGGCGTCGAAGTCGCCAAGGGTACCTGAAAGAATTGGAATATGCGAGGCAACCAGAACACGTACCCCAAGGAGTGTTTCGGGTGTCGACCGACTGGGCTAGGTGATGGAGAATTATGTGTGCCAGATTGATAGAGTGACGATTGATGATGCAGTACATAATGGTTAGGTCCAAGCAGTTGACCATAAGGTTTCCTTCCTTTCTTGGGACAATATTTTTGATGACCAAAATGTGGAGGAGTTGGTGTAAGATGGAGAGATCGCCACGGGGTATGGGGGAGCCAATCTTTTTCTTGGAGAGAGAAAAGCGATAGATTTTGTTTTGTGGTACCCCGGGGATCTCAGGAAGGATTCCTTTTTCATAGAATGACAGGCCAGTAGCAGGGATGCCAAGAATTTCGGACAATTTTGCAAGATCAAAAAAGATTGGGGTGGAATTAACAACAGACTGTGCAGCACCGTTTCGGATGACAAGGTTTTGGAAGAAGTCGACAGACTCTGTGGGATACCACTCTGTAATCTCACAGAAGAGGTGTTTCCACCCCTGAATTTCTAGCATAGTGACTAACTCCCCTAAGTTGGAAGACAGAGCCCAAGAAAAGTCGAGGAACTTACCCCTGACGATATTACGTTCCGAGGCAGGGTCCCCGAGCATGTACCGTTGAGTGAATGGGTCGACCTTCACACTCCGTCGGTGCGGTTTTGGTGGTTTTTGATCTTTGGCGGAGGTAGCACCAGTAGAGGCATCGTGACTGGCTGTGGGCAGTTCTTGGACTGGAGACGATTCACCGGAACCGGAGGAGACAGGTTGGGCCTTGACAGAGGAGCGGAGGATTCTTTTTGCTGTGGGTCGGGTTGAGGTTTGGCCTTTTCGCTTGCGGGTTTTGGGTGGAGGTTGTTGTGGTGGTGTTGCGGATTTAGCGGGTGATGCTGGTGGGTTGGTGTAGGGGATTTGGTGGGTGATTTGCTGGCAGGGGCTTGTGGCTGATCAGTAGGATGGTGTTCGGCGGGAGGGTTGTTTGCTTGTGGGGTTGGGGATGGTGGTAGGGTTTGGATTGGGGTAACTTCCTCAATGTCGGTTTCAAGAATCTCTGTTCTTGCAGCGGATGGCGGTGTTTGATGGGTGGATGGGTCGCGGGTTTCAGGTGGTGGTGTGGAGGAGTGTGTGGGAGACGAAGTAGCGGTGGTTTTAGTGGGAGATGTAGTGGTGGTGGTGGTGAGTGTAGGTGGATTAGGGTTTGCCATCGCTTGTAGATACGCCTGAAGGTGAATGGGATCAGCGAAAATATCGGCTGGGATGTTGATTCCAGAGAAGTTGATGCCGGCCATTAGGAAGTTGAAGGATGCTGGGTGTAAAGGGAGTTGAAGTGAGAGAGATGGAGTGGACGGGTGATAGATATAAAGGCTGGAATTTGCAGAGATGGCGTGTGTCAGGTGAGATTAATGCGGCGACGTCAGGGTAGGGCGAGATTAAGGGCGACGATTTAGGCGGGTTCGGTGCGGATGGATGACGTGGATAGTAGCGCTAGAGTAATAGGCGTGCGAAGTAATAAAACACATTTTACTGATTCAAGTGCAAACAAAGACAGACTCTATGAGACATGAGAGGGAGTACCTGCTAAAGATTACGGTAGGGGCAAGGAGATGCGACCGTCTAGGTAGACGGAGTCAATCCGATTGCCGATCGTAGTGCTTCGAATCTTGCTGTAGACAAGGGTTTAGTAAAAATATCTGCAAGTTGATCTTCTGTGGGCACAAAGTCAAGTTGGATAAGCTTTTTCTCGACACAGTCTTTCAAGAAGTGAAAGCGAATTTCGATGTGTTTGGTTCTTGAGTGTTGGACTGGGTTTTCTGATATTTTGATTGTGCTTTTGTTGTCACAAAAGATGGGGATCTGTTCTTGGGTGACATGATAGTCTTGAAGTTGTTGTTTCATCCAAAGGAGTTGGGAGCAACAGGTGCAGCAGAAACGTACTCTGCCTCTACTGTAGAGAGTGCTACAGAGTTCTGTTTTTTGGAGGACCATGAAACAAGGCAAAGACCCAAGAACTGTGCATTACCTGAAGTACTCTTTCGATCTTGGAGAGAACCAGCCCAATCAGAGTCACTATATCCAGATAAAGTAAAAGTAGGAGATCGTGGATACCATAGATAGAGTGTACTTGTACCTTTGAGATAGCGGAAGATACGCTTGACTGCTTTGAGGTGAGACTGTTTTGGTGCTGCTTGGAAGCGAGCACAAAGACAGACTGCGTGAAGAATGTCTGGGTGACTGGCAGTCAGGTACAAGAGGGACAGGGACCCTATCATATTCGGTGGCATTGACGCCGACTCCGTCATCATCAGGATGCAGTTTGGCAGATGTACAGCTTGGTGTGGACATACTCTTTGCATTTTTTAGGTTGTACTTATCAAGGAGTTCCTTGATGTACTTTTGTTGATGGATCTTGATCCCGTCCTTTTCCTGTTGAATTTGTAATCCTAAGAAGAACTTGAGCTCACCTAACTCATTCATGGAAAACTCTTGCTTCATAAGGTTAGCAAAATGGTCACAGAGGGTGTTACTTGTAGAACCATAAATGATATCATCAACATAGATCTGTACTAGAAGTAAGTCATGTGATGAGTGTAAAATGAAGAGCGTTTTATCTACGTTACCTCGAGAGAAACCATTTTGCAATAGATATGTAGACAGTCTTTCATACCAGGCACGTGGAGCCTGTTTCAATCCGTAAAGGGCCTTACACAGTTTGTAGACGTAGTCGGGATGGACGGAGTCTGTGAACCCTGGTGGTTGCTCGACGTAGACTTCTCTATCAATGTAGCCGTGGAGGAAGGCGGTCTTAACATCCATTTGATATAGTTGGAAACCTTTGAAAGCAGCAAACGCAATTAGCATGCGAATTGCTTCAAGACGAGCTACGGGAGCGAAGGTTTCATCATAATCAATCCCTTCTTCTTGATTGTAGCCCTGGACGACTAATCGAGCTTTATTCCTGAAAACTTGTCCTGCATCATCAAGTTTATTATGAAAGACCCAACGTGTACCAATTGTTTGTTGATGCGTGGGGCGAGGAACTAACTCCCAGACAGCATGTCGCTGGAGAGAATTGAGTTCCTCCTGCATAGCAGTAACCCAATCACTGTCAAGGAGTGCTTCTTTGACGTTTCTTGGTTCAGTGCTAGACAGAAAAGCACCAAAGGCACAGAGGTTTTGCATAGCCTGTAGGCGTGTTTGAACACCGGGAGTTTGGGTCTGTAATGATGTTTTCAGGAGGGTGAGCAGATTTTTGCTGGAACTGTCGACGTGAAGCAGGAGGGGGTGTGTCTTTGTCAGAGGAGTCAAAAGTCAAGTTTTGTGGTAAGGGTGTCTCCGGGTTATGGTCAGAGTCAGTAATGATGTGTTAACAGCTTCTGCCCAGTAAGATGGAGTGAGTTGACTGTCAATGAGCATGGTGCGAGCCATTTCTACCAAAGTTCTATTTTTGTGTTCAACTACTCCGTTTTGTTCTGGAGTACGTGCGGATGATATTTGGTGATCAACTCCGTTGTCCCTGCAAAACTCATCAAACGACTTGTTGCAAAATTCAGTACCCTGGTCCGTTCTCAGGGTTTTTAGAGTAAAGGAAAATTTGTTGACAAGCATTTTATGGAGTTTGACGAACTCCATAAAGTTTCATCCTTAGTAGATAAAAAAATGACCCAGGTCCACCTGGAATAGTCATCGACTATGACCAGGATGTACCTCTTACCACTTCTACTTTGTGTGCGCATGGGGCCAACAAGATCCATGTGTAGCAGTTCTAGCAGAGAGCTAGTAGAGAGAGTAGGCTTACTTTTGAAGGAGGACCGGGTGTGTTTACCTTTTACACATGCTTCACAGACGGAGTCTGTGTCAAAGGTTGTGTTGGGTAAACCAAACACCAAGTCCTTGCTTTTGAGTTTGTTCAACAGCCTATGATTTGCGTGACCAAGTCTGGAGTGCCACAGTAGTAGTGAGTTTTTGGAATGCACGTTGAGACAGACTTGATCGTCTGGATTAATGGAGTTTAAGCACATTTTGTAGAGATTCCCTTCTCGACGTCCCACAGCTTTTAATGAACCTGTACGCTCATCATAAACCTTACAATCCGAAGAGGAGAAAAGTACTAAATTGAATCTATCACAAATTTGAGAAATACTTAGCAAACTGTGTTGGAGTCCAGTGACCAGATGGACTCCATTAATTTTAAATTTTGAGGGGTTACCTACGGATCCAACTCCCACGATTTCACCCTGGTTGTTGTTTCCAAAAGTAACCTTACCTCCTTGGTAGGATGAAAGCGAATTGAATTGATTTGGATCTCCAGTCATGTGACGAGAGCATCCACTATCCAAGTACCAGATGTCTCCATTCGCCTTCACCTACAAAAGAACAGATCATTTGTTAGATTTGGGAACCCAGATGTACTTGGGTTCCCTTTTCGAGCCAGACTCTTTCAATTTTTCTCGTGCTTCGAGTATCAATTTTACACGTTTAACATTAAATGAGAGATCTCTATTCAATTTATCACATGCACTGTCTCGATGTCCAAGACTCCCGCAATAGCCACAAATTTTGGTTGGTGGAAGATTGACGTATTTCTGTTGTCCTTTCCACCAGGAGTCGAATTTTTCTTTTTCTTGATATCGTTTGGCTCTGTTGTCGGATTTGGACATATTCTTTGGAATGTCGAACTTACCTTTGTGCCACTTGGGTGTGGATTGAGTGGATCGAACTCTGGATTGTAGATTCACAATCTGTTGAGAGAGTTGTTCTACTTTAAAGCGAAGAGCATCTCGATCTTGACTAATTTCTTTGATTTTGGAGTTGGCCCACTCAGGTAGTTCGGAGGAGGTGACTTGTTTGATAAATTTGACTGGCTTAAGAGAAAGAGCGTGTTCCTTTTCTTTCAGTTTTGAGTGAGGTTTTTGATAGTGGTGTTCAGGGATATGTTTTGGATTCAGAAGCATTAAGATCATTTTGAAGAGAACAGCACTTATCAGTAAAGATGGTGAGGTCTTGTTTGAGAGAGTCGATCAGGGTGAGAGACTCTTTCAGGTCACCCTGTCTAAATTGAGTTTGTTCTACGGTATCATGAAGTTCCTTTTGAAGGGAATCAACATGACGCCTTGAATCTTGCAGATCTAACCTGAGAGAACAAGAGATGGTTTTGTGTTCCTCAGCTTCATCTCTTAGGGCATACATAAGACTTTTTGAGATTTCGAGTTCCTCAGATAGCTCGGTCATCTTGCTGGTAAGACTTGCTTTGAGGGAGTTGTTCTCGGAGACAATTTTAGCAATTAGAGTCATAAATCCCATGGGAGAAATACGGTAAAGGTCTGTTTCAAGGTGGGAACGAGTTACCTCATTATCAGGGATCATGGACTCTGTCGTGTCATGTGCCATTAGACATACCAATCCGCTGGACTCTGTGTCTGGATCGTCGGAGTCTGAATCGCCCCATCCAACAGCTGCCATCAGCGATCTCCCTTGAGATTTTCCATACTGGCTCTTGAGTAAAGGACAGTCCTTCTTGAAGTGACCAGGTTTATTGCAGTTGAAACAAGTGACAGAATTAAAGACTTGTTTAGAGGTGTTCGAGAACGTCGACTCTGTCGATTAGGTTGGTTACGCATGAATTTTCGGAAGTTCTTGACTATGAAGACAAAGTCCTCCATAGTCTCGGCCTCACTTTCCTCAACAAGAATGTCCACTAGCTCAGCCTTAGCCTGTCTGATTTGAGTATCAGCAACATAGGCTCCTTCTTGCGTTAACTGAGTCGAGTTAACCTGCAAGGCTTGGTCATTCAAAGTAGTAGTCTTACTAGAAGAGGGAGAAGAAGTATTACCACATTTTTTTCGAACATTCTTCTATATTTATCTACGGATTGTAGATAGGAACCTAGGTCTTGACAGCTCCATTTGGATAAGTCCTTGCATGCTTTGGTGGAGATTACTGTCTCTGCCCACTCTTCTCTGAGACTGTCCAGCAGTTTATGCAAGACACTCTCTCTATCTGGTAAGATACTAACTTCCTGCATAATAGTGGTTAGTAAGTAGAAACGATCAAGTACTTCTTCCAGTGACTCACCGGGCTTTTGTAGAAAATTTTCATAGTCCATTCGGAGTTCTTGAGCTTTGCATTTCTTGAGTTCAGTGACTCCTTCGTGGGTAGCTTGAAGGAGTGTCCATATCTCATTTGCGGACTTACAGTGATTGACTCTCCTTTGTTCTGGGATGGACAGGCAAGTGTATATCGCCCGTGATGCTTGTCGATTCAGCTCGTACCTTTTGTGATCTGCAGCAGTCCATGTTGATCGGTCTGGATTAACTTCAAGATCTCCTCCAGTGACGATCTCCCAAAGCTCAGAGTTGACGGACTCAATGTGTTGTTCGATCTCGTTCTTCCAGTGGTCGTAGTTGGTGGAGGTGAGTCTGGGGTGCTCGAAGTGCATTTTGTTGTTTTGGTTGGCAAAGAGATCTGCCATTGCTTCGTTGATTGATCGTTAGCCTAAGCGAGGCTCTGATGATACCCGTGTAGGATCGGGTGGCTAACTCAAACCAATCAAAGGTGTGAGTCTAAGGATTGGTTTGACTCAATCAGCCTTCGTAAATGAGAAACACTCTTGTGATGTAGAGGCACTCAATCGAATTAACTAAACGAGGGTGCGGAAGACTTTTGCGGAAATTGTAGCGAAACGATGAAAAGAGAGAAGGACTCTGTGGAACTCAGCGAGATACACAAATAAGCTATTTCATTTCCTGGTCAAATAAAACAACTTACAAATGCCCACTAAGTAGAAAGGATCTACTTAGCAGTTTTTCACTCACTCACCCAACACACTTTCTAATCAGAACAATGGTAAGCGTAGTGAAACTAGGATCTTCCTAGGTCGAGTCTTTCTAGAGGTGCCAACTAACTTGGTACGTATTCTCTCTCTTTCTAGCTTACGATGCGATTCTCTTTCTCTCTCTAAGCTCTGAAATAATACTCAATGAAAGCACACATAAAACTGACTATTACATATCTTATTTATACTCTAGTACGACAGCAGGTCGAAGGAGTTAGTTCCGAAAATACCGGAACTAACTTAGTGGGCAACTTCCAACGGCTCTTACGTGGTCTTCTTACTTGGGCCGCGATCTTCGGATGTTGAGGAAGAACTTCATGACCGTTGGGGCACTTAAGGTGTTCCGAGTTGACTCCTGATTTTCCGCAACAGCACGAGAGAGTCTATGGAGTCTTCTTTGTTGCGCGGACTCTCTTGCAGAGGCTCACTCTTTGTGTCTGTCAAGTGATGATTGACTCTGTCGCGGTGAAAGGCTATCTCTGCAACACTCCGATGTCCCAACAAGTACCATGTCTTTTCTTCTTGTGTCTTAAAACCTGGAGGTTGCTCAACATACACTTCCTCTTTGATGTACCCATTTAGGAAGGCACTCTTGATGTCAAGTTGGAAGAGTTTGTTTCCTTTGTGCGCGGAGAAAAGCAATTAGTAATCTGATAGATTCCATCCTTGCTACTGGAGCGAAGGTTTCTTGGAAGTCTATTCCTTTCTTGTTGATGATATCCTTGAGCTACCAGACGAGCTTTGTTCCTGACAATTTCTCTCATTTCATTCAGCTTGTTTCTAAAGACCATTTTCTGCCAAGTACTCCTTGATGAGTAGGACGAGGCACAAGATGCCAGACTTTGCATCTTTCGAACTGGTTTAGTTCTTCTTGCATTGCATTGATCCAGTCTGAGTCTTGAAGAGCTTCCTTGACGTTCTTAGGCTCGATGGGTGAGACTGTCGTTGAGAAGGCTATAAGATCTCGAGTTTGAGCTCTTGTCTGAGTTCTTGTGAGCCTCGATTTTTAAGCTCTACCCTATGTTGATTAAGATTGATAAGGATCTAGTCGGGTTTTAGGTCCACTTATAACCTAAGATTAATAACTATGTCATATAACATTAATTATTAAAACCTAAGCTAGCTCACTAGAACCTATTATGAGTCGCCACCTAATTTTAACCTAGATCAAATTGGAAAGGAGAGTTCGGGTTCGGAGGCTTGGTATACGACTTATTTAGGTTACAATTACTTTCATTACCCCTAGAAGTCGCTTTTTTCTCTACTTAGTTTAATTACGGCTTATTACGAGTCGTTTTAACCTAAGTGCGCGAGCTTCTGTTTTTTAGCATTTTTTTATAGAAAATTAAAGTAAAATTAAAAAATCCTAAACTAGGGTTTCGGAGGCAGAATTAGGTCAAATTTTGTTTCCGTCCGTGGCTACGGACCTAATGTTCCTGTCGCCGTCCGTGGGTGTCCGTGGTCATGGACAACCCGTCTTTGGTCCTGGACCATAGGTCCGAGGTCCCGGACCACCCACGGACTGGGGTTTTCTGGTGGTTCCCGACGGTATTTTCGGCTCAAAATTATGGGCTTGTAGCCTGAAAGATGTACAATACGTTAGTAATCAAAAGATTTTAATTTGAAGTCAGAATAATGACGAAACTTAGCAAACAAGTTAAAGGCAGCAGAAACAAAAATGAACAACAATACAGAAGCCGAAAGAGTCGGCTCGAACCCAAATTTCAACAGAAAGTTAGAAAGGTCGTGGGGAGTTAGAAAACTAAGATTTCAACCTGTTTTACCTTCGGATTTGAGGTGCCTCTTCACGTCGGGATTCTTCGGAGGCTCCGATGATGCCGGTTCCAGATTGAGTTCGACCCGAGCTTCTGGTTGTTGATTGTTGATGATGTTCTTCACTTTTTGGAGGTGGTTTGGTTGATGTATTATGATTGTTGAAGTGTTGGGAGTTCAAAAATGTGTTTAGGTGGTGATTTCGGGGGGTTTTTGATGTGATTTCGGTGCTTGGATGTGTAAAATCGTGGGGGACTTGTGACGGCTAGGTTTTCTGACTTTCTAGGGCTCTTGGAGTTCTGATTTGATCAAGGGATAAGGCTCCTTATATAGGCTTCCTTAAAGATAGAAAAATCCGGTAAAAACCGAGATTTACCGACGTTTTAGCTTAAGGGCTTTCAAAGAGAATTTGACTATGAAATTTTAAACATGGATAAAGGATGGTATTTCTGATTTTTATAAAGTGGAATCAAATTTTTTTGGGTATTGGAATATTTTTAAATTCAATTTCTCGTCAGATTCAATCAGAAATTGCTAGAAAATTATTGGAAATTCGAAAAATCAAAATTCCAACGCCATTATGCCTAAATGTCATCCTTATCAAGCGTTAAAATTTCAGAGCATTTTGAATTGATTTGACCCTTATTTGGAGGAGAGAGAAAGCCTATAGGGGGCTTAGGAGCCTTGAAAAATTACGAAAATGCCCCTGGAGATGACTAAGCTGTCCCTAGTACTCTGAAATGTGCCGATCGAACTGGGAACCCTCGCTACTAGCCTATTAGTAGAGACTCTCTTCGGGGAGGGTTGAAATTTTGGGTATAACAGATTGCCCCCCGTCAACTAGACTTTGTAATGGAAATGAAAATGCTAGTTGATGCTTGAGTGATACCCCAAAATTTTGGATCTTAAAAGACATGCAATTGAAATCCGACAAGTTGTGTCGAGTTGTTCTAAGGCGCTGACTACCTATGAGTAAAGTGGAAGGATGTCGAGCGATTCTAAGGCGTCAACCACCTAAAGGTAAAAATGAAGTAATGTTGGACTATTCTAAGGCGCCAACTACCTATAATGAGATGATGTCAAGCTATTCTAAGGTGTTGACTACCTATGATGGATGAAATGATGTCAAGCTATTCTAAGGCGTTGACTACCTATGATGGATGAAATGATGTCAAGCTATTCTATGGCGTTGACTACCTATGATGGATGAAATGATGTCAAGCTATTATAAGGGTTGACTACCTATGATGGATGAAATGATGTCAAGCTATTCTAAGGCGTTGACCACCTATGATGGATGAAATGATGTTAAGCTATTCTGAGGCGTTGACTACCTAAAGTGAAATAAAGTATGCCGAACATTCTAAGGTGTCGGGAACCTGAAATGCAAATGTAGATGTCATGCAAAAGAAGATGGTATGATATGTTGATGATGCTCGGATGCTTCTGGGGACCGAAACCCGTTCCAATGCTTCTGGTTGGTATACTATGGGGACTTATAGCCTTTGCCCACCAACTGGGGTGCTGGGATAACTTCTAGATTACCAAGGGGGCTTATTGCCACTGCCCACTAGTTGTTTCTCCCAAGAAGTTGACATGAAGATGGGGACTTATTGCCTCTGCCCCGCTAACTTAGATCACGCTCTGTCTCGTACTTGTCTTGCACTGAAGATGATACTAGGTCTCGTACTGGTCTCGCACTGGGTGATGAAAATGCAGGGTCTCACACTGATGAGAATGATGGGTCTCACACTGAAATCTCGTACTAAATGGATGAAGAAAAAGCTAGATTTCACACTGATTCTGGGTCTCGCACTGAATGAAGATGTCGGGTCTTGTACTAAAAATGAGTCGGAAAGATAATGGTCTCATGCAAATGCATGTGGTGAAAACCAATTGTAAAAAGGCCAAACGTGGCAATGGTGAGGTGTATGCAAAAGTTTGTAAAATGCAATCACAGTGCATGTAAGATACTTGTTTAAAGCAAGCAACTATTGAAAAATGTGCCAAACATGGCAATGATGAGAATTGAAAATTGTTCAAAGCAAGAAATTACTGGAAAATATGCCAAACCTGGCTTAAAAATTGCTCAAAGCAAGAAATTGCAGGAAATGTGCCAAACATGGCGACGATGCAGATTTATTCAAAGTAAGAAATTACCAGGAATATGCCAAACATGGTGATGATGCATGAAACAATGTATCCATTCTTATCCAAATCGATCTTCCTTGCTATCCTACGTTACCTGGTTTTGATCTCAAGTTTCACAAGGGAGAGAGAGAGAGAGAGAGAGCCTTTTGTTAGAATCGAGCTCAAGTCTGTTTGCCAATCACTGCGTGTCTTTATTTCATGGGGGTACACCCCTATTTATAGTGTCTTACATGTGTGAGTACAATTTTACCCTCCTCTAGCAGCTTTGGTCGGTCACAGGCGGCCGGCCCACACTACGTTTATCCTGCCTGAACCCTATTTCCATCCGGCTAGAGGTGGTCGGATGCCCTATGTGTTTCTACTTCCATCCGGCTGGAGGGGGCTGGATGCACTTTTTGGCTTAGTACCATTTCTTCCCTTCTCAATGCAGATTTGTCCAAAGCAAGAAATTGCTAGGAATATGCCAAACATGGCGATCATGCAGATTTGTTCAAAGTAAGAAATTACTAGGAATATGCCAAACATGGCGATGATGCAGATTTGTCCAAAGCAAGAAATTGCTAGGAATATGCCAAACATGGCGATCATGCAGATTTGTCCAAAGCAAGAAATTGCTAGGAATATGATGAGTTTTATGAAACCGAAGAAATTGCTGAAAAAGATGCCAAACGTGGCAATGTTTAAAAAGAAAATTCTGTCTACTGAAAAGGAAAGTGAAACTATCGTTTCCTGACTAGAGATTTCAGACTTGTAATTTGCCTCCTAGGAGATGAACATGCTGTCGGTGGGGTGGGTGGGTGTGGGTTGATGTGGAGATCTTTTATGTGGTGATTAAGGCTTATGACGGGCCATGGAATTTATGTGGAAGTGAAGGCTTATGTGGGCCTGTGTGGTATGATGTGGAGGTAAGGGCTTATGTGGGCCTGTGTGGTGGTGATGGTATTAGTGGTGTGTTTAAGCTTTGGGTTACAACGTGTAGTCATAGCAATTGTTAAAACCAACAATTGCCCCCAGTATTTTTCCTTAGGACAATCTGAGCTAGAGTTCATGGCAATCGATCGTTCCGATCGATTGCCCCCAATATTTTCTTTGATTAAACGTGCGAATGAGTCTCGTCCTCACAGGGCCAAGGCTTATGTTTTGATGTGGTGTTTCCTAACCTACACTCGACGTGTTTGGTGTTTGCACTCATTTCTCGCTCATGGTCATAACTTTTAGACCATTGAATTCGACATTTGGTGGATTTACTCATTCGATCTGTTACTTTCACATGATTAGATACACAACTATTAAGTCGGAAGTCTTTAAAGCTCATAACATGGCTATAGGGTGTGATGAAAGACGACGGGATCATGGAGGGATATTTAAGTATGTGGAGCTTAAATGGGTGACCGAAGCTGCAACTTGTGTCTTCTCTCAGATTCATCTTCCTTGTCTTGAAGACGTCTAGCTGCTTCATGTTGACATTGTTTTTGAGCTTCTGGACCTGGACTTTTGAAGTTGTCCTTTACACCATTTCTCTTTTTGTCATTTGGATTTCTTCGAGGCACTTCGAGTTTGCCTTTTTGTTTTATCCTTTCTTGACTTTGCCTTCAGGGTTCTTGTGTTTCCCGGTTTTGGGCTTCGAGAATTGTTTCGATGCGAGCTCTTTAGATCTTGTGTCACTCTGGGACCATTTGCGGATCACTTAGTCATGCTGATAGCGGCGTTGCTTCTTTGGACAGATGAGAACGTTATCTGAGAGTCTGACTCCTCACTCCCTTTGGTCACCGGGTCAGACATTCATCATTGGCTGGGTTACCTTGTGGAGTTCATAATATCAAAAAGGGATATATGAAAGGCTCAGCGAGGGTGCCTAGGGTTTAACGTCAGGGTTCACAAGCTTTTGGCTATGTGGTGTTGTACCTAGGTGCTTTGTCATTCCTGATAGTTGTGTATCCGCTCTTTGTTACTCTTCGCAGGTCTAAGAGTAAATTTACAAATTATCTCCTTCGTTCGGTTATGCCGTTTACCTCACCTTTGAATGTGATCTCACCGGATTCGTGTAAAAATGACACGCTCATTCACTCATGGTTTTACCACTCAAGACACTCTCACGAGATTTTCACTCTGAAACTTGTTCACACATTTAAACGAAAGATGAAAGATGACGAACTTCAACTCAGATTGCCTCCAGTATTGATTTTGGGTTTGTTACAACAATTCAATAGATGTGGACCTTGAACCTCTTTGTGGGTCTTTGGATATTATGGGGTGAGTTGTGCTATTTGGTTAGACATGTTCAAATTTTTAGAAACAAGAGACAAGTCGTTCCATTGCATAGTCAAAAATGATTACTTCGTGATCCTTGAAAGACGTGAGCTCTTTTTTTATGTTTTTCGAATTAATGAATAATGTTTGTTCAAAAATTATGAAAATGGAACTATGTTTTATTCAACGAAAAATAATGTTGGAAATTACAAACTCAGGAAAACTACCGAAAATGATCAAGGAAACTAACTACTACAAAAGTTGAAAGACGACTAATCATGAAAAGAAATGCATTTAATGAGAAAAACACTAAAAAAACAACATTTCTAATGATGCTTGGGCACGCGTGCTCTGCGCTCTCCACCATGTTTTTAGAATTGGAGCCCTTGGTCAATCAGATCCTGGATTTTGTGTTGTAGGGCCCTGCAGTGGTCAGTGTCGTGACCGGGCAGCTGATGGAAGTGACAAAATTGATTAAGATCTTTCCCCAAATGAGTAGTTCCTGGCCTCAGGGCGAGCGGTTGCATCGGATATCTTCTTCGAAGCCCTTCAAGTGCTTGTCTTGGTGTTCGACCGATGTCTGTAAACTCTCTCTGTCGAGAATTCCATCTGGATGGTTCTACTGTCCCAACGCTCTAACCAGGTCCTCTTGACTGTCGATCACTGTCTTCCTCATCTTGTCTGGCTCTCTTACGGGTGCATCTTTGGATGCAAGTTGCTGCTCCCGGTTGTCTGATCACTTTCCTGAGTTCTATAGCAATTTCTTTGACATTCCCCTTCGATCGTCGGACCCTAATGGAGCCAACTTCAATGCAGTCATAAAGGGTGTTGAGAAGCCTGTCCACTAACTCATCCCGAGCTTGACGTTCCGACTCGAGGGAAAGAGCCTTTGCTTTCAACTCTTCGATAACGGCGACGAAGTTAGATTCCACGGCGTCCATGGCAGCACTATGTCTCTGCTCCATGGCATCAATGGTGGCCATGTGCTTTTGTTCCAAAATTGCGAGCTAGGCTTCCATGTTGATTGGATCACAGTTAGGACTTGGGTCTACCTGTTTCCAAGGTGTCATCATTAGCTAACAAAAGAAAGTGGGTTGAATGATACGGGGATGAGAATGACGCTTCACAAGGTAGATTGAAGACCGGAACATGCTCAGACTGAAAGAAAGTGAGCCAGGATACCCAAGAAATGAGGTGTTGGGCGTGGAGTATTTTTCAGACTGTGAATTGGAATTTGGACTGAAATCTGAAATCTGAATAGATGGCTTTGATTGGACCTGAGAGGTGACACCTAGATCTAGGGTTTCGGGCTAGGGCCCGGATAAGATGTCTACCTAGACTAGAATGAGCCCTTGGGTCGGAATGTGTTTGGCCTGGAGTAAAGCACATGGGCTGGAATGGTCCCTAAATCACAAATGGGCCTAACTTTTTTTGGGCCAAGAAGATGGTTGCTAAGCCGAAAAAGATTTTATTTTCACGACTTGTGAGTTATTTCAAGTTCAGGTGGATTTCTTTTTTATGAGCCTAGAACTAATTGGATAATTCAAATTGGGCCAGAAGAGAAATCACCTAAGTCTAGGCTTTTGGGCCGAAGCGCGAATGACTCACATATTAAACCAAACAGGACCTCTGGGCCGCAAACAAATGGAGCTTCCAATTCGGGTTGGGCTAGGTTAATGTAGGATAAGTTCCTATCAATCTCTAGGCTGGGTAGTGGGCCGATCATACAAGCAAACAAGGCCCACACAAATTCAACATGTCCTCACTAGACGTTTAAATGGAACCGGATATGGATCGATCCGGAGAGGTGCTTGGGGCATGGGCCCATGTCACCACAAAGGAATAGGGCTTGCACGCTATTCTCTTTGGGCTTCCCCACTCTTTTCACATCACCTGAAGGTGTGCGTCTACGGTCGGGTCTTTGACTGACCAAACAATGGGCTAGGTAAGGGCACTACCAGGAAAACGCTTGGGGCTAAAGCCCAGTATTAAGGGGATGTGGTTAGACGACATCCTCCTCTTTTCCCCCGCTTATTCACATCACCTAAAAGGTGTGAGTCCCTGATAGGAGACCCCCAAACGGGTCCCGGGGTGAAATCGGTTGCGTGGACCCTCGCTCTCATATGATGCAAAGGTGCAGAAAATTAAAGTGCGCACGAAAGTAAACAATCAGAGTAATAAAGCCAAAAATAATATTTTCGAGTTAAGTCTTCTTTCTTAAAATTAAACAAGTTAAAATTAAGAATTTTGTCGCCAGCGGAGTCACCAGTCTGTGAGCCTCGATTTTTAAACCCTACCCTATGTTGATTAGGATCTAGTCGGGTTTTAGGTCCACTTATAACCTAAGAGATTAACTATGTCATATAACATTAATTATTAAAACCTAAGCTAGCTCACTGGAACCTATTATGAGTCGCCACCAAATTTTAACCTAGATCAAATTAGGAAAGGAGAGTTCGGGTTTTGGGGCTTGGTATACGACTTATTTAGGGTTTAATTACTTTCATTACCCCTAGAAGTCGTTTTTTCTCTACTTAGTTTAATTACGGCTTATTACGAGTCGTTTTAACCTAAGTGCGCGAGCTTCTGTTTTTAGCATTTTTTGACAGAAAATTAAAGTAAAATTAAAAAATCCTAAACTAGGGTTTCGGAGGCAGAATTAGGTCAAATTTTGTTTCCATCCGTGGCTACAGACCTAATGTCCGAACCCACGGACCCTAGTTAACCTATGTGAACATAAAAGTCGAATTAAACAGAAAACGCAATTTTGAAAAGTCCGAGGCCACGGACAGGATGTCCGTGGACCTGGACATTGTTTTAGAAAACCTAAATTTTGAAAATTTAAAAATCCCACCGCCGTCTGTGGGTGTCCGTGGCCACGGACAACCCGTCCATGGTCCCGTACCATAGGTCCGAGGTCCCAGACCACCCAAGGACAGGGGTTTTCTGGTGGTTCTCGACGGTGTTTTAGGCTAAAATTTATGGGCTTGTAGCCTGAAAGATGTACAATACGTTAGTAATCAAAAGATTTTAATATGAAGTCAGAATAATGACAAAACTTAGCAAACAAGTTAAAGGACAGAAACAAAAACGAACAACTATACAGAAGCCGAAAAGAGTCGGTTCGAACCCAAATTTCAATAGAAAGTCAGAAAGGTCGTGAGAGTTAGAAAACTAAGATTTCTACCTTTTTACCTTCGGATTTGAGGTGCCTCTTCACGTCGGGATTCTTCGGAGGCTCCGATGATGCCGGTTCCAGATTGAGTTCGACCCGAGCTTCTGGTTGTTGATTGTTGATGATGTTCTTCACGTTTTGGAAGTGGTTTGGTTGATGTATGATGATTGTTGAAGTGTTGGGAGTTGAAAATTTTGTTTAGGTGGTGATTTCGGGGGGTTTTTGATGTGATTTTGGTGCTTGGATGTGTAAAAACTTGGGGGACTTGTGACGGCTAGGTTTGCTGACTTTCTAGGGCTCTTGGAGTTTGATTTGATCAAGGGATAAGGCTCCTTATATAGGCTTCCTTAAAGATAGAAAAATCCGGTAAAAACAGATTTACCGACGTTTTAGCTTAAGGGCTTCCAAAGAGAATTTGACTATGAAATTTTAAACATGGATAAAGGATGGTATTTCTGTTTTTCTAAAGTGGAATCGAATTTTTTGGATATTGGAATATTTTTAAATTAATTTCTCGTCAGATTCAATCAGAAATTGCTAGAAATTTATTGGAAATTCAAAAAATCAAAATTCTAGCGCCATTATGCCTAAAATGTCATCCTCTATCAAGGGTTAAAATTTCAAAGCATTTTGAATTGATTTGACCCTTATTTGGAGGAGAGAGAAAGCCTATAGGGGGCTTATGAGCCTTGAAAAATTATGAAAATGCCTCTGGAGATGACTAAGCTGTCCCTTGTACTCTGAAATGTCGATCGAACTGGGAACCCTCACTACTAGCCTATTAGTAGAGACTCTCTTCCGGGGGGTTGAAATTTTGGGTATAACAGTTCCTTTGGATATGTCTGATATGATATTCTCCAATGGATGATTTTTGTATAAAGCACGAGATTGATGAACGGTTGATGGAGAGAGAGGATCCTCGACATCATTGTTTCCTTTGTCAACCTGTTGTTGACTTGTCGCTGACCTATCAGGCAAGTTTTCTTCAATCGGTGATTCATCTTTGTAGTGATCTTAATCAGCTAGATTGAATTCAAGATCTTTATCTTCATCAGATTCCTTGACCTTGTGTATGTCAGCTTCATCAAAGACTACGTGCACACTTTCCTCCACCATCAGTGTCCTTTTGTTGTATACTTCGTATGCCGGCTTCTTTCAGAGTATCCAAGGAAAATGGCCACAGCACTTCTGGCATCAAACTTTCCAAGGGGACTCTTTTCATCGTTATGGACATAACATTTGCAACCAAACGTTCTGAAGTGACTTATGTTTGGTCTTCTTCCCTTGATTAACTCATAGGGAGTGTTGGTGAGGATCGGTCGTATGAGCGTTTTGTTTGTGATGTAGCATGCAGTCGCCACCGCTTATGCCTAGAAGACTTGGGGAAGATTGCTCCCCAACAGTGTGGCCCTGGCTACCTCTTGAGTGTTCTGTTCTTTCGCTCAACTGCCCCATTCTATTGGGGTGTTCTTGGTGCTGAATATGTGTGACTAATTTCATGTTGTTTACACATATCCATGAATTGTTGATTCTCAAATTCTATCTCATGATTAGACCGAAGAGTCTTGATCTTGAGATTGAGTTGTACTTGGACTTTTCCTACAAAGGCTTGAAATTTCTCAAAGACTTCATCTTTAGAAGCAATAAAGAGTGTCCAAATAAATCGTGAGTAATCATCTATAATTACAAAACATACCAATTTCCTCCAAAACTTTTGAATCTCATAGGTCCACATAAGTCCATGTGAAGTAGTTCAAGTGGTTTGAATGTACTAACTGAGTTCTTTGATTTAAAAGAAGCCTTGGTCTGTTTTCTTCTAACACAAGCATCACAAAGATTGGTCTCAGATTCATTAATCTCGGGAAGACCTCTTACCAACTGTTACTTGACAAGTTTTCTTAGCAAGAAAGTGCTAACATGCCCTAGTCTTTAGTCCCTAGAGTAGATTCATCTATTGAAGCAGTCAATCAAGGAAGATTTGGACTGTCAATATCCTCTAAGCTTGTCATATAAACATTTTTCCATCTTTTTCCTTTTACCAACTCTTTGCCATTGTTCTGACTTACTATGCTACAATGTGTAGGATAGAAGTGAACTGAATTCCCTTTGTCACAAATTTAAGAAACACAAAGCAAGTTGAATTTTAAACGATGAAGTAGATTTACACTATCTATGACATAGTCAGAAGTAATACCAACCTTACCTACACTGATGATTTTTCCTTTCTTGTTGTCGCCAAAGGAAATGGTTCTCTGGCTTCCTGGTTCGAGTGAGAATAACTTCTTCTTGTCTCCTATCATGTGTTTAGAGCACCCACTATCGATGTACCAGCAGGGGTCCATTCTCACTCGATTCTACACATAACACGTTAGTGGTGTGGGGTTAGGGTCCATAGAACGGTTGGACCCATTTCCACCATTTAATATTCTAAGATCTTTTTCTACCCATTTTTGTCCTAGTTTCTTGAGTTGCCAATGCCTCATAAAACTCATTTTATGGTAACTGAACTCATGATGACCGGGTTGTTGCATAAGTTGCAGACATCTCTACGACTGGTCTCTGACCGGCATCCGACCTGTCGTTGGCTTTTCCTCATGGGTGTCTTAGAAACAGCGTCTATCTTAGAATATTTTCTTTGATGGTAGCTAGTTCCTTTTCTTTAGTGTTAAGAGCAACAATCAATTCATCGATTTCAGGTTGTTTTCATACTTCAACTTTTCATGAGCGGTGAGAATTTCACTATAATCTTTGTAATTTCATGAGTGCCATGAGATTATCTACCTTGTTTTTGCCGGAGGTTTTTCTCAATTTTTCATTTTCTTCCAAAAGTTCATCGTTTTCAATTTCTAATGCCTCTAGGTGATCAACTAATATAAGAGAAAACTTTCTAAGTCCTAGAAGTTCAGCCTTTTGAATTCTCCTTCTAAGTTTAGAATAGTTTACCTTTTGTTGTTCTTCTTCTCCTTCTGATTCTGAGACATCATTGCCATATGCCATCAAGCACACATCTCCAAGGCATAGGTGAGCCTTCTCCTCTTCTGAGGTGTCTCTGTCTGAGGTTTGGTTGTCATCACTCTGTTCAGAATCTCCCCATGCGGCAACGAAGGCTTCCTTCTTTGGTCCTTTGTTGAATGATTGTCGGACAGACTTCTTGACCCTGTGGTTGTCCTCTCGTGATTGCTGAGGGCAATCCTTGATATGATGTCCGCCTTTTGAACACCCAAAACATGTGTCGTTGCTCTTCCTCTGATCATCCAACTCCTTGGACTCCTTGCCTTTCCTCATTTTATTTCTTATGAACTTTCGAACGTACCTCTTAGCATAGAGGACCATTTCATCATTGTCCTCTCCTGACTTGGGACCTTTCATTTTCAGCTACTTGAAGGGTTATGCCTTTTCCTCTATCTCTTGAAGAGCTTTCGGATTTTCTGTGTTGTAGCTTTAACTCGAAAGCCATTAGAGATCCTAGCATGTCTGCTAGAGACATCTTGGAGAGATCATGCACTTCTTGCATGGCATTGACTTTGCTATCAAAGGAGACAGGAAGAGACCTGAGGAATTTCCGAATTTGATCCTCGTTAGAGATTGTTCTTCCGAGCACCAACATTTCATTGATCAGCTTAGTGAACCTTGTATTCATTTCATAAATGCTCTCATTTTCTTCTTTCTTGAATAGCTCCCAGTGAGTGAGTAGCAGCTCAATGCGAGTCTTTTTGATCTCATCTTTCCCTTCATATGTGACCTCAAAGTTTTCCAATCTCTTGGGCTGTTTAGCTGAAGCATCTTCGAGTATTGCTCAGGTATAATGCATAGTGAAGTATTCTTGCAGCTCGAGCGTTGAATACCAGCTTCTTGAGTTGCTCATCTGTCATGCGTCAATAGATATGTCTTGTCCTTGAGGATTCTGGAAGGTGTACTCTTCATGTGTTATCACCCTCCACATTCTTGGATCATCAGACTTGATGTGAAACTCCATCTTGTTCTTCCAGTGAGTGTAGTTGTCTCCATTGAAGAGTGGTGGTCAATTTGGTGCAGAACCTTCTTCTACTGCTAGAATGCTTGCATAGACATCTTGGTCGTCTTCCAAAGCAGTTAGCTTTCTAGAAGAGACCTGCTCTGATACCAATTGAAACCCTCAAGCGTTCCTGATGCATCCCCGACGTGTCGTGGACGTATCGTGGACTCAAATAAAACTTGATAGACGAAAGGCAACAATTAAACTGGAAAACACATTTCGATTGAGAATTTACACACACAAAATTCACTCAACCTCCGTTACCCCACACACGGACTCCTGGGACAGTTTTGACTTTACCCCTAAAGTCGTTAACCCTATCCTGACTATCAGCCTACGGTTCACCAACTGTTCCCCGACCTGTCATCCTATCAAATAACCAATGTATTGATACTCTAACCCAGTCCTCACTAGCTGACCAACTCTCTAGCACTTACACACACTCCTAAGTCTGATCCACACTTGCCCAGATTATCTCTATCTTTTCTCTTGTACAGGGCTTGTGTTACAAGGAACATTAATGCACCTATTTATACAATTAGTTGAGATGCCAACTAACAGCCTAGGAGTTGTAGACTGTAAGAGTAGAATACTCATTCTTCCATAAATATAATATCTGCACCCTACTGTAGACTTTCGTCCAACTTGATCTGGAGCCACCAGCACACGCGTTGCCTTGTGAATGGGCAAGTTGGCGGTGCGTCTCGCAAGTTGGTCGGTCACCACTGCACCTCCAACTTGTATGAACTTGTCTGGCTCATAATGCTCTCTTCTAAAGTATTACGGCTATGTAATGATGTTCATCAATAGCCTTTGTTTATCTTGTTATCTTGCACATTAATGAGATACACATTTTGTTGTGTTTGTCATGAGCAAGTTGTTTGTGTGGTTGTGAATAATCTGAGTGAGTTTGTCGACGTTGCTAACTTTGTTTGGTCCTTGTTTAATGTCTGATATAAGAGATATGTGGTGGTGTGGTTCTTGACTGCCTGTGTCTTGCTAGAAGTCCTCCGGAGCTCACGCCGACAGGTGCCCGACTGGTAGAGCACATGTCGTGGATTGAGCGCGCTTGTAACCTTGCGTGCTAAGTTACTAATGACTTAAGTGCACTTGCAACCTAGCGTGCTAAGCCACTTATTCACCTGTCTATCTGAAATCATGAATCTTGACAAGCGCATTAGATAGACAACACAAGGTTTGCTATCATCAAAACTAAAGGATCTTGTCTTAACAAGCTGGATAAGATTGGCATGGACTGAAATGATTACATGAAGAAAAATGAACTAATTGTTACAAAGTGCAATCGGTAATGTTGATATGGGTGAGATGATTTTCTAAGTTGCTTTATTGCATATGGTGCGTAATATCAGCAAGGAAAACTGGTTGTACAGGTTGATAGGATTTGGTATAATGATAGCAATGATTATATAAGACAAATGGGTTAATTAGGTAGCATATAACATTGTTACATGGTTGAATTGTACCAAAGTTGGCGGCAATTGTAAGGCTATTGTACATGGCCTTGTTTAGCTTCATTTTGTTAAAAATGAAGGTTACTTAAGGATGAAGAAAGGCCTAGTTTGGTTGTACACATTAAGGTACGGAATTGGTAATGATAATAAGAGAATAAGCTAGCTAACTATGTACATTTGCAATCGGTAACATAGGATAAACATGTCATTGTTGCAGTTGTAACAATGGTACATTTAACATGAATGTTGCTCTACCTTAAGACCGTGTGTGGTCCAAAAATGGCATGTTATGTTAGCTAATATTCTAGATAAATATCTTAGGTTATGTTAGGAATAAGAGAGGATAACACTAACTGAAACTGATTAGTGCTCCTGATGCGTCCCTGATCAATCATGGATGAATCGTTGTCCTATGTGAACTATTTGATAGTTGAGGAAAGCACTTAATAAACTCACACTGGAAACTCCTTTTTGATTGAGAATTTACACAGAAATTCACTCAATCTCCCTCGCCCTACCGAAGGAATCCGGGACAGTTTAGGACTTTTATCCCTAAGTCCTCTACCCTCTCCTGACAGTTGGGATACAGTTCCCTAACCATTCCCCGACTGATCAGTCTATCAAATGCATGAAGTATTAACTCTCAGACCTAGTCCTATCCAGCTCACCAACTCCCTAGTACTTACACACACTTTAGTCTGACTCACGCTTGCTTTGGTTATCTCACTCTTTTTATCTTTTTGCCAAGCTATGTTTCATAGGACATTATACTCGTATTTATACATGTTAGTGAAGATATAACTAACAGCCTATGATCTCCTAGACTCCAGGAGTCATTGCTTCTCCATCCCTAACAGAATAGCCACGCTCGAATGTAAGTTAATCTTCAGCTTGATCTATAGCCGTCAAGACACGTGTTGCCTTGTGATTGGACACGTAGGCGGCAGGTACTCAAGTGGTTGGTCACCACTAGCAATCTCCACTTGCCTGATCTTGTTTGCTTCATTAATGCTCATAAATGCTCTCTTAGACTTCATTATGGCTATGTAATGAGCACTTCTTAATGGCCCTGACTCATTTTGTTATCTTGCACATTAATTAACTATGCCTTTGTCATGAGCTGGTTGCTTGTGTGGATATAAAAGTCTACTTGAGTTTGTCAAACTTCTTGAGGTATTTTGTTCTTGTATTACATCTAATGCATGAGAGATATGGTCATGTGGTGCTTGACTTCTTGTGTGTACTAGAAGTTCTATCGGAAGCTCTCCTAGACAGGTGCCCGACTGGTTGGGCCCATGTCATGAACAGAGTGCGCTTGCAACCTTGCGTGCTAAGCCACTCCTCTACCTGTTTATCTAAATCTCAAAGCTTAACAACCATATTAGATAAACAACATAGGTCTGTTATCATCAAAACTAAAGGAACTTGAAAATTTTGAAAGTGAGAGATATTCCCCCTAAGAAGGATTCCCCTGAGTTTGTTAAAGGTTAGAAAGATAATTGACTGATGAACAATAACACAAAAACAATAAAACAACAACAACAGCTTTATACCGGGCCATAGTAGAGAGTTTTTCACTAAGATTTAATTACATAACACATGAAATATTCATAAGTTTACAAGTACATATCTTTCTTTCCCCCTTTGTCATACAGTAAAAATAGGGAGCAACTACATGACTTAAGTTATTGAAAAGGCCATGACATTCCATAGATTACAAACTACAAGTTTGATAGAGACAAGCTAGATGGAGTGGCGGTTTGGTGCATCCCAAGAGGAGACATCTAAGCTATGGGTTTCATCATCAGAAAATGCCTTAATCAGGGGTGATTCAACGGTGGTGAAGTATCTGGTTCATTAGATTCTACGGAAAACTCCATGTAGTGAGGAGTTTGAGTGTGGGATGGAGTAGCACTTGAGGTGATAGACCAGGCTGTGAGAGATTCTGAGTCGGGTTGGACATAGTTTTGTGCAACGTACTTCTTGGGTGTTTGGTGAACATGATCTTGTGGATGGTGGAATAGTTAGTTTTCTCATTTGAGCTTGATGAACTTTGTGGCTCTTTTTCCATGTTTTGAGAGGTAAAGGAATGACTGTGAGTGGTAAAAGTGTGATCAAGGATTTCATAGAAGCTTGGAGATATGTTCATCGACTAGTCGGTAAGAGGTAATAAATGAGGTGCCACATCTTACAGTCAATGTGGTAGGATTTTTAGGTGTCAAGATATGAGATTGGATTAGTGGAATGATTAGGATGGAATGTCTTTAATCATTTGTAATTTTTAATCAAGGAAGAGGCAGCCAATGCAATAAAGTCTTTCATAAATAAGATTTTCATTCAAAATAGAAAATGTAACAGTTGCATTTCGATTGATATCAAAAGTTGACACTTGAAACAGATAGTCAATGGCAAGAAAATAAAAGAAGGAAAAAATATAACTTAAAAACTACAATTTCTCCCAAGCTTCACTCGAGTCTCTAAGAGACATAGAACTCTCAGGATATAGACGTGTATCTATGAATTCTATTGCTCCTTGAACCATGTGGTGAACACTTGGTTCTTGGGAGACAACCTGCATAGCTATAAGAGTAACTCTTACACGGTGAAGAACATCTAGAGCTGAAGTATCCAGACTGGTCCCCACCCTGTCGTGGACTGGTGAGAGACTGAGCTTCTTTTGTGGGCGGAGGTCCTGGCAAGAGGGCGAGGCTCAGACCATAAGTCCTCACTTTTTGTAGGCTTTTGAGGGACCATCAGCTTCTCTCCTTGGGTCTTGATCCCCATCTTGGATAGCATCTCTGAGCAGATGCAGCCCTGAGCGGTCCACGAGCACTCATGGAAGCGGTTAGTGTCCACTCCATTTTGCCATTGAGCCACAGTGACCACTCCCCCGTGTACTAGCCCTTGGTTGACATATCTACTCTCGTCAATGGTGAGTAGAATCATAGCTAGGAGGTCTATTTTCTCCTTCGTCCTCAGGGCGTACATGATCCTCACATCTCTAGCATTAACGATGTGAGTTCTTTGATTCCTCGGGGTGATGCTATGAGTGAGAAGACTGAAGAGAACCTGTTGGGGATGGACATTTGTACAGCATGGAAGTTCTTCATCATTGCCCCCTTGTTAAACATGTGGACCATTTTTCCTCCTTGATGGCCCAAGTCATTCCAAGTCGTGTCCTTGGGAGCGACCAATCCCTCTGACTCCAGGTTAAAGTCTTGCAGATCCAAGACTTAGTGATGTTGATGTGGATTCCATGGACTTTTGAGATGATGTAGTCCTCATCATCATCACTCTGGAGATGGCCTAGGTGATTCATGTGCTCCGTGAGCAGCTTGTGCAGATGACGATAGGCTCTTAGAAGAAGTTGACCAAGCCTTGGAATTCCAGCAGCTCCAAGATCTCTCTAAGACCCATCTTCTCCAACCATTCCATATCCAGCATCTTTCAGTCGCTTGAGCGATTTTTGTGGTTGTGGCTTTGCAACCTCTCTTTTTTATTGAAAGAGCTCATCGAGCTCTTGAGCGTGCGGTGATGGAGCCATGTGTTGTTTGCCCTTGGCTTTCTTCAATTGTTGATGCTCCTGAAGAGCCAGAATGACAGGAGAGACAGGCTCCCTGTTGCCTTCTTCTTCCTGTCTTGATCAGGGAGGTGTCGGATGTAATACCCGGTATTTTTGTTTTAGAATTTTTAACAAATCAGGTTTGTTTCCTTCCTCATAATATGTGTTTTCTAGCCTTTGGCGCCGGGACGTCCGAGGCATTTGTTTAAAAGGAAGGGACAAGGAAGTCATTTCTCCTCTCTTGTTGTTTTGGTAAGTCCTAAATAATTACCAGAGAAAGTAGTCTTTTATTTCCCCGTTCAGTTTTCAAAACGATCGTTCTCATCTCCGACAGTTTTGAGCATCTTGCCTTCTCCCTTCATTCTTAGTGCTGACTTTGATTGCTGGTGTGAATTGTTGTGTTCTACTCGTTTTCTCCTCTGCTTCTACTATTGCTTTCGACTGCGGTGTTTTAGGTTTGATTTGTTAAGATTTCAACGGCTGGTTGCTCTAGGTTTTGGGGAGTTTTTTTTTCTGATTTTAGGGTTGTTAAGACAAATCCTTTAGTTTTGATGATAGCAAACCTTGTATCGTCATTCTAATAAGTTTGTCAAGATTCATGATTCAGATAGACAGGTGAATAAGTGGCTTAGCACGCAAGGTTGCAAGCACACTTAAGTCATGAGTGGCATAGCACGCAAGGTTGCAAGCGCGCTCAATCCATGACATGTGCCCAACCAGTCGGGCACCTGTCTACGAGAGCTCCGGAGGACTTCTAGCACAAACAACCAGTCAGACACCGCACTATGATATCTCTCATGCTTAAAGATGAAAATCAAAGACAGAATACTGCAAGGGATTGACACATTCAGATAAAAAACATACATCCACTTAGGCAACTTGTTCACGACAAAAGGAGAAGTTCATTAATGCATAAGATAACAAAGCTACAAATGAACATCTTTATATAGCCATAATGAATTTAGAAGAGGGCATTTATGAGCATTTAATGAGCTAGATAGAATCAGGCAAGTGGGGCACATAAGTGGTGATCGACCTATCAAGAGGGCTGCTGCCAACTTGACCAACCATAAGACGACATGTGGTTCAAGCCTCCAGATCAAGTTGAAGAATCTCTGCAAGTCTAGTGTGGTTGTTATGTAAATAATCAAAGTTTTAGTCGACTCCTAGAGGTTTGGGGATTAATAGGATGGTTGTTACATCCTAACAACCGTGCATAAATACTTGCATTTATACCATATGTAAGTAAGCCCACGAGAGAAAAATATAGAGATTATCTGGGCAAGTGTGGATCAGACTTAGGAGTGTGTGTAAGTGCTAAAGAGTTGGTGAGCTAGATATGACTGGGTTAGAGTATCAATACATTAGGTATTTGATAGAACGACATGTCAGGGAATGGTCGGTGAACCGTAGGCCGATAGTCAGGAGAGGGTTGACACTTTAGGGGTAAAGTCGAAACTGTCCCGGGAGTCCGTGTGTGGGGCAAGGGAGGTTGAGTGAATTTCGTGTGTGTAAATTCTCAATCGAAATGTGTTTTCCAGTTTAAGTTTATCTCGTGTCCATTCCTAAACTATCAAGTTTTATTAAAGTCCACGATACGTCCATGACACGTCGGGGACGCATCAAGAGCGCTTGCTGGTTTCAAGGGTTCAATTGGGGTTTGATTATTGTGTAATTTAGTGGTGTTCTGCTCCCTTTCTGTCTTCGTAATCGTCTGGTGGCTGTTGGCGTTGTTGGAACAGTCTTCTACACTCCGGATTGATGTAAGTGAGGGATGGAATTGGGGTAGTTTGCTCACCCTCGGGGACTGTTTTTGAGTTCATTTTCTTGGTTGGAATTTGTATTGCAATGTGTGTTTTCTCTGCTGATTTGTGTTGTTAATCGAATGGCTAAACCCCCGAGTGTACTGATTTACGTTTCTGTGGAGTTTGCATGATTTGGGATTGGTTTTTGATGATTTTTCTGCCTCAGTTTCGTTTTGGAAATCGCCTGTTTTGCGACGTCCAGACGTGTCATCTGACGTGCCTTTGATTTCTGAGTTTTGCTAGTTTCCGGACATGCGTCCTGACATGTAAGTCCGGACAGCATGCGAGGACTTTCTGATTTTGCTTCGACTTGTGTCCGGACTTCTTCTGATTTTGATTTTGACATGTGTCTGGACATGTAAGTCTGCACACATGTCTAGACAAGTTCAGATTTTGCTTCGCACCGTGTCCGGACATGCAAGGTCAGACGCATGTCCGGACACACCTTCTGTTTCGCCTATTTTACTTGTTTGAGCTCCGTTTTGACTTTTGTTTTAGGGGTATGATTCCCCTAGATGTAAATAAGATGCTTATACATGTGTTGTGCTTATCTAAGCACATTTGATATAATATTCTGGCTAAATTGTTTTGGGACCTAGTTACTTAGCTTTGAGCCTTGAATAGTCGGGTTGGGTTGTCCCGTAGCATGATGCACAGGAATTCTTCTATTTTGTTCCTCGGTTTCCCTTCTGTTCTCTTCTTAGGGTCCCCTGGATATTTAGTGGCCGACGGGTCCATGGTCATCTCAATGACTTCTGTGTGGGATATGCGGATCCATAGGGCTTTAGTATTTGCCCTTCTGATGTGTCAGCTGGTGTCTAGTGTCCCACTCTGTGATTTTGTTTCTATAAGTCCAACTAAGGTTTTGATATGGCATTCTGTTCAGCTTTGATATTGCTTTGTTTATAATTGTCTATTTCAAAAGACTTGTGCCATCCTCTGATTTATGAACTCCTCTACTTCGTTTTGAGTGGGCTTCTTTGAGGAAGTCTTTGCTTACTGGGATGTTGAGCTCACCTCTTAATTATCATGCAGATTGAGCATTTGGAGACTTACGCATCCTCCTCTCCTTGGAGTCTCGATTTATGTTTACTTAGTTTGACTTCTGGCTATGTATTTGTTTTATGCGCTGAGACGCTTTCAACTTTATGTAGCCTATGGAGTAGGCGAAGCCCATTAGTGTTTCGGAGGTGCGCAGCTTCCTAGGTCTTGCTGGTTATTATAGAAAGTGTGTGAAGGGATTCTCCAAGATTGTGTCTCCCTTGACTCGCCTTCTTATGAAGGATGTAAAGTTTGAGTGGAGCGAGGGTGTGAGAAGAGCTTCCAGGAGCTTAAGAGGAGGTTGACTTCTGCTCCGATTCTGGCGTTGCTTCTGGATATATGGCTTTGACGTGTTCTGTGACACTTCTCATAGAGGTCTGGGATGTGTTCTGATGTAGGAGGGCAAGGTGGTGGCGTATGGCTCACGTCAGCTGAAGCCATACGAGAAGAATTACCCTACTGACGATTTGGAGTTGGCTGATGTGCTCTTCACATTGAATATCTGGCGGCACTATTTGTATGGGGCAACGTGTAAGGTTTACATGGATCACAAGAGTCTCAAGTACTTGTTCACGCAGAAGGAACTAAACTTGAGACAACGGAGATGGTTGGAGCTTCTGCACAACTATGACTTGGAGATCCTCTACCATCCTGGTAAAGCGAATGTTGTGGCGGAAGCGCTGAGTCGTAGGGGTGCTCCGGGGCATGCTTGTTCTATGTCTGGGATTCAAAGGTCTACTTATGAGCTTCGGCGCATGGGTGTCTAGGTCGTTCGATCTGATAGAGCTAGGATGATTGCTTCGCTTCAGGTTCAATCTACTCTGATAGATCGCATCAGGGCAGGTCAGTTGGCAGATGCTGAGTTATGCAAGATCCGTGAGAGATTGTCAGATGATCTGAAGTTAGACTTCTCAGTGTCTAGTGATGGCTGCCTTCGGTATAGAGGTAGAGTTTGTCTACCTAGTGATGGGGATCTGAGGCGTGAGATTATACAGGATGAAATTAGCTAGCACTCCTGATGCATCCCCGATCGATCGTGGACGTATCGTAGACTCAAATAAACTTTGTTGGTTAAGGAAAGACATAAGATAAACTTAAAATGGAAACTTCATTTCGATTGAGAATTTACACACAGAAATTCACTCCCTGGCCATCACACACGGACTCCGGGACAGTTTAGGACTTTATCCCAAAGTCCTCTACCCTCTCCTGACAGCCAGCCTACGGTTTCCCAACCGCTCCCCGACTTATCAGTCTACCAAATACAAAGTGTTGTCACTCGACCCCAGTCTTTACCAGCTCACCAACTCTCTAGCACTTACACACACTTAAGTCTAATTCACACTTGCCCTGATTATCTCTATCTTTTTCTCTGGTGTACAGGCTTGCTTACATATGAAATAAATGCAAGTATATATATATATATATACGGTTAGTTAAGGTATAACTACCGTCCTATAATCCCTAGACCCTAGGAATCAACTACAGCTCCTATATTTCACATAACAACCATACTAGACTTGTAGAGAGTCTTCAACTTGATCTGGGGTTGTTTGGAATACGTGTCACCTTGCGTTGGTCACGTCGGCGGCAGCTCTCTCGATTGGTCGAGCACCACTTGTGTGCCCCACTTGTCTGATCTTGTCTAGCTCATTAATGCTCATAAATGCTCTCTTAGATATCATTATAGCTATGTGATCCTTCTGATTAATATCCCTTGACTTATCTTGTTCTCTTGCACATTAATGAGTTGTGTTCTTGTCGTGTGCTAGTTGATTATGTGGGTATGTGAGTCTGTATGAATATGTCGATCCTCTTGCAGTCTTTTATCTTTGATTTACTCCTTAAGCATGGGAGATATCTTCGTGTGGTGCCTGACTTGTTGTATGTGCTAGAAGTTCTATCGTGAGCTCTCCGGGACAGGTGCCCTACTGGTTGGGCACATGTCGTGAAATGAGCGCGCTTGCAACCTTGCGTGCTAAGCCACTCCTTTGCCTGTCTATCTGAATCTTAAAGCTTGATAAACATATTAGATAGACAATACAAGGTTTGCTATCATCAAAACTAAAGGATCTTAACTTAACAATTTCCCCTTTTTTGATGATGACAGCCTATACAAAATTATATGTACTTGGAAATTTGAAAATTCGAGAGATTCCCCCTAAGAAAGATTCCCCTTGAGTTTGTTAAAGGTAAAATAATTAATTTAAGCAAACAAAAGATAAAAGATAACAGCTTTTATTTATACTATAACCATATTATAAAGTTCTTCACTAAGATATTACATAACACAAGGAAAATATTCATGACACAAGTACATATCTTTCTTTCTCCCTTTGCCATACAGCAAAAAATAGGGAGCAACTACACGACTTAAGGTATTGTAAAGGTCATAACATTCCATAGAAATTGGTGCTTTAGTTACTTAAGATGGATGAAAAGAAATTGATGGTAAATCTCTTGCCAGATTGGCACCAATGAAGTTATGATACTTCATACTAGCTTGCTTAGGTGTAAAACTCTTATTGGTCTTATTGTTTACCAATCCTAACTTGACACCTCGTACTTAAGTCGTCCTACTTGCTTGCTAGCTTACGAACTTACCACCTCGTGCTTAAAATGTCCTAGTTGCTAGCTTGCTTGCGGAGTCACCTATTGGTGTGCTTACTACGCAAACTAGCTGTTGCATCACCTACTAGCTTGGTTGTCATAATGCTATTAGAGCATTCTAGCTAACTACTTCCAAAAGAGTACAAAGAGTGCTATTAGGGTTCAAAAGTGCTTTATAGCTCATTAAAGCTTAATTAGTGAGGTAATTCATTCCTAAGAAACTTGGGGTATTTCAAAATCTCAATTTAATTGCTTTTATTTCTATTACTAGGATAAAGAAGATAGAGATTTAGAAACCAATTTTCTTGTGAATACAACACTTATTATACTACAATTATTAGGGTGCACTTGCCCTATTTTTGCTTAGGCTAATATTATTGTTATAGTACTTTCCACAATCATTGTATACATCATAAACTACTGTTTGATCATAATTCAATATTTAATGATTAATATGTTTCCATTTTCAAGGGTCATGTTATATTTTTAGCTAAAGTTAATTAGTTAATAGTTTATAAAAATTTAAGTAAGAAATTATAAAATAAAAATACGATAGCTTAGTTAAATTTATATGTATACAACATATAAAACAATAAACTAATTAATAGTAAGAAAACATGGCTTAAATATTAGTGTATGTACGTAAAATTAGATATTTAGATTTATATTTTTTTATAAAATGAAATATTAGAATTAAAATATGGTATTGGTAATCTTAAAAACAACTAATTGACTTTAAAAATTATTTATTGTAAGAGCACCCACAACAATGAGAGTTGAATCCACTCACAATATACCAATCCTTAACTAAAGGCATCCACAATGGTGTGGATTCCACCCATGGTGGTAAAAAGGAAAAAAAGTAAATGATGAGGTGGGGAGAGAAGATGTGAGAGAGTCGCTTAATTAAGAACCTAGAGAGAGAGTTTTTACTGAGGATGGAAAGAGAATGTGAGAGATAAGATTATAATAATATTTTTGAGTGGGTGGAATCCACTTTCGTTATTGTGGATGCCCTAAGGAAACCCAACCCATATCACTCTCCTCCACATAATCATTTACCTTTCTTTTATATATTGGAGAATGGAATCCACTTTGTTGTGGGTGCTCTAAGGAGGGAAAAGAGAGTAGCATAAATATGGCATAAATGTACGAGCAAATATGTTTTAAATGAGTGGACGGAAAATATGCTAAAAATATGACATTTATGTCAAACTTATTTATGTCATGTTTATGCTGCAAACGAACGAGGTCTAAACTACATTTATCAAAATCCAATATAATTTTTGAAGTTTAAATTTCGATTACCTACCTATCTAAATGCTCACCCCTAAGGCGAAATTGGTCAAATAATTAGTGTTAAATTTGGACTGTTAATTATTTAAAAGAATTGTCTGTTATGCCTAAGAAAAACAAAGACTACCCCCAACAATTGCATGAGGTTAAGTACCAAGGTTCCACTTCCACCTAACAATTAGAGATGGCAATTTTTACCCACCCGTAAATCCGACCCAAGCCTAACCCGTAAATAACGGATGGGTTAAAATTATTGACCCATTTAACTTTTGGGTCAGGTATGGGTTACCTATTAAATATATGAGTTGGGTATGGGTTAAAACCTAAACCGAAATTCGACCCGATCCGTTTACTTAATTGAATAAAAAATAAATAAATTGATAAATATGTACTTGGATAGTATTTAATTATATAACTATTAGTATTATAGTAAACAAAATACTATCACTTCTTTTTTAGTCTACCACCTGGTTTGCCCTATCGGACTACATCTAGACCTGGCAATTCGGGTCACTCGGTTCGGTTCGGTTCGGGTCGGTTCGGGTCGGGTCAATTTGTAGATTTTACTATTCGGTTCGGTTCGGATCGGGTTCAATGGTTTAAATTAAATGATTTCGGTTTGGTTGAGTTTGGGTTTGGGTGATTTCGGTTCGGGTTAGGCTTGAGTCATTCAATTTTTTTGGGTTATAGGTCAAATTCAAGTGACTTATCCGGGTTTAATTGACAAAAGTTTTAAAGTACGAATTTTAAGCAACCTTTGTTACTTGCATTGATTTTCATATACGGCTCCAAATTCTTTTAATATAGTGTTACTGTTGATCAAGATGCTATTGTGTATAGGTTGGATAAAATCAAACTGGATGACAAATTTTGTAAATGAATTTAAAACTATACATCTATTAATTGTATATACTAAGTATAAATTAAGCTTTGTGAATTAGTGGTCATATTCGGCAATCGACGTCCAGTCTACCCCGCCCACGCTCGACGTCGTGCCTTCCGTCATCCCACGCCCGTCACACCTGAGCTCATCACCTCGCACAAGCGTCACGCATCTACACCCATCCATCCGCCTCGCACAAGCGTCACATGGTCACGCCCATCCATCAACATTCAAACCATTCCTAAGTCCTAAATATAAAGAAACCTAAGTTATAAAATATAGAGTAATATAAAATAGTAATGATACACATTACATTGTCTTATAAAACATTTTAGGTTAAGTTGTCAAGGTAGATGGAATAAGGTGGGGATTATTCATCCCCCAAACCTTATTCATCCTCCAAAATGCTAGTCTATCTCACGATTCACAATAATCTACCATTTGAAATATTTATTTTCCTCACTTTATTGCATAATTTTCTTTAGGCATATACACATTAATCTTGAATAGTATGTCTCAACTAAAAAGTTTAGGTTTATAATTAAACTTCATCAACATTTAAACCATTCCCAAGTCTCATGTCCTAAACATAAAAAAAACCTAACTTTATTAAAATCAAAATTAGTATAGTATTATAAAATAGTAATGATACACAATAAATTGTATTATTAAACATTTTAAAGCAAAACATCTATAGTTTGTAGCAAAACATCCATGTGTAGGAAGAGTAACAACACAGTTTATCAATGTTTTATTACAACAAGGCTTGAGATGCTTGAAGATTGAAGATGTTCAATATTATATATCATTTGAAAGCAATGAACACTTATTGGATGTCTAAATCTCCATGTGTTTTTGGTTTCAAGATTATTTTTACAGTTGGAACAACTATAGTAGATTTAGATTTAGCAAAACAATCGGTGGATTTGGTTCGGGTTGATTCGGTTCGGGTTGATTTGGTTCGGATGAATTCAGTTCGGGTGAATTCGGTTCGGGTGGATTCGGCTATACCAAATTTCGGTTTGATTTGGTTTGGTTTGGTTTGGTTCTGTTCGGTTCGGATTTTCGGGTCACGCTATTCGGTTTAAGTTCGGGTTCGGATCGGGTTGGATCGGTTCGGTTTTTCTGGTTCGGGTCACCTTTGCCAGGTCTAACTACATCCGAATCGGGGATCAGCTCTGGGTGAATAGGTTTTAGTCCCCTTCCAATAGTCGTTGTGGGGGATCAAACTGAGGTTCTCCCTATCAAGTTCAGTTTCAATCACCACTCGTTATTGGTTAAAAAATATCACTTTTTTATGCCCACACAAATATATTTTATAAATCCAAATACATTCTCTAAATCATCTATATCCAAGATTCACTCTTTGTTTGAAAATCTAAAAAATGCTCCCTCCATTCAACGATATCTGTCATTTTAAAAACTTCTACACTTATTAAGAAATGTATAGCAATACGCATGTACCCCTATTTTTATTTTCCTTGTAGATAATAATTATTTTTGTGTTGAATTGAAATACCCGAACTTAAATATAGGGATTAAAATAAATCTAATACGTATTTAAGGGCCTAATGGTACCTAATTAATATTGTAAGGAAAAATAAATCCAAAAGAAATAAAGTAACGCTTAAAAAGCGAAAAACGCTAAATAAGCGTTAAATAACCATAGGAGGTACGAGACCTCGGTTAGCGTATTATATGGATTTTAAAGGTTTAATAAGACCTAAATAATATATGGGAACAACTCCCGAAGAAAACGGATTCAAATAATGAATTAAAACGCTAATAGAGCTTTAGAGCACGTTTTTCGAGAAAACCCGAAAACGTGACTTTAAGTGGTCAAACGGACCCGTAAAAGTTATAAATCATTAAATAATAATTATTAAGCATTTATGGAAGCTTGATAGTCAATAAAAATAATTAAACGAGGAAATTCCGGAAAACGGGCCCGGTTAGTGAATAGTACCCAAACCGGGTAAAATAACGAGCGTTTTCTGTAAAAGACGAAAAACGCTCCAGCTAGTATACTATATGGGGGCCGGTTTTTACTAGCTAAATAACCCCGCACACACACACATGTAACTAGCTAATTAAATAAGAGAGCTAAAAGCAAAAAGCAATAAAGTAAACATTACTTTATTTCCCCCCTCTCACCTCACTCTCACATTCACTCATCTCTCTTTCCTCTTCCCTCTCCACCGTACTCTCTCCTTCCTCCTCCCTTCTTGCTGCGATTTGGAGCTCCCAACAAACAACAATGGCACTCCATCTTTCCCCCATGCTCTACCTCCATGTAAGCCCCAAACTCAAAAATAATTACATATTTGAACTCCCCTCATTCTCCTCTACACTTCTCTCTTTTCAAAATCCAAAAATGAGGAAGTTCATTTCGTGGGTATACCCCATTCAAAGAGAAAAGCACACCATTGTGGAGCTTTGAGTCTCCTCTTTCCAACAAGGTAAAAATCTACATGAAAAACTCATGTTTCACCACCTTCCTTCATAACCGATTTTCACCCATGTGTAATGCCTTGTTTCTCTCTCTCTTTTGGGCATAATATCAACCTTGCAATGGTGGTGGATTCACCTTCTTGAACCAAGGGCTAGAACCCCCTCTAAAACACTCCAAAGGTAAACCCTAGAAAATCTTGTTTTAAACATTTCATTGAATTAGCATTGATTTAAGGGTTAGAAAGTTAATAGCAATTGTTTTGTGTTATTGGGTGATGGGAATGGAGTTTGGCAACTCCATTCCTCACAAAACCGATTTTGAGGCAAGAAAGGAAGAAGAGGAGAAATGAAGAAGAATTGAAGGAATTTGAAAGCTCAAGGTAAGAGCTCCTTCCTAATGCTTGATTTTAATGCATTAGAGTAAGGGGAATGGATAAGCAAATAAAAGAAACCAAACTAATGTATTAGTATTGAAGTTTATGAAGTTTTGAGTATTTGAGAGTAAGTTTGAGTATTTGTGAAATTAGTAAGTGAATTGTAGGCCTTGGAGCCAAATGATTGGGTATGAGTATTAGTATTGGTATTTGAAGAAGTATTGGTGAATGCATATTGTATTGATTGCTGGTAGAACCCTTGTAAGGGTGTGGCTAGAATAGGCATGAACTTGGTGAGAAGATGTGTGTATGGATAAGTAAGAAATGTAGAGGAACTATGGCAAAATCTTGATAGGATATGTATATGTATTGATGACTTGGTGAATGGGAAAACCAAGATATGTGTTTGGATTAGTAGAGATGTTTAGTAGCTATGGAATGGTAGTTGTGACATGAGGGATGAGAAGTGCAAAATCTGTAACAAAGTATATAGAAATGTATGGGAGAAGATAGGAAAGATTAGCGTGCAAGAATTGGTAAGAAGAGTGTTGGGCTTGGGTGTAGGTAATGTAATGACTTGGAAATGTATTTGGGATGCTAGGAGTAACATTGGTGGAGGAAATATTGAATGGTAGGAGTTGTAGAAAAATCTGTAGCATTAGAGAATGAAAAACTGTTGTAGGTGTTGAAAGGAAGTGAGGAAATTGTGTAAATTGTCTCATGGATTTAGTAATGGATTTGGTGGATGAAATAAGGTATTTTAGGAAGCCTAAATGGCATTATATCTTGTGGGATTACATGTAGGAAGATTGGGGAAGGAATGGGTAAGGAAAGGATTGAGAAACGAAGTCTGTAGCAGAGTTCTGCTACCGACCGACCCAGAGTCTGGGTCGGACCGTGGGTCGGTCGGAGCTTAAGAAACGAGTACAAACCTTTCGGGAATGGACCGACCCAGGAGCCGTGGGTCGGACGTGGGTCGGTCGGACTCGAATTTTCTGTTGTCGAAGTTTCGCACTTCGACCGACCCAGAGGTGGGTCGGTCGGTGGGTCGGTCGGAGCTTGGACAACAGACCCGAAACTTTCGGCAATGGACCGACCCAGAGGTATGGGTCGGTCGGAATAGTTCTGGGTCGGTCGGGAGAAATTTCAGAGAACGAAACTTACTGGAATGGACCGACCCAGGGTTGGGTCGGTCGGTGGGTCGGTCGACCCATAACTTACAAAAAAAAAACTAAAACTAAATGAATGTAACTAGTATATATATATATATATATATATGTATGTATACCCACCTATACATATGTACATGTATATGTAAGCAAGTAAACCATTGTAAGTAGATAAAAGTAAGTAAATAAAATGTAGGTATAGGAATGTAAAGACTTGGTAAGTATGAGTTAGGGAGCGTAAGGATAATCGAATTAAATTAATGATAGTTAGATTAATTATTCGATTGTATGTATATCATAGGATTTGATTTGTGAACACCGGAGGAACATTGGGATACAAATACAACGGTGAAAGGTATGATTTCTTCATGCCCTGTATCCTAATCTGGTTACCCCGATTTGTATGCTTATTGACCACCTAATAAGATAAATGCACGAATCGGATTATATTGCACTTACTTGTGCTTGTTTACATTGTTCTTGACATTTGTCTTGAACAATAGTTTGTATAATTCATGAAACATATGAATGATGATGATGTGTATTGTATTTTGTAGTGTACTTGTATATTGTAATGCATCTCGCATGTATGTGTATATGGGTATTGTACTATTGTGGCTTGAATGTTGACTTGTGCTAATTCCTAACTAGCTAACTCCTAACTTAAGTGAGTAAATTGGAATGAGTACAAGTCCGATATAGCTTCGGCCACGCGTGAGGATGCGGAGTCACAAGAGGTTGGCTGCAATTCCTGACTCTTAAACTGGTCCGTGGCCCAAATCCCTTAAATGGGTAGCATCCCGGATTAGTGAGTCAAGTAAATCCCGGAGGTGGGACGGTGTAGTCCCCAGGGCCGGAGGTCCCGACGACTTAACTTGAGTAAGAGTAAGAGTAAGTAAGTATGGTTCCGTAAGTATGAGTATGAGTATGTATGTGTATGAAGTAACGAGTAAAAGAGTAATCTCCACCCGATTAACCCGGGTGGACCAATGAAGCTAACCAGAATTGTATATTGTGTATGTACTGCGTATGTGTACTTGAGAACAAGGTAAGTAAGTATTTGATGGTATATGTATTCCTTGTATGTAAGGAAATGTATGTATGTATGTCTGCGTAAGTTCATTGTTGTATCGTATAAGAGCATGTAAGCATGTATGTTGTATGAAAATGAACCGCATGTATACGACCAAGTGGTCGGCGTACCCTCACTAGTACGCGGGGTATGCGGTTATCATGCTCGGCGAAAGCTGACCCCTTCGGGGGACATTTTTTAGTGTGCAGGTACTGAAGCCGATGTGGTCAAGGAAAGAGACCGGTGGCTACACATGGATAACTAGAAGTAGAACGTAGAGGTGTGCCAAGTGACACACCCTTGTATTTAGTAAGTAAGTAGTTTGTGAGGAATGGGTAGTGTATAAGCTCATGAGGAGTATGTACGAAATTGAAGGAAGTGTTGTAATTGTACTTGGAACCTAGTAAACTCGGTATGTAGATTGTATGGTATTGAACTTGGTGAAAGGTAATGAATGGGATGTTGTAGTATTTGATTCGGTAATTGGAGTAGGTATGATAAGTGTGTAGTACTCGGATATTCCGGTCCATCAGACCGATGCTGTAAGTAGAAGTAGTAGCCTTGTTAGTCACGTGGGTGACTAACGGCATTGTATCACCCAATGTATGTAAGAATATATCCGCTGCGTGTATCTGGTATGTAAGGAGATTGGACGGTAAGTATTGTATTAATGGTAGGGGTGTTACAAAAAGTGGTATCAGAGCGAAGTATCGCTCTGATGACTGGAAATACCGAGTTTAGGAATACCGAGTTAGGAATTAGAAGCTTAGGGCTAAGGGCTGAGTGTTAGCATTAGAGATATGCTAGTTAGGAACAACCGGTGAGTACCGGATACCTACAATACCAGTCCCGCCCGCCGCAAACCCCACTGTATAACTTGGGAAAGGACGCCGGGAGAAGGAAAGTCCCCTCATACTCGGGAAAACCCGATCTGGCAGTCGTGAAGCAATCGAGCAGTAAACAAGAACTGACATATGGTAAATTCCAAGGATTGGAAGCCCGGAAATGGATCCCGGTTGAACCACAACACCCGCACTCAATGCGGTTGAATGAACACTCCAACCATAAGGAGGCTGCAACTTACAACAGCATGGGGCGACGTGCCTAGCAGTCGCGGAACCCAGCTAGCCAATCAACAGTAGGAGAGAAGCACTAACCGTGCAATGGGATGAGAAAGGGAGCAGCAACGGAACCCGAGAGACAAGTCAGCGGAATAGTAATACTTGAATAATACCACTAACGGCATGCCAGCTGACTAAGGACATAGTCTGGAACGGTTAACTCCAAAAACCACAACGCCAATGAGGTTACAATACCTGGCCAGCATAGCTTACACAGCTACAAGAGCATCGACGGGATATAATCCGATAGGACTACAGGAGTAGTGCCTAAACAAGGTAGGCTCAGTAAACACCATAAATGTGTGGGAACGAGCCACAAGGGACGACATTAAACCAAATAGAATGGGAGTCTCCAAGGATTGGAGAAACATCCCGATTATCAACAATCACGTCAAGATCATTGAGAAGCTACCTAAAGGATCGAGTATACCAACTATAGGTCAATGAGATCAAGGGAAGAGTCGACAGGACTATCAAATACTAATGGAAACCATACCGTGATCGGTATAGGATTACCCAAAAATCACCAGTACCACGCACTTGCCACGGCAAGTGCAGTAAGGACAGAAGTACGTAAAGAAACTATAACACACCACAGGTACATAGTAATGTACCGTGACTACAAGGAAGCAACTATGGGATCACAAATCTTGAAATTGAAAGAATGGAACCTTGGAAAGGCCTAACGGCCCGACCACTGTATTTAGAACATACCAGTCAGCGAGAGGCTAGACTTGGTCAAGACCTCAAACGTGGCTATGCCATGAGAGATTTCTTTTAACACCGAACCACTGTTTTAAAACCCAAAATTTTCTTTCCGAAACCACCTCTTTTAAAACCTTACTTGGATTTAAAACCGAACCAACATGATTATGGTGAGTATCATAGATTGATACAAGAGGAGTTGACAATAGAATACTTCACCTAGGCGTGTGACGAACGCTACGAGTGTACCCGTTACGGGATGTGGGACAACCGCACTCCGAAGGAGCTTGCGGGCCCGACACGTAGTTGGGTAAGTGGCAACGTATCAGCATGGTACCCCACGTATGTATACATGTAGCGTACGACACACGGGAAGTAGTCAGCTCCGTTCTACGGACCATCAGTAAGTTCAAACCAGAACAACTGGACACCTCAGACAATTTAGCATAAAGGAACTCAGAAGACCCATCTGAAGATAAGGAGTAAGAACTAGGAAGTGCAAAGAGCACAGACAAAAAGTATAGACATTGGAGATGTCTCGAATAATCTAAGCAATTACCTGACAGCTGGATGGAGTACCCAGCCTAAACACATGAAGGCGAATGCCTAATGTGAACCTAACAATGCTCAACAAACGGGACAGAACTCCCAAGAGCAACCCCAAGATTACCACAAGTACACTCCATCATTGAAGGGGATATCAAACCTAGTCCTGAGCACTAGGAGCAAGTGCAAAAAGTCTACCCAAGAACGGGAGACATGATAACTCAAAAAGGGAATAACTCAAATACAATACCACAAGGCGGTATAGTAGACATAACATATCGTAAACATTAGCCGGATGTAACGGCACAACTAACAGCACTCAGGAGCAATCCTTGAAGGGTGTCTGGGATAACAGCAGTTGAACAAGCGTCATGATAAGAGCACATGAGTTAGAAGGAACATTCGGTTAGGACACCAAAGGGATTTCACTTAACAGGAAATACCCTAGACTACAAAAGGCACTGATCCGCACCAGATTGCCTGAGAGTCTCCTATGAACGGAAGCGTGATGCCACGACTTACCATGGAGCCCAATAATATCTCCAACCTATGATGGTATACAAGGAGTGGAGCATGTATAAGCAGCTTGCAAAGAGCATAGCTTGCAGCAATAAGGCTTAAAAGCCACAAACCAACTACGTTGTGTAAACTTAAACGGTTGCAAAACCCACGCCATTTAATAACAAGACTCGCAAGAGATATTGCTTCAGGCGACAATAAATCGACAACTGAACCGCCTAATTTAAACTCAACATCAAGAGTGGCTTGAAGTAATGACTACCTCAGTGTCACTGTCCCTAGAGCATCAGTCTAGTATACAGTTGACAAGCTTTTAATTACCGCCATGCCTTCTGTAGCAATGGTAGTACAGAGGCATAAGAATCATGATGGTACCAACATTGGCCTAGTCCACACTTGGACACTACGAGGAACCCAAGGGAAGGTACCCCTCTTTAACCGAGGACCACCAATGTGGTGATGATGTGAACCCTTAGAAAAGGCTTCCACTTACTATAACAATAAACCACGCAATAGATATTGCCAAGGGGTGATGGAATAAGGAAATCAGATTTCCAAACCATTATGACTTAAAGGAGTAAGCATACTCCATATGTACTCAGGCATGTGGTGAACCATTGTGTAAACACCAACATAGCAAACCTTGTCATTAGACCTATGAGTGGAGACAAACCCCTCAACAAGAACCTTCACTTGTCAGTGATAGAACACCCTCCAATTGGAGAACGGAACCAGAAAACCCTTGAAGTTTCATGGGGTGTCCTGGTAATATACATACAAGCAAAACTACACAGCCAGAGCCTAAACCAATGCTCAGCACTGAAAGGCAATAATTATCAAAGCAATTAATGTGAACACACATTGAACACCATGAATGACTAACGCTCAAGAGAGCTTACGACCCGATGAGTTATCTCATCCTTGGTCAACCAAGATATTTGGTAAAGTGTATCACAAATGATGATAGAATGTGAGGTAAGTTAACCTACACATAAAACCTAAGTGGAATAAGACATCCCCACATGGGGAAGATAATAAGATTGCCGTATGCTACGACAACCGTCATACACACAAACACAGGGAACTCCTAGTGTATTTACACCATAAGGAAATGATGCCAATGACAATGTCACTAAGTAAAAAGAACTACCACAGTAACAGAAACAGTAAAAGCAATGTTGTACAATGAGTAAGAATACGGTGCGTAATAAGCGACCGCTACGAGGAAATAGTTAAACAATAACACGGAGTATAAGTATGAGATGACACACAGAAATATTCTTTCCTATCACATAAGTGACTTACTGTCAAGCGTTTACGCCTCTGCACTCTGTATGACTGAGTGTTTTGGCATTGCACTTGTTCAGCTAATGATCTAATGAGATGGTTAGGGATATGGAGAATGTAAACCGTAGTAAATCCTTCCTTTCACCACAAACACGGCATAAGCCAGTTAAGCAAGCTTAGCAACAAACCGTGCGGCCCAAGGCCAAAGAAGCACGAAGAGTGTAACACACTAACAGTCACAGATGTGAATTCCAATGGAATAAAAGGTGGAAGGAGACTTAAGGAAGTCATTAGGACCGACGCATATCAATGCAAGGTCATACAAGTAAAGAACACTTGTACTGAACCAGGAGAACTGGTATGATCCAGAATCTATTGACAACAGAGGAAGCACTACAACTAAATAGTGGCTTAACCTCGCCCGACAATAAGTCGGAGGAACTTAGTAAATAATCGTGGGAGCACGAATAGCAGGTGCAGTAGATTACCAGAGAGCTGGTTACAACCTAAAACTCATCGAGTTCGAACACGGTAAAAGAATACCGAATTTGTCTAGTAAACCTATTCCCATAATAGACGGATAAAAGGTTATGTATAACACATTAAGGATAACAAGAAGGGTGAATAACCCAAGTTATCAGGGTCGCGCAGCAGAAGCTAGTGGGCCCTAGCTAGGAGATAATATACCTAGTAAGTATAGTAGAAGGGCTATTAATGCCTTGAAGCCTAATAGGCTAGAACCAAATTGTTTGTGAGTTAAATAAACTCATAGAGGAATTCTTGGTGCAAGGACTAAACCATTGGTATGGTTAAGACCCTGACCAGAGCATATTGTAGTGTACCATAGTGAAGCTAAACGCTTCAGATTGCCCAAATTGATTAAACCAATGTTTAATAATAACATATGGTAGATTACGTGGGCGTAATCCCTTTTAAGGGGGGTAGAGCGAAAACCGCTTAATGAAAGTTTTATAAATAAAACACATAAACTATAATGTGCATAGCGCAAATGAGAATCGAATTAACGATTGGTACTAATGTTAAACAAACATACGTATTCACTCATAATGAGATTATGGTAAATAAGCATTAGATATGCAAATACCATAGGGCGAATATACCCATCGTGTAACCCAGTGTAAGGGTATTAGTAAAGAAGAGTAACGAGTAGTGGACGGAACTCCACAAGTATTGTAACCCTTGAAGAAGTAGTACGAAGTAAATGAGAATAGGAGAGGAATGAATTCTAGAGTAGTGTATTCGTAAGTAATTATCGGAAGTAAATTGAGAACAATTAAACTACAGTATGGTAATTCCTAGTTAGAATATTGAAACAATGGAGAGTAAGGAGGAAAGTGAGGTCGATGAATGAGCAATTAGGTATTGAACCACGGTGTAAAGCATTTGGGAAATAGAGCGATGATTGATGGATCGAATTCCATCCTTTGGAGATGTATGAATGACTAGGAAGAAAAAAGATAAAACATGAAAATGATTGAATTATTGCTTGTTTGAAACTGACGTGGGAAGTCGAACTTGATCCTGATCAGATCAAGGGAAACCAACACAAATTGGGGTGGAGATAGTTCAACACTGATGCTGATCACATCAGGGTCGAATGATTCTTGAAGCTCCCCTTAAGTGGTCACAAGAATCACACTTAGGATAGAAGTAATGAATATAAATTGGAACTTGGAGTTGTATGCTTTAGAAAGGTTCTAATTAGTAGTTGTAAAAGAATTTCTTAGACTGGAGAGTAAGTAATTGTTGAAGTTATACCGGAGAGGATAGTAGTGTAGCATGTTATGTTATTCCAAGGGCAACAGGACATAGAGTCCTGTGTCGAAAAGATCTGAGTGCCTACGGGATTGTGATGTGTATTGCATTGCTTTGGGAATAGCTTTGCACTGTATGTATGTATGAACCGTGTAATGAGGAACCGGATGATTGGTAGGAATGCGGATTGGAGTAATTATTGTACATGGTATGGTATGGTATGTAGGAACCTTGAGAATAGATTGAGAATCATAGGAAGGAAGGATGTATGACTTTGGCACTAGACAAGTATAAAGGAGTAAATATAGTAATCCCATAACCTCGAACAACTTTGAGGACAAAGTTCTTAAGGGGGGTAGATTGAAATACCCCGAACTTAAATATAGGGATTAAAATAATCTAATACGTATTTAAGGGCCTAATGGTACCTAATTAATATTGTAAGGAAAAATAAATCCAAAAGAAATAAAGAACGCTTAAAAGGCGAAAAACGCTAAATAAGCGTTAAATAACCATAGGAGGTATGAGACCTCGGTTAGCGTATTATATGGATTTAAAGGTTTAATAAGACCTAAATAATATATGGGAACAACTCCCGAAGAAAACGGATCCAAATAATGAATTAAAACGCTAATAGAGCTTTAGAGCACGTTTTTCGAGAAAACCCGAAAACGTGACTTTAAGTGGTCAAACGGACCCGTAAAAATTATAAATCATTAAATAATAATTATTAAGCATTTATGGAAGCTTATAGTCAATAAAAATAATTAAACGAGGAAATTCCGGAAAACGGGCCCGGTTAGTGAATAGTACCAAACCGGGTAAAATAACGAGCGTTTTCTGTAAAAGACGAAAAACGCTCCAGCTAGTATACTATGGGGGCCGGTTTTTACTAGCTAAATAACCCCACACACACACATGTAACTAGCTAATTAAATAAGAGAGCTAAAAGCAAAAAGCAATAAAGTAAACATTACTTTATTTCCCCCCTCTCACCTCACTCTCACATTCACTCATCTCTCTCTTTCCTCTTCCCCTCTCCACCGTACTCTCTCCCTTCCTCCTCCCTTCTGCTGCGATTTGGAGCTCCAACAACAACACAATGGCACTCCATCTTCTCCCCATGCTCTACCTCCATGTAAGCCCAAACTCAAAAATAATTACATATTTGAACTCCCCTCATTCTCCTCTACACTTCTCTCTTTTCAAAATCCAAAAATGAGGAAGTTCATTTTCGTGGGTATACCCCATTCAAAGAGAAAAGCACACCATTGGAGCTTGGAGTCTCCTCTTTCCAACAAGGTAAAAATCTACATGAAAAACTCATGTTTCTCCATTCCTTTCATAACCGATTTTCACCCATGTGTAATGCCTTGTTTTCTCTCTCTCTTTTGAGCATAATATCAACCTTGCAATGGTGGTGGATTCACCTTCTTGAACCAAGGGCTAAAACCCCCTCTAAAACTCCAAAGGTAAACCCTAGAAATTTGTTTTAAACATTTCATGAATTAGCATTGATTTAAGGGTTAGAAATTAATAGCAATTGTTTTGTGTTATTGGGTGATGGGAATGGAGTTTGGCAACTCCATTCCCACAAAACCGATTTGGGCAAGAAAGGAAGAAGAGGAGAAATGAAGAAGAATGAAGGAATTAAAGCTCAAGGTAAGAGCTCTTCCTAATGCTTATTTTATGCATTAGAGTAATGGAATGGTAAGAATAAAAGAAACCAAACTAATGTATTAGTATTGAAGTTTATGAAGTTTTGAGTATTTGAGAGTAAGTTTGAGTATTTGTGAAATTAGTAAGTGAATTGTAGGCCTTGGAGCCAAATGATTGGGTATGAGTATTAGTATTGGTATTTGAAGAAGTATTGGTGAATGCATATTGTATTGATTGCTGGTAGAACCCTTGTAAGGGTGTGGCTAGAATAGGATGAACTTGGTGAGAATGTGTGTATGGATAAGTAAGAAATGTAGAGGAACTATGGCAAAATCTTGATAGGATATGTATATGTATTGATGACTTGGTGAATGGGAAAACCAAGATATGTGTTTGGATTAGTAGAGATGTTTAGTAGCTATGGAATGGTAGTTGTGACATGAGGGATGAGAAGTGCAAAATCTGTAACAAAGTATATAGAATGTATGGAGAAGATAGGAAAGATTAGGTGCAAGAATTGGTAAGAAGAGTGTTGGACTTGGGTGTAGGTAATGTAATGACTTGGAAATGTATTTGGGATGCTAGGAGTAACATTGGTGGAGGAAATATTGAATGGTAGGAGTTGTAGAAAAATCTGTAGCATTAGAGAATGAAAAACTGTTGTAGGTGTTGAAAGGAAGTGAGGAAATTGTGTAAATTGTCTCATGGATTTAGTAATGGATTTGGTGGATGAAATAAGGTATTTTAGGAAGCCTAAATGGCATTATCATGTGGGATTACATGTAGGAAGATTGGGGAAGGAATGGGTAAGGAAAGAATTGAGAAACAAAGTCTGTAGCAGAGTTCTGCTACCGACCGACCCAGAGTCTGGGTCGGACCGTGGGTCGGTCGGAGCTTAAGAAACGAGTAAAACCTTTCGGGAATGGACCGACCCAGGAGCCGTGGGTCGGACGTGGGTCGGTCGGACTCGAATTTTCTGTTGTCGAAGTTTCGCACTTCGACCGACCCAGAGGTGGGTCGGTCGGTGGGTCGGTCGGAGCTTGGACAACAGACCCGAAACTTCGGCAATGGACCGACCCAGAGGTGTATGGGTCGGTCGGAATAGTTCTGGGTCGGTCGGGAGAAATTTCAGAGAACGAAACTTACTGGAATGGACCGACCCAGGGTTGGGTCGGTCGGTGGGTCGGTCGACCCATAACTTACAAAAAAAAAACTAAAACTAAATGAATGTAACTAGTATATATATATATATATATATATATATGTATGTATACCCACCTATACATATGTACATGTATATGTAAGCAAGTAAACCATTGTAAGTAGATAAAAGTAAGTAAATAAAATGTAGGTATAGGAATGTAAAGACTTGTAAGTATGAGTTAGGGAGCGTAAGGATAATCGAATTAAATTAATGATAGTTAGATTAATTATTCGATTGTATGTATATCATAGGATTTGATTTGTGAACACCGGAGGAACATTGGGATACAAGTACAACGGTGAAAGGTATGATTTCTTCATGCCCTGTATCCTAATCTGGTTACCCCGATTTGTATGCTTATTTGACCACCTAATAAGATAAATGCACGAATCGGATTATATTGCACTTACTTGTGCTTGTTTACATTGTTCTTGATATTTGTCTTGAACAATAGTTTGTATAATTCATGAAACAATGATGATGATGATGTGTATTGTATTTTGTAGTGTACTTGTATTTAATGCATCTCGTGTATGTTATATGGGTATTGTACTATTGTGGCTTGAATGTTGACTTGTGCTAATTCCCTAACTAGCTAACTCCTAACTTAATGAGTAAATCGGAATGAGTACAAGTCCGATATAGCTTCGGCCACGGCTGAGGATGCGGAGTCCAAGAGGTTGGCTGCAATTCCTGACTCTTAAACTGGTCCGTGGCCCAAATCCCTTAAATGGGTAGCATCCCGGATTAGTGAGTCAAGTAATCCCGGAGGTGGGACGGGTAGTCCCCAGGGCCGGAGGTCCCGACGACTTAACTTGCGTAAGATAAGAGTAAGTATGGTTCCGTAAGTATGAGTATGAGTATGTATGTGTATGATAACGAGTTAAAGAGTAATCTCCACCCGATTAACCCGGTGGGACCAAGAAGCTAACCAGAATTGTATATTGTGTATGTACTGCGTATGTACTTGATACAAGGTAAGTAAGTATTTGATGGTATATGTATTCCTTGTATGTAAGGAAATTATGTATTATGTCTGCGTAAGTTCATTGTTGTATCGCGTATAAGAGCATGTAGCATGTATGTTGTATGAAAATGAACCGCATGTATACTACCAAGTGGCGGCGTACCCTCACTAGTACGCGGGGTATGCGGTTATCATGCTCGGCGAAAGCTGACCCCTCGGGGGACATTTTTTAGTGTGCAGTACTGAAGCCGATGTGGTCAAGGCAAGAGACCGTGGCTACACATGGATAACTAGAAGTAGAACGTAGAGGTGTGCCAATGACACACCCTTGTATTTAGTAAGTAGTAGTTTGTGAGAATTGGGTAAGTGTATAAGCTCATGAGGAGTATGTACAAATTGAAGGAAGTGTTTGTAATTGTACTTGGAACCTAGTAAACTCGGTATGTAGATTGTATGGTATTGAACTTGGTGAAAGGTAATGAATGGATGTTTGTTATTTGATTCGGTAATTGGAGTAGGTATGATAAGTGTGTAGTACTCGGATATTCCGGTCCATCAGACCGATGCTGTAAGTAGAAGTAGTAGCCTTGTTAGTCACGTGGGTGACTAACGGCATTGTATCACCCAATGTATGTAAGAATATATCCGCTGCGTGTATCTGGTATGTAAGGAGATTGGACGGTAAGTATTGTATTAATGGTAGGGGTGTTACATGAATAGTTAGGTTAAAAGTGGCAAAAAAGTGTGTCAAAAAGTTAGAATGACACATTTTTTAACAAAAATCACATCCTAAATTGAATAGATACTAATTAACGAGGGAGTATGTCATTTATTATTGCAGCCGCATAAAACGCAAGGTTCACACCATTTCATCCGCACAAATAACAGATATAGTTAAGATGATATATACCCATTTATCAAAATATTGACATTGGACAAACACCATGATTTCAAAATAAATACCGTTATGTGCATGTTTTTAGGAACAACTGATCATTCTGCAGAAAAACAAGAGATATATATTTAAATGGATTAAACTGGTTAACGATTTATATGGATTTTGTATGGGTTGACAATTTCTAACCCGTTTTTTTGAGAGTTAAGTATGGGTCAGCAGATTTTAATCGGATTAAATATAGATGAGCTTATCCTATCCAACAACCCGAATTGTCATCCCTAACAATTGGCTACTATTCAGGATCCATGAGAATTGTCATATCCAGCAGTCAACAATCTACTATTGTGGTTGTAAGCACTCCAAAATTTCCTCATGATCACCCTCCCCTCATCAGGCAGAGTTGCGAACAAGGCATTCAAGAATCAAGACCATTTCTTGGATTTTTCTCATACGATTTCTGGAAACCCACATTTTGAGTACTGGGTAACCTTTTACTCAGTAGATCTCTCTCATAGGCAAACATATGCGATTTGTTTACTCAATAGAAGAGGTCATGGATCAATCAGGTATTATTCACCATATTAGTGCTTAGTGGACTTGTATATATGAACAAACACATCATCTGCATCACCATTTATAATGGAAAAGATGGTTTCTTGTGAAAAGAAACCATCAGTTGAAAAACTTTGCCTTGAAACTAATAACAAATGGTAGTTGATTACTACAATAAATTAGTGATTAAACTTTTCTTCATCAGCCCATGTTTCAAGGTCTCAATAACCAGATTGATACACGCGAATAGACCAATCTACCATTTAGAGCGAAACAGAAAGAAATTTTAAACCAAAGTCTCATTAACCATACGGATACACAAGAAGTGAATGTTGTAAGGTCTTAAAGACAAAGAAAAGTGTGAACCTCAGTTCTAACCATTCTTCATACAAAAGCACTAACATCTAGAGCTAGAAACCCTTCATACTACCAATACTCTGAGAAACACATTTACATCCCACCAAAGACTCACATACCACCAACAAAGTAGCATCCATGTACCTTAAAGCTAACAACAACTACTAGATTACCAATCTCAACAATTAAGCTGCTGCTGCCTTCTTCGGGGACTTGGCAGCCTTCTTCGGTGACTTCTGCGATTCATTAGCCGCTTTCTCAGCTGTCTTCTTCGGCAGTAAGATCGGGTTAATGTTAGGCAGGACGCCACCATGAGCTATAGTCACACCAGACAACAACTTCCCAAGCTCTTCATCGTTCCTCACAGCCAACAAAATATGCTCGGGTTGATAGTCTTCTCTTATTGTCAGTAGCAGCATTACCAGCCAACTCCAGAATCTAACAAGTCATCAAAACATTCAAACCCTAATATCAGCTTCCATTAGGGCATAGTCGTCACTCCACAATCTCAAATCCCAAAAACACTAGATCTTATATATCAGAAACATTAACAAACAGACGGTTGTTAATGGGTCAATTACTCAGCGGCCAAGTATTCAAGAACTGCAGCTAGATAAACGGGCGCTCCGGTTCCGACACGTTTGGCGTAACGTCCGTTCTTGAGGTACCGACCGATTCGTCCAACAGGGAACTGAAGACCGGCCTTCACAGACTTGGATACCGACTTCTTCTTTGGGCCTCCTCCCTTCCTTCCACCGGCACCCTTCTTCGCCTTGGTTGAAGCATCCATGGCTGTGTGGTATGAGAAAGGGGAAGATGGATCGAAAATGAAAATTTTGAATCAGATCTGTGCGGGTAAATGAATTTGAGGACAATGTGTATTGGGAAGTTTGAAGTCGATTTATATATACTGGGTCGACCAGCTGTCAATCCACCTGGTGGGTTTAATATTTTCTGATCGTTGGTGATTTGAAACTAATCGACGGATATGGTGTGTTTAAACTTCGATCCGTATTGTATAAAAGTAGCCAATCAGGTGATGGCAGCGTGGAAAGCTGGAGCGGTACTTTTTTATTCTTTTGACGAATATGGAACGGTAATTTAAATTCTCCATTTTTTTAACTCATGACTGAGTGGCGTGGAGAGATGAAGTTAAAAAGGAAAGAAAAAATAGAATAAAATTGATATGATATAATTAATAAAAAGAATTGAGATAATCAGATAAACTAATTTTCATATTACATAAAAAAATAAAGGCGAATATTGATACAAGAGATTTGGTTAAAAACAAAATTACCACGTACACTATAATAGATATATTGAACAACGTATATAGGTTTTCTAATGGGAAATTTTATGAAATGGGACTATATTTCATGAAATGCCATTAAAAGAAAGAAAGTCACGAAATGTCACTATATTTTTATAAAAGTTCATGAAATGGCACTATGTCATTGACTAGAAGCATAAAAGAAAAAATACTCTTATTAGTTAATAAAGTACGTATAAAGTTCACATTATGCCATGTGTTAAAAAATTCAAAATACTAAAACATATATAACTAAAAAAATATTATAAATTTATAAATTTAAATAAAAAATATATTAAAATATCATAAAACATTGAAAAAGTAATTATTTGTTAGATTTTTTTTCAAAATTATTTAGTACCATAAAAGAATATAGAGTTTAAATACACAATTTATACTAATTTTACTACAAATTTAGACTAGTATAAATTATGCTACTATATTGGTCTAAATTTGTAGAAAAATGAGTATAAATTATGAGTTTAAAACTGTTCATTCTTTTTAATGGTACTAAATATTTAAAAAAAAACTAAGAAATATTTACTTTTTTCAATGTTTATGATAGTTTGATAATTTTTTTATAATTTTTAAATAGATTTTTATATTTATCTATATTTTTATTATATTTTGAATTTTTTGTGAATTTTAGTGAATTTTTTATCACTTTTATTGTGAAGTAGTTTGTTAACCAGTAGAGGAATTTTTATCTTTTTTGCTTCTGGTCAATGACATAGTGGCATTTCATGGACTTTTACAAAAATATAGTGGCATTTCGTGACTTCTTTTTTTAGTGGCATTTCATGAATTAGCCAAAAATATAGGGGCATTTCTTGGAATTTACATTTTCTAATAAATATTAGAATGAAAGAAAGTACATTATTATTACAAAATTTCACAAGATATCTCAAGGTTTGACCAAATTTTATAAGATACCTCTAAGTTTCATTTTCATTACGAAAACTCTAAGGTTTCTTTACTTACAAGATATCCATAAGGTTTGATTTTATAATGAGATACCCCGAGGTTCAATTTTATTACAAGATATCCCTTCTTTCAAATTATGATTATTCTATTTTCCATATCTCTGTTTTACTGAAATACTCTGAACTTAAAAATGGTGACTAAATTATCCTAATATGGTATTTAAGGGCCTAATAGTGCCTAAAGAATATTGGTGAAGAAAATAAAGCCAAAAGAAAAGAGAAAACGCTTAAAAAGCGTTAATTGTAAAAATGAGTGTTACGCAACCATAGGAGGTATATGACCTCGGTTAGGGTCCTAGATGGATTCTTAAGGCTTAGTTAGGCCTAATTAATATATAGGAGCGATTCCCGAAGAAAACGGATCCAAATAATGGGTTAAAACGCTAACGGAGTCTTAAAGCACGTTTTTCGAGGAAACCCGAAAATGTGCATTTAAGTGGTCAACTGGACCCGTAAAAATTATAGTCAACCAAATAACTATAATTAAACATTAATGGAAGCTTAAGAACCATTCAAATCAAAGAAACGAGAAAAATCCAAAAAACGGACCCGGTTAGTGAATAGTGCTAAAACCGGGTAATTAATAAGCGTTTCTTGTAAAAGACGAAAAACGCTCGAGCTTACATGTACTGATGGGGCCGGTTTTTAAGAGGAAATTAACCCCCTCTCAGACGCTTGACTAGCTTACTAACTTAATAAGTCAAAAAGTAAAAAACATAAAGTAAAAAGTAAAAGCAAATAAACACCTCACTCCCCCTCTCTCTCCTCTCATTTCTCTCTTTCCCACCTTTCTCTTTCCTCCAGCCGTCTCCCTCCTCCTCTCAAGCTGATGGATGATTTTTGAGGCCCTCCAATGGCTTCCTCTCTTTCTCTTCATGCCCAAGCTTCATTAAAGCTCCAAATGCAAAAATAAACACATATTTGAACTCCCCTCATCAAGAGCTACACTTCTATCTTTTCAAAATCCCAAATGGAGGAAGTTGACCTCCATGGGTGTTGGCCATTTTAAGAGAAAACCACATGTTCTTGAAGCTTGGAGTCTCCTCTTTCTTCTATGGTAAAAAGTTCCAAGGAAAAACTCATTTTTCTCCATCCCTTGTCTTGGTCGATTTCTACCCATTTTAATACCTTGTTTTCCTTTCATGTTTGAGCTATATTTCAAGCCTCCAATGGTGAATAGGAACCCTCCTTTGATTCATGAACAAAAACCAATTCTAGGGCTTCAAAAGGTAATCCCTTAATTAGTGCATTAAGCATCTTTCCTTATTCTAGAAAAATTAAATTGTCTAAGTAGCCTTGCTTAGCCCCATCTCTTTGTTGAATGTGGTCTAGAGAATTGGGCAAGTGATTTGCCCTTGACCGGTTTTGTAATAAAGAGAAGTGGAGAAGAGGAAGAGGAGAATTTAAGGAGAATTTAAGAATTCAAGGTAAGAAACCTATATTAATGTATATTATATGTAATAGGATATTGGGATGGGTGAATTAATGAATAAACCCAAAATGTGAGGGATAATGTGTTTGATGTTGTTATTTGAAGAGATTTTGGTGAATTTTGATTGAGCTTGTGTGCTGGTAGGATCCCTTGTGGATGTGGCTAGTTTTGAGATGATTTAGGTGAAAATTGATGCATTTGGGAATGTTAGGATTGTAGATAAGTTATGGCAAAATTTTAGTAGAAATAAAGTGTTTTAGGTGTTGTTGTGGGTGAAAACAACCTAGGGAATTCACTAGGTGTATCTAGGGATTTATTTGGTTGAAGTAAACACCCATAGATGGTGGTTGAAGGCTTGGAAAATGATAGAATAAAAATTTGTAGCAAAAGAGTGTTGTAGTGCAATGGATTTCTAGGAAAAAGGCTTAATGTGCATGACCTTGGAAATGGAGGATGAACTTGGGTAATGAAATGCAAATGGTTAGGAAAGATTTAGAATGGTCAAGATGCTTGTGGGCAAGGTGTAAACCATTGAGGGGAGTTTGGAAATGCACTAGAGTGCATAAATGCAAAAATGAGAATTTAAATTGTGGAGTTGAACAAGAATTGAGTAGTGAACTTGACCAATGATTTAGGAAGGTTTAAGAAGTGTTTTAGGGTGCTAAAACATGTTAGGAAACGTGTGGAATGATTAGGAAAATATTGGGTGTGAATTAAGGTGAATTTGGAGTTCAAAGTGAGTAGTTAAAATGGGTACTGGGCTCGACCGACCTTGGTAGGGTCGGTCGGCCTGAAATTTGCAAACCCGAAGTATTCTTGAAATACCCAGGAATTCCAAGCTAGGAATAATATAGTATATGGTATGAGTGACATGTCTGAGGTTAGGTGGCCCAGGGAATTAATCTTTCTTCTTAAAGTATTTCTGAATATTAGTAACGTTGCTTTGATGGATTTAATTATTTGAACGCTATTGATATAACATTATTTTCCCTCTCTTAATTTCCCTAAGTTATTTAAACTCCGAAGTACTATTCCAGAATATTCCCAACTTATTTTAAGTATTCAGAGTTCGAATTCTATTTGACTACTCAAATATTATTTTGTTAACTCTCCTTATTCTTCTCTCAGTAATTTTTACTGGTATTATCTTTTATTCTTCTTACGAGTTGTTCTTTCCTTGTTAAACCTTTAAATTATTTACAACACATCTTTCTTTTCTAAATTATCTCCTTTCAAATAAATATTTATTAATTGATTCTTGATGTTGTTTCTCATTCTGATTTATTCCTTTTGAATTTCTCCATCAGTTTTCTTTTACTGATCTCCTAATTTATCGAGTTTTATCCTTTAGAGATATTTTAAAATTCCAAGAGTTAGAACTCCTTCTTAAATTTTATTTGTATTTCCTTTTAGCATAAATCTTTAATTATTATTTCTTTTATTATACAAACAATTCTATTTAAGGGTTGATATCTCTTCACTATTTCCCCATCCTCAATACGCCGTTCTTGCGTCTACACTCTGCTCTTTATTTTCACGTTCTTCTTCTTCTTCAAACCCTTGGTGTTTTCTCGCTTTCCGTCGAGGTTGATTATTCCCTGGTGTCCAGTTGGTAGATTGTCGGGTAATGTATTCTACTTAGTTGTTTAGTTATTTATTCGTTGTTCGGTAAATTCTGATTGCTGATTTTGATTACCTAGACGCCGATTACATCGACGAGTGCTATCAATAGTCCGGAGCAGTTGGGCTCTTGAGGGTTTTGGTTGTTCCAGGTAAATTCTATGCTCAATGGTTTTGATTGTGGTTTTGCGAAATATTGGAAAAGGGTTCGTTGTGTTTTATCTTGGTTATGGTTTGGAGATTTGGGATTATTCCCCACGTTTTGGAATTGAGGAATTGATTGAGATTGTGGTGTTTCAATGTGGTTTTGGGAGTCTTTCACAGGTTGTATTTTGGTTGTTTGGGAGCCCATAGGTGCTCCCCATGATTATTAATTATTTGCGCTGCACACATTGTTGCAGTTAAGCTCTATGATCTACTCTATGTTACTGCTGTTTCATAGGGGGTGTGCACACTTAAGGACTTAGGGTGAGGTGGTTGTTTGACGGTCCCATAGGTGACTGTCCTGGAATTGTGGTTTGGGGTCCCATAGGTGACCCCGTGTTCGGAATTGTGTTATTACTTCCTGTTGAAAGCTCCCTACTGCGGTTTCGGTATTATTATATTTTTCTGGAAATTCTTCAACTGTTCAGCAAATCTCCTCATCTGATTGTTAAAGGCAAATGTGTTCTGAAATGTATTTTACAGTTTGAGGTAGAATTTACTCAGTTTTTCTGATTTGTGCGATCCTTTCTGTGTTTCTGTCTATGTTTTATGATCGCAGGTATGGATGAGTGACTGTGGGGATCGGGACGGCGAATCACATAGTTTAGGGACCACATATTAATAAGGCGATGTTGGATTTCAGTATTTGAGAGATGTTGTTATGTGCTCAAGTTTTCATACATTAAATGTTTATTTGCTTCCGCGTGATTTGAAGATAACTTTTGTTCCAGTGTTATTGTAGTTCATTAGCCTGAGCACCCATGGGAATTGGGTGTGGGGTAATGCCCTGGACGTTTTGAGATCCGCTGCTATGTTAAGGTTATGTTCATTCCAGTTTTGATTAACTGAGTTTGCTAGTATTTATGAAACAGTTTTATTAAGTTTGAGCTTCGTATTGAGTACTTGACAATGATCTTATCTGTTCAAGGTTCCTCATATTGTTATTGTGTTTTATAAGAGTTTTTAATGGTTTTTGGGTCCTGTTTACGTTTTCTGAACTGCACTGAAGGACCTGTCCGAACGTCCGTCCGGACATCGATGTTCGGACAGGCCCCGAATGTTTTAGAAGCTCTATGTTTAGGCGTGTCCGAACTTTGGTCCGAACTTGATGTTCGGACACGCCACGTTAAATTTCTCGGACTTTTCAAACTTACTTGTGTCCGAACTTCAAAGTCCGGACACAAGTTCGGACGCCTTTGGTTTTCAGACCTTTTAACTCTCGACTTGTGTCCGAACATCAATGTCCGGACACAAGTTCGGACGTTTGGTTTTCCGCAGTCTATTTCTCTTCGGCTTGTGTCCGAACTTACCATGTCCGGACACAAGTTCGGACCAACTCTGTTTTGCTCTTTTAGGACTCGTTTGAAGTCCGTTTTTGATGCCGTTTGCGCCATTAGATTTGTATTTCATAAGCTGTTTTGAGGTAAAAATCCAGGGTGTTACAAGGTGGTATCAGAGCTTTGTTTTCGAAATAAGATAAAACTTGAGTAAACCGGATTAATAATTTGGGGATAAGCCGTTTGGGGAAGTCATGATGGATTATGTGTTATTTGTGAGCTGTTGAGTTATATTGGACTAGGGTGTGATGTTGAGATTATACAGGGACTGTTGTTTATTATCCAATTGTGGAATTGTATTATACTTGTTATATGCAATATTGTTCTATCTGAATTATCTAACCGTGGATTGGGGTAGTGAGATTGTAGCATAATTAGAAGGGGATTGTTATGGGGAATTTAAGATCCTTTGAAATTCTTGACTCATAATCAGGAGTCCACCTTGAGTAGGGTAGACTGGCAGACCGACTGAATTTCCCCTACAACACCAGAAGTAGAAGCGGGAGGACTACTATGGCAGCCAACGACCCAATGAGACAGCTCCAAGAGCTCGCTTTGAATCTGGGGCAGATTGTGCAACGCCAAGCCCAGCGAGACAATGTGCCAGAAGACTACACAAAGAGAATTGCCCACTTGAAGCCAACTGCATTCAAGGGGGAGGAGGACCCAGTACTGCTAGAGGATTGGCTGCGTGATTTGACAAGATCTTTGAGGCGGTCAACTGCCCTGCCAACAGGAGAGTCAACGCCGCCGTGTACTACTTCAAGAGCGAGGCTGACATCTGGTGGTCTGCCAATAAGGATGCTCTTTTAGCGGGACCTGACTTTGGATGGGAGGCACTGAAGGAGGCCATGCGAAGGCGATTCTACCCTGAGCATGTTCGGATGCAGAAATACCTGGAGTTCTCTGAGCTCAAACAGCAGGCCCGGAGTGTGAAGGAGTATCACTCCAAGTTCTTAGAGCTGGCGAGGTTCGCACCGACGATGGTCCCTGATGAGGCGTCAAAGGTGCAGAGATTTGTGGGGGGACTCAACTGGAGTCTCCAGGAGGCTTTGAGCGTGCTGACAATACCCACCCTCCAGGATGCATATGGAAAGGCTGCTAACCTGTATAGGGTGCAGCAGAAGAGGAGGGAGGTACAGGCGGGCCAGAAGAGGAAGATGGAGGACGGGGAAGAGTCCCGGAGTCGAGACGACCGACATCAGAGGCCCCATCAGGACAAGAGGTGGAGGCCTAACTCAGGTGATGGAAGGAGGTTCGATGTTAACCAGAGGAATGACCAGAGGCGGAATGATAGGCCCCAGGGGCAGGCTCAGAGGGCAGAGTTCGTGCATAACAGGCACTTCCACTGCAGAAGATGCCACAAGGATCACCCGGGGAAGGACTGTGAGGGGAACCTAGTGGCGTGCTTCCGGTGTGGCAGGAAGGGCCATAGAGCTTTTGAGTGCTTCCAGGATCCCCAGGGAGGCATTCAGCAGAGAGGAAATGGCGGAGACCGGACCTACAGACCAGCAGACCCCCAGTCTCGAGGTAGAGACCAGCATCAGGCCCAGAATCAGCGAGGGGATGCTCCCCAGCGTGGCAATGGCGGGGGTGGAAACGGAGGTAACCGAGGTCCGGGGGAGAACCGAGACAATGGCAGAGCTCCGGGGAGGATTAACGTGATGAGTCGGGCCGAGGCAGAGGCTGAAGCAGAGGTGTTAGCAGGTACCTTTTCTGTTCATGGTACTTCAGCTCATGTTTTGTTCGATACTGGAGCTTCATATTCTTTCATTTCTGAGGAATTTGCTAAGAAATTGGGCCTAGAAACTTGTAAGACTTCTACCATAGCAGTATCTATACCTCGGGCGGGTTATTTCTTGTAATGATGTATTGAAGGATGTGGGGGTAGACATTAAGGGAGAAATATTTGTAATTGACCTGATCCAGTTCGTCCTCCCCGACTTCGATATTATTTTGGGGATGGACTGGCTAAGCAAGTATAAGGGGAAGATTGATTGTGGAGAGCAAAGATCGTCCTGAGAGGACCAACGGGCCGAAGAGTCTCCTACAGTAGCATGGAGAAGAAACCGGGAGTAAAGATAGTTTCAGCTATGTCAATTCTCTCCCAAGTGAAGAAGGGACAGCAGGCATACCTCTGCCATGTCCAGGATTTGAGCCAAGCGCCGAGCCGTTAGAGAGATTCGGGTGGTGAATGAGTTCCCTGACGTCTTTCCAGATGAGATTCCTGGTATGCCGCCAGACAGGGAGGTGGAGTTCAGCGTAGACCTTGTGCCAGGAGCAGCGCCTATCTCCAAGGCCCCTACCGTATGGCGCCATCAGAATTGAAGGAACTGAAAGTCCAATTGGAGGAGTTACTGGAGAAGGGATACATTCGCCCGAGTGTATCGCCATGGGGAGCTCCTGTCTTGTTCGTAAAGAAGAAGGATGGGAGCATGAGGCTGTGCATAGACTACCGGAGCTGAACCAGATCACTGTGAAGAACCGGTATCCCTTGCCCAGAATCGACGATCTTTTCGACCAGCTTCAGGGTGCAGGAGTCTTCTCCAAGATAGACCTGAGGTCGGGGTACCACCAGTTACGTGTTGCAGAGAAGGATATCCCGAAGACGGCCTTCAGGACCAGATATGGGCATTTTGAGTTCTGGTGATGCCTTTGGATTGACGAATGCGCCGGCAGTTTTCATGGACCTCATGAACCGGATCTTTAATCCCTTTCTAGACCGGTTTGTGGTGGTTTTTATAGACGACATCCTCATCTACTCCAGGATGAGGAAGAGCACGAGGAGCACCTGAGATCAGTTGCAGATTTTGAGAGAGCAGCAGCTTTACGCCAAACTAACCAAGTGTGATTTTGGTTGGATCGAGTGGCATTCCTAGGCCACATCGTCACCAAAGAAGGAATCTCAGTGGATCCGGCCAAGATCCAAGCAGTGAAAGAGTGGCCAACACCGAGCAATCTGACGGAGGTTCGTAGCTTCCTGGGTCTAGCAGGATACTATCAAGATTTGTGAAGGATTTCTCAAAGATAGCTAGACCTCTCACAAACCTCATGAAGAAAGTCACCAAGTTTCAGTGGGATGATGACTGTGAGAAGGCGTTTCAGACATTGAAGGAAAGGTTGACCACAGCCCCAGTGTTGACCTTGCCTTCGGGGACAGACGGATTCGAGGTTTTCAGCGATGCTTCCAAGTATGGCTTGGGGTGTGTCTTGATGCAGCATGGGAAAGTCATAGCCTACGCATCGAGACAGCTGAAGGAGTACGAGACCAGATACCCGACGCACGACCTAGAGCTGCAGCAGTGGTCTTTGCCCTGAAGATTTGGAGGCACTACCTCTACGGTGATCTTGCAAGATCTATACCGACCATAAAAGTCTCAAGTACATCTTCACTCAGAAGGAACTAAATATGAGGCAGAGGAGATGGTTGGAGCTGATTAAGGATTATGATCTGGAGATTTTATACCATGAAGGGAAGTCCAACCTAGTGGCCGATGCTCTGAGTAGGAAGAAAAGTCATTCAGTGAATTCGATGTGGGTTCTTCCAGACGAGTTAGTTCGTGATTTTGAGAAGCTGAACTTGGAGGTGTTGGAGGCGGGTGGAGTAGAGCGTGAGGTGAGGTTGTACCACATGAGTGTCTCTTCCGACATCTATGGGGAGATACTCAAGGGACAGCCAGGTGATGCGAAGTTGGAGCGCATCAAGGATAAGATGAAGGAAGGGAAAGCTGAGGGGTTTGAGACCCACAGTGACGACAGTCTGAGGTTTAGAGGCCGATGGTGTGTACCTCAGGGGTGCGTGGAGGTAAAGGAGAGGCTGATGAGGGAGGCTCATAATACTCCCTATTCAGTTCATCCTGGCGGTGATAAGTTGTATAAGGACCTAAAGAAGATGTTTTGGTGGCCGAATATGAAGAGAAGTTGCAGAGTTTGTGTCGAAGTGCCTTACCTGTCAGAAGGTCAAATTCGAACACAAGAGGATGGGAGGTTTACTGCAGCCGTTGGAGGTTCCAAAGTGGAAGTGGGACTCCATTTCCATGGACTTCGTGATGGGTTTACCACCAGCGAAAGGAGGGTCAATCAGATTTGGGTAATAGTGGACCGACTCACTAAGTCTGCACGGTTCATACCCATGAAGAAGACGTGGTCCATGAGCCAGTTGGTGGATGCTTACATCAGAAATGTGGTGAGGTATCATGGGGTACCTGAGACCATCATTTCAGACAGAGACTCGAGGTTTTTAGCCCATTTCTGGCAGCAATTTCAGAAGGCGATGGGTACCAAGTTGAAGTTGAGCACTGCGTTTCATCCAGCCACTGATGGTCAGACCGAGAGAACCATCCAGACCTTGGAGGACATGCTTCGTGCATGTGTGATGGATTTTCAGGGTTCGTGGGCTGATATGCTACACCTGATAGAGTTTTCCTATAATAACAGTTACCACACCAGCATCAGGATGGCTCCTTATGAGGCCCTGTATGGGAGGAAGTGTAGGACACCGTTATGTTGGAGCGACATTAGTGAGACTGTTGTTTTGGGGCCCCAGTTGATTGAAGAGACTATGGAGCAAGTCCGGATGATTCAGAGACGAATGAAGGCAGCCCAGGACAGGCAGAAGTCCTATGCCGATCTCAAGCGCAGACCAGAGGAATTGAGGTGGGAGATAAAGTTTTCTTGAAAGTATCTCCTGTGAGAGGAGTAACAAGGTTCGGGAAGAAAGGGAAGCTCAGTCCCAAATTCGTTGGACCCTATGAGATCTTGGAGAGGGTTGGAGAGGTGGCATACCGACTAGCGCTTCCTTGTGAACTGGAGAAAGTTCACAACGTTTCCATGTTTCCCAGCTGAAGCGGTATGTTCCCGACCCTTTGCATGTGTTGCAGCCAGAAGTCTTGGACTAGAGCAGAATCTCCTATGAGGAGTACCCCATCAGAGTTATGGACACTAAGACCAGGGAGACACGATCGAAGTCCATCCGTATGGTCAAGGTCTTATGGTCTAACCATGGAACCGAAGAGGCTACCTGGGAGGTAGAGGAGGAAATGAGAAAGAAATACCCACAGCTCTTCGATCAGGTAACCGCTCGAGTCAGTAATTCGCTATCAGTTTTTCGCCTTATGGATGAGTTTTAGCTTCGAGGGCGAAGCTTTCTTTTAAGGGGGATGAGATGAAATACCCAGGAAATTCCAAGCTAGGAATAATATAGTATATGGTATGAGTGACATGTCTGAGGTTAGGTGGCCCAGGGAATTAATCTTTCTTCTTAAAGTATTTCTGAATATTAGTAACGTTGCTTTGATGGATTTAATTATTTTGAACGCTATATGATAACATTATTTTCCCTCTCTTAATTTCCCTAAGTTATTTAAACTCCGAGTACTATTCCGAATATTTTTCCAACTTATTTTAAGTATTCAGAGTTCGAATTCTATTTGACTACTCAAATATTATTTTGTTAACTCTCCTTATTCTTCTCTCAGTAATTTTTACTGGTATTATCTTTTATTCTTCTTACGAGTTGTTCTTTCCTTGTAAACCTTTAAATTATTTACAACACATCTTTTCTTTTCTAAATTATCTCCTTTCAAATAAATATTTATTAATTGATTCTTGATTTGTTTCTCATTCTGATTTATTCCTTCTTGAATTTCTCCATCAGTTTTCTTTTACTGATCTCTAATTTATCGAGTTTTATCCTTTAGAGATATTTTAAAATTCCAAGAGTTAGAACTCCTTCTTAAATGTTTTATTTGTATTTCCTTTTGCATAAATCTTTAATTATTATTTCTTTTCATTATACAAACAATTCTATTTAAGGGTTGATATCTCTTCACTATTTCCCCATCCTCAATACGCCGTTCTTGCGTCTACACTCTGCTTTATTTTCACGTTCTTCTTCTTCTTCAAACCCTTGGTGTTTTCTCGCTGTTCCGTCGAGGTTGATTATTCCCTGGTGTCCAGTTGGTAGATTGTCGGGTAATGTATTCTACTTAGTTGTTTAGTTTTATTCGTTGTTCGGTAAATTCTGATTGCTGATTTTGATTACCTAGACGCCGATTACATCGACGAGTGCTATCAATAGTCCGGAGCAGTTGGGCTCTTGAGGGTTTTGGTTGTTCCAGGTAAATTCTATGCTCAATGGTTTTGATTGTGGTTTTGCGAAATATTGGAAAAGGGTTCGTTGTGTTTTATCTTGGTTATGGTTTGGAGATTTGGGATTATTCCCACGTTTGGAATTGAGGAATTGATTGAGATTGTGGTGTTTCAATTGTGGTTTGGGAGTCTTTCACAGGTTGTATTTGGTTGTTTGGGAGCCCATAGGTGCTCCCCATGATTATTAATTATTTGCGCTGCACACATTGTTGCAGTTAAGCTCTATGATCTACTCTATGTTACTGCTGTTTCATAGGGGGTGTGCACACTTAAGGACTTAGGGTGAGGTGGTTGTTTGACGGTCCCATAGGTGACTGTCCTGGAATTGTGGTTTGGGGTCCCATAGGTGACCCCGTGTTCGGAATTGTGATTATTGCTTCCTGTTGAAAGCTCCCTACTGCGGTTTCGGTATTTATATGTTTTTCTGGAAATTCTTCAACTGTTCAGCAAATCTCCTCATCTGATTGTTAAAGGCAAATGTGTTCTGAAATGTATTTTACAGTTTGAGGTAGAATTTACTCAGTTTTTCTGATTTGTGCGATCCTTTCTGTGTTTCTGTCTATGTTTTATGATCGCAGGTATGGATGAGTGACTGTGGGGATCGGGACGGCGAATCACATAGTTTAGGGACCACATATTAATAAGGCGATGTTCTGGATTTCAGTATTTGAGAGATGTTGTTATGTGCTCAAAGTTTTCATACATTAAATGTTTATTTGCTTCCGGTGATTTGAAGGATAACTTTTGTTCCAGTGTTATGTAGTTCATTAGCCTGAGCACCCATGGGAATTGGGTGTGGCGGTAATGCCCTGGACGTTTTGAGATCCGCTGCTATGTTAAGGTTATGTTCATTCCAGTTTTGATTAACTGAGTTTGCTAGTTTATGAAACAGTTTTATTAAGTTTGAGCTTCGTATTGAGTACTTGACAATGATCTTATCTGTTCAAGGTTCCTCATATTGTTATTGTGTTTTATATAAGAGTTTTTAATGGTTTTTGGGTCCTGTTTACGTTTTCTGAACTGCACTGAAGGACCTGTCCGAACGTCCGTCCGGACATCGATGTTCGGACAGGCCCCGAATGTTTTAGAAGCTCTATGTTTAGGCGTGTCCGAACTTTGATGTTCGGACACGCCACGTTAAATTTCTCGGACTTTTCAAACTTACTTGTGTCCGAACTTCAAAGTCCGGACACAAGTTCGGACGCCTTTGGTTTTCAGACCTTTTAACTCTCGACTTGTGTCCGAACATCAATGTCCGGACACAAGTTCGGACGTTTGGTTTTCCGCAGTCTATTTCTCTTCGGCTTGTGTCCGAACTTACCATGTCCGGACACAAGTTCGGACCAACTCTGTTTTGCTCTTTTAGGACTCGTTTGAAGTCCGTTTTTGATGCCGTTTGCGCCATTAGATTTGTATTTCATAAGCTGTGTTTTGAGGTAAAAATCCAGGGTGTTTACAATTTGACTTCGACAGACCTTAGGACCGACCTTGGTAAGGTCATTCGGGCTTAAATTTTCAAATCCGGAAGTCTTCTGACTTCGAATGACCTTAGGACCGACCTTGGTAGGGTCGGTCGGACTGAAATTTTGTAAACCCGTAACCTACTGACTCTGACCGACCTGGGACCGACTCTGGCAAGGTCGGTCGGGTAAAAAAAATGGCATTAGTAGTAAGCCATTGGTAGAGTAATGATGGTAAGAAGAATATGCCCCTAAGAACCTAAGATTAACAGGATGACGGGGTAAGTACGGGAGTAGTAGTTGTTTACATACCGTAATACCTTAATATTAATAGAAACATTTGGAATGTTATCAGTGGATCAAGTGTGAACCGAGGAATGTAAGGTGACGTGGTAAAGTAACCCATGGAAAAAGGTATGATTTTCTCATGCCCTGTATGCTAACCGGATTACACTGATTTGTGTGTTGTGTGCTTGTGTGCCGACCTAATCAAGATAAAAGCATGAAAATGATTTATTGCATTTGCTATGTATGTCTTGATGCATGATGTATGAGCTAACCATACTTGAATGATTGTGTGGTCTAACTTAGAGATATAGACCGGCTCATAGATGAGTGTTGTTTGATTAGTGACTCGTGGAAAGGGTCTTTTCGTAAATTAATGAAAGCGTGAAAGCACACGAAAAATATTGATCGAAAATACGATAAAGCAAACTTATAAACTCACTAGAACGTGAGAGAGAGTTGTACGGAATTAGTACACTCCCGATAACTGTTAGTGTAACACCCCTGTCGCTAATCCAACCATTAACTCCTAACCCGTCTCAATTACCATCATCAAGCAGCGGAAATCAAACTACCAACGGTGGGTATTACAATGTCGTTAGTCACCCATGTGACTAACAAGGCCAAATCCAATACAACAAATCAAATACAATATCGATCTGATGGGTTAATATACCGAGTACTCAACAACTACAAATACCTCCCATTTCTTAATCAATCCAAATACAATACAAATACAACTTCAATTCGATTCTATACCGAGTTTACTACAAATTTCCAAACTTGTCAATATCATATCGATCTTACAATTCCACAATACAACAAATAATCCTTAAACAACTACCCATGCTTAAAGACAATCCCGTCCTACTCTCAAACGGTCATCAGCTTCCATGTACCTGGAAAATAAAAACGATGCCCCTAGGGGCTCAGCAAATTGCTGCATATGAAATTCGCATACCCCGCGTGCTAACGGGGGTACGCCGACTACTTTGGTCGAGAACATGCGGTTCATTTTAACTCAAACAGCATGCAAGGCAACAATACATTATATATGTATATTGGCACAATCAAGGCTCAACATCGAATACAAGCACTAACACACACATCAAGAGGTTAGTTTAATATATCATATACTTAGGCATTGAGGGTTCTACCTCACCATGCCTTAATCCAATCTTCATTGTCTCACCCACTCTCTTCTCTTGGGTTACACTCAATTCAAGTCCTCCAATACTCAACTTAATCCTAACTCTCTAGCTCTCAAGTTTAACTCGATACTCAATACTTAAATTCTCAAATCAATTCTCAAGATACTTAAATTCTCAAATCTCAACTCAAGTTCTCAATTCAAATTCTCATCTGGCGATGCTCATGCCCAGCATACCTCACAGGGACAGGGATCCGAGGTCCGCAGAAGGGCGCACCGCAGAGGCAGCCGGCCTTACACATCATAGACCGTGATGGGACCGGGACTAAGTCCGGCCCAGGTAACCATTGTAACCTTTAATCCTTGAAGAGCATGACTAAGTATTAAAGTAATTGTATGAATGAAAGCATGAATGCGTAAGTACTTGAAGTATGAAATTGAGCATGAGTAAGTAACGTGGAAGTATGTATTGAGCATGAAATGAATTAGTAAACCTAGAACTCATTCTAGATGAATTTACCACCTTAGGGAAATTCCATATCTGTTACCCCATTCCTTCAAACTCACCTCATGAAGAGACCGACATCGCCAACCACCACTTCAACAACGAACAGTGTCAGGTCATCCGCCCAGGTATGATCTTATTAAAAGGATACCTGACACCCGAAGCACAAGTCTCAATCATCCGACGATGCAACGAGTTAGGAACGGGTCCAGGAGGATTTTATACACCCGAATTCCCCGGTGGAGCTACAATGAAGCTGAAAATGATGTGCTTGGGAAAGGACTGGAACCCTTATACCAAGACATACCAAACAACGCGAGCAGGAGACGGAGCAACACCTCCAGCAATACCCCCAGAATTCCAAACGCTTGTCACACAAGCTGTAGAAATTGCACAACAATGTGAAGATGAACCAATCCCTGCACTTGAAGCAGATCTGTGTATCGTCAACTTCTATGAGAAAGAAGGACGACTTGGCTTACACCAAGACAAGGACGAGACAGTGGAATCTCTTGAACTAGGAGTGCCCGTAGTGTCTTGGTCCATTGGTGATGACGCCGTATTTTTGTATAGCGAGCGGAAGCGTGTGGACCTCGCAGAAAAATTGGTATTGAGATCAGGAGATGTTCTAATCATGGGTGGAAAATCAAGGTTGCTGTATCACGGGATCCAGAAGATCAAGTTGAATACGGCACCACCGGCAATAATCAATGCCACACACATGATACCAGGACGCCTGAACCTTACCTTTAGAAAGTATTAATCTTGTAGTAGCATGTAATCCAATAGTAACGTGTATTAGAGACACAGTATGTATGATGGTTGGTTATTCAATAAAAGCAGTGTTGGTTATTAAATTCCACTTGCGTTCCACCATCTTTACTTATAATCTCATGAATCAATAGGTTGTGGACTCGGTACCGAAGGTAACCTGAGCATCCTCACCGAAGAACAAGCCGGCAAGAGCGGCACCATTCTAACGGGAACCTTCCCAGTAAACGGCATCGAAGCCTCAGTATTATTCGACTCCGGCGCCTCTCACACCTTCATATCGCCATCTCTTGCGAAGAAGTTGGGGCTAGATGCGGATGAGCTACCGAACTTCGTGGTTACTCTCCCATCGAAGGAGCGGGTACAGTGTACCAAGTATTACAAATCAGCCACCATTCAAATCAAAGGTGAAGCGTTTCCCATTTCCTTCATTGAATTCAACGGATTGGGATTCGACTTAATAATTGGAATGAACTGGTTGGAGCGGCACAAAGGACGAATCCTATGCGCCGAGCACCGATTGCTGCTCAAGAGTCCATCTGGGGTCACTGTTTCATACCGCCAGAGACCGAGAGAGCCTTCAACTACAATCATCTCCGCCATGGCAATGTATCGGGAGCTCAGAAAAGGACATGAAGTGTACTTATGTCACGTGCAAGACCTGGAGAGAGATCCAGAGTTCAGTGACGAGGTAGCAGTAGTCTCAGAATTCCCCGATGTATTTCCGAAAGAGCTACCTGGTATGCCACCACAGAGGGCGGTAGAATTTGAAATCGACCTTGTACCGGGTACTGGTCCCATTGCTAGGGCACCATACCGTATGGCACCGGCAGAAATGGCAGAACTCAAAGAACAACTACATGATCTTCTCGACAAAGGGTTTATACGCCCGAGCGTATCACCCTGGGGAGCACCGGTCCTCTTCGTGAAGAAGAAGGATGGTAGTCTCCGCCTCTGCATCGACTACCGCGAATTGAATGCGGTCACTGTAAAGAACAAGTATCCATTGCCACGCATCGACGACCTGTTCGATCAGTTGAAGGGAGCATCCGTCTTTTCTAAGATTGATCTCCGATCCGGTTACCACCAAATTGCTATCAAAGAGCAGGACATTCAGAAAACAGCATTCCGAACAAGATATGGCCACTACGAATTCACGGTGATGCCATTCGGTTTGTCTAATGCACCAGCCAAATTCATGGACCTAATGAATCGGTTATTCAGTGATCAGCTGGACACTTCGGTAGTAGTATTTATTGACGACATTCTTGTGTATTCGAAGTCACCAGAAGAACATGAAAACCATTTGAGAAAAGTACTTGAGACACTGCGCGAGAACCAGCTGTATGCGAAGTTCTCCAAATGCGAGTTTTGGCTAGATCAGGTATCATTCCTCGGTCATGTCATCTCGAGCGCGGGCATTTCAGTAGACCCATCCAAAATCGAAGCAGTGCGATCATGGCCTAGACCTAAGACTGTTACCGACATCCGGAGCTTTCTTGGTTTAGCCGGTTATTACCGGAGGTTTGTAAAGGACTTCTCAAAAGTCGCTAAGCCCATGACGTCATTGATGAAGAAAGATGCACCCTTTGTATGGACAAGGGAGTGCGAGGTATCATTCCAGAAACTAAAAGACTCATTGACCTCAGCGCCAATTCTCACACTTCCAGAGGGCACAGAGGGATTTGAGGTGTATTGTGATGCATCGGGCAAGGGCATGGGATGCGTACTCATGCAGCATGGCAAGGTAGTAGCCTATGCTTCTCGCCAGCTAAAAAAGCATGAGGAGAATTACCCGACACATGATCTAGAGTTAGGAGCCATTGTCTTCGCCTTGAAGATATGGCGACACTATCTCTATGGGGTAAGCATCACCATCTACTCTGACCACAAAAGTTTACAGTATGTATTCACCCAGAAAGAATTGAACCTAAGGCAGAGGAGGTGGATGGAGTTCCTCTCGGATTACGACATCAACCTCCAGTACAAAGAAGGGAAGGCAAACGTAGTAGCCGACGCCCTGAGTCGTCGAGCACACTCGCTCCATTCGCTACTCGCTTCTTCTAGCTTGGTTGACGAGGTGCGAGACGCTCAGTTGAGCGACCCTTACTTCACAGAGATCAGACAGAAAATCACAGATGGTACCTTCGAGCGCCGAAAGTACGACTTCAAACTGCATGAAGATGGTCTGATCCGTTTGAATGGCAGATTATGCGTTCCCCGAAGCAATGCTGAGCTAAGGGATCGCATTCTGCGAGAGTCACATTGTTCGACATTGCATGTCCATCCGGGAGCCTCTAAAATGTACAAAGACATGAAGAGGTACTTCTGGTGGTCAGGAATGAAATCAGACGTGACTGAGTATGTTCTAAGGTGTCTCACATGCCAGAAGGTGAAGTTTGAGCACCGAAGACCGGGAGGAATGGTGCAATCCATGCCCATTTCCGGAGTGGAAATTCCACGACATCTCCATGGATTTTGTTGTTGGACTCCCACCTGCTAGGGGAGGACTCAACATGATCAGGGTAGTAGTCGATCGCCTCACCAAGGTTGCCCGATTCATACCGATGAAGGACACCTGGAAGGTGGCGAAGCTCGCAGAGCTATTCGACAAGGAGACCATCCGACACCACGGAGTCCCAAAAACCATTGTATCTGACCGCAACACCAGATTTCTTTTGAGATACTGGAGAGCGACACGAGAAGCGCTTGGTACTGAGTTGAAGCTTAGCACCGCCTTCCATCCACAGACCGACGGTCAGACAGAAAGGACCATCCAAATACTAGAGGATATGCTAAGGGCATGTGCCTTAGACTTCCAGGGGAGCTGGATTGAGAAGCTTCATCTTATCGAGTTTTCGTATAACAATAGCTATCATGCTTCGATTAAGATGTCGCCGTTCCAAGCTTTGTATGGTAGACCTTGCCGTACCCCGTTGTGTTGGGATGAGTCAAGCGAAGCGGTCATCATAGGACCAGAGTATTTGGAACAAGTACAAGCTGAGGTACAACAAATCCGAGCCAATATGAAGGCAGCCCAAGATAGACAAAATCCTATGCGGATGTGCGACGACGCGACCTTGAGTTCACCGTGGGCGACCAAGTGTTCTTGCGTGTCTCACCTATGAAGGGTGTCTTTCGATTTGGCCTAAAGGGCAAGCTGAGCCCGAAATTTGTAGGCCCGTATACCATTACTGAGAGGATTGGAGCAGTAGCTTATAGGCTAGCATTGCCTGAAGAATTGGGGCGTGTTCATGATGTCTTTCATGTATCACAACTCAAGAAATACATAGCCGATCCCTCTCATGTATTAGAACCCGAACATCTATCCCTAGAGCCGACGATGAGATATGTCGAGACTCCACTACGAATCCTTGATACCAAGACAAGAGACACTCGCCATAAATCCGTACGAATGGTGAAGGTCTTGTGGTCTAACCACGATGTCGAGGAAGCGACTTGGGAACTAGAGGACGCCATGAAGGCGAAGTACCCGAATCTGTTTGTAGACTAGATGTCTAGTATCCGTATAGCACGGAGGGTACGGGGCGTACCCCTTTTAAGGGGGGTAGAGCCTTTTTGCTTTTGCATTGCTTCGGGTTAGCATTGCATAGTATGTATGTATTGTAATTGTATTTTGGTTGGCACATGTAGTGCTAATTGTATTGTATTGGCACAAAGTAGTGCCAGTAGTATTCGGTATGTAGTACGATGTGTATGGTATGTATGTAATGAGCAATGCATTGGTGTTGTACGGTATATGACACGAATGACATTGTGAAGTATTGCGAATGTAGTGTGGAATGTATGAATGGGATGGAGCATTGTGTATGGTATTTGAATAAAGCATTGTGTATGGATTGAGTATTGCGTATGGTATTTGAACTAAGTATGTGGCATGGTATCTGAATGGTGTATGCTGGTAGTGTAAGAATTGTGAACACCTTGTAAGGTGATAGTAGAATGCATTGTGGCAATTGTTTGCCAAATGAGTAGAAATAGTAAACCATAACCTTGAGCAACTTTGAGGGCAAAGTTCTTAAGGGGGGTAGATTGAAATACCCCGTAATTAAAAACAGTGATTAATTAGGCTAAGTATATTTTTAAAGGCTTAATTACACTTAAATAAATACGAGGGAACAAATCCCGAAGAAAATGGACCTTTAAAATGGGTTAAAAGCATAAACGAACCTTAAAGCGCGTTTTTCGAGGTAGCCGGGAAAACGTGTCTTTAAGTGGGTCAAATAGACTCGTAACAATTTTGGTCAACTAAATAATCATTAATAAATATTAGTGAAGCTTTAGAACCAATAAAATCAATAAAATGAGAAATTAGTAAAAACTGTCAAAAACGGGAACTCGTGGGGTAGAAATACAAATAACACAAACTTATGTGTCCAATAATGTAAAAAGAATTTTTCAAAACCCATATGGGTCTGGTGCTGTCCGATTTTTATCCCTCACACACACCCCTCTCTTATTTACTAAACAACAAAAACAATAAAGTAAAAACACCCACCTTACTTTATTACTCTCACATTCTCTCTCTCCTATCCCCATTTCTCCCTCACGTACAGACCCCCCATCCTCCTCCTCTCTATTTCTTTTCTTCTCTGGTTGCTCTCTCAACCGATGACCATGGAGGATTGAAACAAAACACAAAAACTCAACTTCTCTCCTCTTGTAACCCACTCAAATCTCTTCCAAAAATTACAAAAATTACACCATTGTAATCCTCTCACCAAGAGCTACATTTCTATCTTTCCAAAATTCGAAAACACACATTTTCGTTCTTATGGGTATACCCCATTTGGAGCCTCAAGACCACCATTGGAGCCACCTTGTTCTCCTTGTTCTTTTGAGGTAAAAATCCCTTCGAAACTCCATTGTTTTTCTAGCCTTAAAGGCAAAACGAATTTGAACTAAACCCTTGTTTGGTTCCTCTTGTATCCAGCCGGTTTTGGCTTCCTTGAAGGGGTGGAAACCTTGTTCTTAAACTCCTCTAAGTTTCATCTACTCCCTTGCAAGGTAATGAAACTCCTAAACCCTAGAATATACGTTAAAAGCTTAAGTAATGTTAGGGTTAGTTTTAGTATTGAATGGTGTATTTATGAATGGCTTGTAATGTTAGATTGTTAAGAAACTATAACCGGTAGAGGGAGAAGGAAGGAACAAGAAGGAAGAAACCAAGAAGAAGAGAAAAGAAAAGGAAAACAAGAACAAGGTAAATTACCTCTGTTCAGTTTTGTGTATAATGCGTGTGTGTGTGAGCAAGTGTAATGTCTTAGTAAGTGTAAAACCAATATGACCGTAGCAATGAAATGAGCATATAACTAGCATTAGTGAATTGTTGAGTTAGAATCTGTCAAAGAAACAACTAATGAGCTGCTGTAAACGTGAGTTTGCATCTGAATGCATATACATATATAAACTGATGCAGGTTGAATGAGTTTTCATGTGTGAGCAAATGAATGTGTGAAAACCTTAAGTTTTAGGGGACACCATGTCAAAATTTAGAAAGGAAACTATTTTGCTTAGGAGCTGGTAACATTTGTGAAAGAAAGAAAGGAAAGAAACAGAAGCAGCGGCAGCTCGAACTCTGCAACAGAAAGGAAGAAAAGAATGAAACAGTGGAAATGGTGAGATAGCAGTAGGTTGAGGGAATTGATTTTTGGTGAGGGATTTAGGTAGGTTAGACATTAAATGAGTAGTTAAGCATGTAATATCAAGATTAGAAACAATTAGGAATGGATTAGAGGAAGAAGAGAATGAAACAGAGCAAGAAAGAAAACGCAATTCGTAGCAGACCAGTGTTGGTCCGGGACTTAGGCCTTGTACTAAGTCCCGGACCAACCATTCAAAACACCCGAGAGTTTGTCAAAATTTAGGTCCGGGACTTACCCCTTGTAAGAGGACCCGGACCAGTATGTCAAAATAGGCCGAGAGTGGTGTAAGCTCATGGTCCGGGACTTGGGTTAAGCATGAGGACCCGGACCACTCGTTAAAACAATTCGAAACTCACGACCAAGGTTGGTCCGGGACTAAGGATAGGGACAAGGTCCCGGACCATCACTAAATTTCACCCGAGGAGAATTTTAAGTGGGCTGTAAGTTAAGGCTTTGTTTGGGGATGGTTGTATAAGTTGCTTAAGACTTAAGTAATCGTAAGTGAGGGTCATTAGGAGTATAAACAAGCTAGAATGAGAATGAGAAGTAAGTAAAGAATGGAAATGAAATGGTACAAGTAAGAATTAGTGAGTATGTAAAGTGGATGAACTAAGGCAATTTGAAGGGCCTATGTAGTGTTTAAACATGTGAGATTACATGTAGGAAGATTGGAGAAACAATGGGTAAAGTATGGGACTGAAAACAGAAGTAAAAATGCAAATGTTGGGCCGGACCAAACTTGCGACCGGACTTGCAAGTTCGGTCGAGCCCAGATTTACAAAGACGGGAAAGCTTCTGGAATCGACCGGACTTGCGACCGGACATGCAAGTTCGGTCGGCCAGGAAAATTTCCGTCGAGCAAGCTACTGGAATGGACCGACCTTGCGATCGGACTTGCAAGGTCGGTCGGGCTAAAATCCTTCCGTTAAGTAACTTACTGGAATGGACCGACCTTGGGACCAGACTTGCAAGGTCGGTCGGCCCTGGAATTTTCACCTAATGTAACCTACTGACTCGGACCGAACTTGCAAAGTCGGTCGCAAGTTCGGTCGAGTCAAAACTTACAAAAAAAAAGAAAAAAAAACTATAAGACTAAGGTTAGTATATGTATGTATGTATATGTATACCCACCTATACATACGTGCATATATGTGTAAGTAAACCATTGTTAAGTAATTAAAAGTAAGTAAATAAAATGTAAGTATAGGAATGTGACGACCTAGTAAGTATGAGTTAGGAAGCGTAAGGGTAACCGAATTAAGTTAATGATAGTTAGATTAATTATTCGGTTGTATGTATGTCATAGGATTTGAATTGTGAATACCGGAGGAACGTTGGGATACAAGTACAACGGTGAAAGGTATGATTTCTTCATGCCCTGTATCCTAATCTGGTTACCCCGATTTGTGTGCTTATTTGACCACCTAAATAAGATAAATGCACGAACCGGACTATATTGCACTTACCTGTGCTTGACTTATGTTGTGCTTGATATTTATTGTCTTGAGCACTAGTTTGTATAATTCATGAAATATATGAATGATGATGGATGGTATTCGAACCTCGTATTGTACTTGTGTAATGTATTGTACCTCGTATGTATGTGTATATGTGTATTGTATTATTGTGGCTTGGATGTTGACTTGTGCTAATTCCTAACTATCTAACTCCTAACTTAAGTGAGTAAATTGGAATGAGTACAAGTCCGATATAGCTTCGGCCACGCGTGAGGATGCGGAGTCACAAGAGGTTGGCTGCAATTCCTGACTCTTAAACTGGTCCGCGGCCCAAATCCCTTAAATGGGTAGCATCCCGGATTGGTGAGTCAAGTAAATCCCGGAGGTGGGACGGTGTAGTCCCCAGGGCCGGAGGTCCCGACGACTTAACTTGAGTAAGAGCAAGAGTAAGTAAGTATGGATCCGTAAGTATGTATGAGTATGTATGCGTATGTATGAAGTAACGAGTAAAAGAGTAATCTCCACCCGATTAACCCGGGTGGACCAATGAAGCTAACAAGAATTGCATATTGTGTATGTAATGTATATGTATAATTCGGAAAAAGGTAAGTATGCATTGAATGTTTTATGTTGTAATTCTTGTATGTAATGAAGTGTATGTATGTGTGTATGTCTTGCGTAACGTATTGCAATATTATGTATAAAAGCATGTATGCATGTATGTCTGAATGAAATCAACCGCATGTATACGACCAAGTGGTCGGCGTACCCTCACTAGTACGCGGGGTATGCGGTTATCATGCTCGGCGAAAGCTGACCCCTTCGGGGGACATTTTTTAGTGTGCAGGTACCCGAAGCGAATATGGTCAAGAAAGAGACCGGAGGCACACCCTTGTAATTAGGAGTAAGTAGTTTGTGAGGAACGGGTAGTAAGTGGTCTCGTAGTGAGTACGTAGGTACTTTGAAGAGGTAGTATACTTGTATAAGGATCTTAGTAAACTCGGTATGTGGATTATATTGTATGGTATCTGAAGTATTGTATCGAATGGAAGAACGTAGCATGTATTGGTGTATGGAATATAATGGTAGGTATGTAATACTCGGGATTCCGGTCCATCAGACCGATGCTGTATGTAGTAGCAGTAGCCTTGTTAGTCACGTGGGTGACTAACGGCATTGTATCACCCTCATTATGTAAGTATCTATCCGCTGCGTATATCTGATGTGTAAGGAGATTGGACGGTAAGCACAGCATTAATGGTAGGGGTGTTACACATTGCCCACGACCTCCGATCAGAGTCATACATAAGACTCACCACCGGGCTTACAAATACAACGGGGCTATACAATTAGCTCCTTAAATTCTCAAATGTCCGGTTCTCTACCGGACTACTCAAATTCCCAAAACTCTTCTCTTGGAGTTATTTCACAATCTCATAGATTAACCTAGAAGTATCTCTCTCGATACCCTCCATTATCTTAGGGAACTCTCAATGTCTAGTATTCTCAGATTTAAGGTTTTACCCAACTTATCGAATACTCTCATGTTCGGGACATTGTTCATTTTAGTCGGATCCTCTCATTGTGGGTCGACTATTGTTCTAAGGGGTTTGGTGATCCCTTACCGTACTTTACTTTTCTCAAGATTCATGTTTTGCACAATCATCAATTCCTCTAGTAGAGGGTACTTATATACTTCCACAATTTATTGTTTTGTGGATTAAATCGATTCGGTTCTCTAACCGTTATCTGGAGTTTACTAATCTCGTACACTCTCTCACATTCTAGTGAGTTCGTAGATTTACGTTATCACTTCTTGGTTCGATAGTTTTAGTGTGTTACCGCGCTTGCATTAATTCACGACTTGACTCTTTCTTCGAGTCTCTAATCAAACAAGACTCAACTATGAGTCGAACTATAGTATACCATCAACATTCAAGCAATTCATCCATAATCCCATATTTCATGAATTATTCAAACTTCAAAATTCAATAAACAATTCAACAAGGAACAATACCATTCAAGCACAAGTTAGTGCAAACAATCCGATTCGTGCATTTATCTTGTTTAGGTGATCACACAAACATACAAGCACACAAATCAGAGTAACACCGTTAGCATACGGGCATGAGAAATCATACCTTTCACCGGGGATAGCTTTACCGTGTGTTCTCATGTTCCTTGGTTCACTCTTGGTCCACTGATAATATTTCAACATCTCCATTAATTTAAAGTACTACGGTATGTAAACATAGTACTCCTGTAATTAACCCCGTTATCCCATTATTCCTTAGTTTTGTTCATGTGTTCTTAAACTCACAACTTTCTCAATCACTTCTCCAACTTGTTTACACTTTTTATGATCTTTACAAGTCACCAACAACTCCTAAACATCATCTAAAACCAATACCAATCAAACCCCCACCTTTTAATGCCGTAAAAATACTCACGGCACATTTTTGGGGTGGTCTGGACTTGGTCCTTACCCTAAGTCCCGGACCAATCAGAAACTAACTTTCTGCTAAAAAAAAGACATGGTCCGGGACCTTGTCCTGGAGTATAGTCCCGGACCAATTCCTGCAATGTACTCTCGACATGTTTTTGAGTGTGGCCCAGGACTTTGTCCAAGGACCAAGTCCCGGGCCCTGCTAAAACCTGCTACTAAGGTAAATTTCAACCCCAATCAACCCTTAATCCACACTCAATGTTTCCCTAATCTTTCCAAAAGTTTCCCACATAATTAAACACCTTGAAACATGCACTAAATCTATTCAAATCATTGGTCCAATCCTTACTCAACTTCTTGCTCAAATTCTAACCAATTTCCATTCTCATTTTTGCATCTTGCACACTTATGCAGTTCCTAAAATTCTCTTGGCACTTTGCACTTTGTTCTAACTCCACTTGACCATTCCAATTCAATCCTAGACACATGCATTAACTACACCCAAGACCATCTTCCATTTCCAAGACTATGCACCTAACTCTTTTCTAGCATTTCTAAGTTCCTCATTGTTATTTGCTACAGATTTTTGACCTTCTCTAATCCATTCTTCTTTCACCATGTCAAGGTTATTAATCCACTCCAACTCCACCTAATAAACACCTAGGTTCTCCCATTCACCAAGTCACCTACAAACACTCATTTCCTACTAAAATTTTACCATAGTTTCCCCATAAACCTAACATATCCAAATCCATCAATTCTCACCAAAATCAGTCCTAAACTAGCCACACCCATGAAGGGTCCTACCAACACTCAAGCTCAACCAAAATTCACCAAATCAACAATATAGCTCACAAACCCAAATACAATGGCACGCCCTTAAATCAACACTAGTTCATAAATTCTCTCAAATATCAACCAAATACATTACTAGCACAAGTTTTTGGTTTCATTACTTTAATTACCCATCCCAAGTTCTAAAACAATCAAAATAAACATTAAGGTGGAATTCTTACCTTAAGTTTTCCAAGTCTCCTTTTAATTCTCCTCTTCCTCTCGCTTGGTCAAAATCGGCCAAGTTGGCCAACCATTTTCCAACCTCAAATTCAACACCTAAATGGGGAATTAGGCACTAATTAATACACCTATGCTTATTAATCAAGCTAGGAGGCAAGAGAAGTGTTTAGAGCACAAAAAATGAAGATTTACCTTGAAACCCTAAGATGGGATTTTGGTCAAGAATCAAAGGAGGAATCCCCATGAGATTTTGAAGCTTGCACAAGACTCATTCAAGGAAGGAAATCAAGGGGAAATGTGGAGTCAAAACCGGCCACCAAGAAATGAAGGAAAGGATAAAATTTTGTGGTTTTTCTTACCTTAAACAATAAGGGGACTCCAAGCTCCAAGAACATGTAGTTTTCTCTTCCAATGGCCAACACCCATGGAGGTCAACTTCCTCCATTTTAAATTTTGAAAAGAGGGAATGGAAGAGCTTGGTGAGGGGAGTTCGAATATGTAATTATTTTTGTGTTTGGAGCTTTATCCAAGCTTGGGCAAGGAAGAAAATGGCAAGAAGCCATGGGAGAAGAAGAGGAAAAACGTCAGCTTGGGGAGGAATAAGAAACCGGCTGGGAGGAAGAAAGAGAGGAAAGAGAGGAGGGAAAAGAAAATAAAGGAGGAGAGAGAGGAAAAAGGTGTATTTATACCTTTTTGCTTTTTGCTCTTTTTGACTTATTAATAGAAGAGCTAGTTATGTGAGAGGGGGCTGATTACCCATCTAAAACCGGCCCCATTAATAAAGTAGGTTGGGGGCGTTTTTTGTCTTTTACGGAAAACGCTCGTTAATTTACCCAGTTTAGCACTATTCACTAACCGGGCCTGTTTTCCGAATTTTTCTCGTTTCTTTGATTTTAATGGTTATTAAACTCCCATTAATGCTTAGTTATAGTTATTTAATGAACTATAATTTTTACGGGTTCGTTTGACCACTCAAAGTCACGTTTTCGGGTTTTCTTGAAAAATGTGCGCTAAAGCTTTATTAGCGTTTTTAATTCATTTTATGGATCCATTTTCTTCATTAATTAGGCATTATTAAGCCTTGGAAATTCATTTAAGACCCTTGTCGAGGTCGTATTCCTCCTATGGTCACATAACGCTCATTTTAGCGTTTTTCGCTTTTTAAGCGTTTTCTCTTTTCTTTACCAAAATTATTTAGGCACTAATAGGCCCTCAAATATCATATTAGAGTAATTTAATCACCCTAATTATGTTTGGGGTATTTCAGTTAGAGAACCGAACTAAACTAGTCCACGAATGAAATAATAGTGGAAGGCTATAACGAACCTCTATTTAGAGGATGATGTTAACTCAAAGAAAAGAACTCTTGAGAGAAGTAAAAGATATATAAAGGACCGTCAACTCCTTTAAAAGATGGTCAATCTACAATGTGAGGATCCCACCTAGTATGAGGAAATGTCCCGAACATAAAAGTATTCAAAATGTTGGGGAAACCCTTAAATCTGAGAATACTCGAAGTTGAAATAATTCCCTAAGCTATTAGATGATATCGAGAGTGATACTTCTAGGCTAATCTTTATGATTATAATGTAACTCCGAGAGAGGAGTTTTGGGAATTTGAGTAGTCCGGTAGAGAAATGGACATTGTAAATTTGAGGAGCTAAGTGTATAGTTCCGGTTGATAGTCGAGCCTTCCCCCACTAGACCCGGTGTTGTAACACCCCAACCGTTAATCTCATCATTACCTCTTAAACCTTCTCTAATTACTCTTACTCGCACAGCGGAACTCTAACTTACAACGAGGGGTGAAACAACGCCGTTAGCCACCCATGTGGCTAACCAGGCCTTCCTTACATACCGTAACGGTCTGATGAACTGGAACAACCGAGTACTTCATACAAATACAATAATCATTTCACTTCTTTACTATACCGAGTCTACATTATACGGATGCCGATAACATACTCGGACTTACACCTCATTCAGATGCATAAGTAATTACAATCTAACTACCCATGCTCACTGCAGTCCCCGTCCTACTCTCTCGAACGGTGGTCAGCTTCAAGCACCTGCACACTAAAACGTTCCCCCTAGGGGGTCAGCTTATGCTGCGCATGAAATTCGCATATACCGCGTGCTAACCGCGGTACGCCGACTACTTTGGGTCGGATATACATGGAGTTCATTTTAATCAAACAACATGCATCATGGCAATACAATATATATGTATATCACACAAGGAATCTACATCCAATCACGGAACACGATTCCTAACTAACATAACAATGTTGTTAGTGGTAACTGGTTACCCTTAGGCATTGAGGGTTATTCCTCACTATGCCTTGTTTACTTATTCAATACCTCACCCGCTCTCTCGGGTTACTTATTCGTATACACGCCCATTCTCTTGGGCTACTCATTCTTATACTTACCCATACTCTCGGGTTACTCATACATATACTCACCCCTTTCTCTCGGGTTATTTATACTCGTTAACTCACCCACTCTCTTGGGTTATTCATACTCAAGCTCTTGTAGATTCTCGAGACACTACAGGTCTCCTACGTCACGCTTGTTACTCTTAATACATACTCAAGCCAAAACTCATGGCTCTCGAGCATAGTCTTACTTCCCCGGTTTCGACCCTACTCTGGGTCTAGCATGGTGGGAAGGTTCAACTAGCTCCCGGAACTCTCTCTTAGTTCCTAACTCTTTTTACATAGGTCCGACTACTCTCGGACTACTCACATTCCCATATACTCCTCTCTCGGAGTTATAATTTATATCATGTATATTAGTCTAGAAGCATCATTCTCGATGTTTCTAATGACTTAGGGAACATTACTCAAGTTTGGTTAATCTTAGGTTTTAAGAGTTACCTTTACAATACATATACTCATACTTTCAGTTATATCCTTATACCGGGTAAACCCTCTTATAGGAGGTCGACCATGTCTCAAGGGAGTTACTAATCCCCTAGGTCTCTTTTACCTTCCTCATAAGTTCACATTATTGGATTAACTTCAATCCTCTCGATGGAGGTCATTTATCTCTCCACTCACATTTATTTCGTGGATTGTTTCAATAAGGTTCTCTAACCGTTATCGGGTATATACTCAACCCGTACACCTCCTCGCATTTTAGGGAGTTCATATGTTTGTGTTATCGTTATACTTTAATCGATAGCTTGTGTGTGTTTGCATAATACCATTGGTTATGTGACTACCCGTTCAACGGTTTCTAGTCAATCAATACTCACTAAGTCGGTCTATGCACTAAGTTAGACCACACCGGCATACAAGTATGTTAGCTCATTCAACATACAACAATGCATGCATAATCAAACAAGGGATTATTTTCATGCTTTAATCTTGATTAAGCCGGCACACAAACACACAAATCAGAGTAACTCGGTTAGCATACGGGGCATGAGAAAATCATACCTTTCACCGGGGTTTTTACTTTACCGTGGCATCTCACCATGCTCGGGTCACGCACGACTCTCTGATAATGTTTCAAACATTATTATTAATACTAAGATCATACGGAACATAATTAAATGTTATTCCCGTAGTTACCCCGTTATCCCGTTATCTTGGTTTCACTCTTGTTCATTTGAGTTCTCACTTCTCAACACTTCTAACACTTTCTTACACTTCTTAAGGCCTTTACATGTTACCAAACACGGCCTTAGCATCTTATAACATCATTAACATTCAAACCCCCATCATTTACAACCTTTAAAATACTCTCTGTAGGTTTCTGGGGTGGTCCGGGACTTGGTTCCTATCTTAAGTCCCGGACCAAAGCATTACTAAACTCTCGGGTTAATTTCTGATGGTGGTCCGGGACCTTGTCCCAACCTTAAGTCCCGGACCAAGGTGAGCAAAGACTCTCGGCGCAAAAATTAAGGGTGGTCCGGGACTTGGGCATGGACTTAAGTCCCGGACCAGGCAGGTTGTGCACTCTCGGGGGTAAAATCAGGGGTGGTCCGGGACTTGGTCCTGGACCTAAGTCCCGGACCCTGCTACAAATTTTGTAAATTTTACAGTTTCTTCATCTGTTACAGGTTCTCTCTCTTGCCCATTAATTAACCAACCTTCACCAACTAAAATCTTCATGTTTTAGTGACTAATTACCCACCTAGACCACTTTCAACCAAACACCAAGTACACTCACCAATCTAGTTAATTTTACTTAGATTCTTTTACACTCACAACCTTGTTTTTCTCTTGTTTTCTAACAGATTGTAACAGATTTTGGCTATTACTTTAAACCATTCAAACCTCTCATACTAATGCCATTCATAGCACCCAAATGACCTTATTTTCCTCTCAGTTCTACTCCAAGAACCTTACTCTTCCTCTTCCCAAATTCCAAGTGATTTACCACTCACTTTAATATTCGAACATGCCTAGTTTTTCCTAGGTTTCACACTCTTAATCACCCTTGGTTTCCAAGTAAAATTTGACAGCACTTGCTTGCTTTACTAAGCATTTTCACCACACTAAACATGTTCACAAACACCTCTTCTCCCTTGTTTGGTTTAAACATAAACAACACATAAAAATCCCACTTGTTCACACATATGTATTAGTTTAGACTCAAGCTTAATTCCCACACTAAGCAACATTAAAACAGCTTCATTCATCATTAAATTGTAGTATCTCAACTACACAATACAAGGTCATCCACACCACTTACAAAAATCTGTTTTGCAAGAAGATAAACTAACTCAAGGTGAGTTTTACCTTGTTTGTTTTCTGTTTCTTCTTCCTCCTCTTTCTCTTGCTCTCCCTTTCTCTTCTTGTTTTCCTCACCACACAAGGGCTATTGATTGCCAACTACAATCACCGCCCATTACACACATTCAACCATCAATTTTATTTTTCCTCCACAAAACCTAATGTATATATTAAGTGCTAGTTTTCAAACTTAATCTAGATTTTACCTTAGAGAACCCAAATGAGTAGCTTGACAATCAAATGGAGCATTTCCAAACCCCCTCACAAAAACGTGCGGATCGGCTGAAATGAGGAGGGTTTTCAACGTGAGAGAAAATAATCTCACAAATGGAAGAACAAGCTTGAAATGATCTCAATACTTACTTATTAATACCTCAAGGCATTAAGGAAGAGAAGAAGGGTTGAAATCAACTCTTCAAACTTCAAAAGCTCCAACGTCAATGGAGATGAAGGTGGAGGAATCGAAACTTTGTTGGGTGGAAATCGAAGCTCTCACCGAGAGGAGTTCAACGGTACCAATTTCGTGTGATTTGGTGGAGAAATGAGCAAGTTAGAGGAGTTGAAGATGGAGGTGTTGTGCTGTGTGGAATCGCGCGTACAGAGGAAGAAGGAAGTTGCAAAGCTCTGGAGTGAATCGTGAATGAAGAATAGAAGGTGAGTGGTATGTATTTTTATTTCACTTTTTACTTTATACTATTTGCTTTATTACTTATTTGTCCTCTTATTACTTAATAGCTAGTAAGCTATTAATAAGTGTATACATATTAATTAAAACCGGCCCACATTAATTAATAGCCCGGGTCGTTTTTCGTCTTTTCGAATTTAACGCGTTTCGTCTCCCGGTTTAGTCACTATTCATTTACCGGGTCCGTTTTCCGGAATTTTCTCGTTTAATTAATTTTAATGGTTATAAGCTTCCATTAATACTTAATTATAGTTATTTAATCAACTATAATTTTTACGGGTCCATTTGACCACTTAAAGTCACGTTTTCGGGTTTTCTCGAAAACGTGCTTTTTGCTTAATTAGCGTTTTAATCCATTATTTGGATCCGTTTTCCTTCGGGAATCATTCCCGTATACTAATTAGGCCTAACTAAGCCTTAGGAATCCATCTCGGACCCTTACGAGATCATATATCTCTTATTCCTTTAATGCGCATTTTAGCGTTTTTCGCTTTAAGCGTTTTCTCTTTTCTTTTGGTTTTATTCTTTTTACCAATACTCTCTAGGCACAATTAGGCCCTTAATAGTATTATTAGAGTAATTAATCACCATTTTTAGATCCGGGGTATTAAAATCTACCCCCCTTAGGAACTTTGTCCTCAAAGTTGATGAATCTAGGTGGTTACTCTCATGGCATTCATGCCAAGGTTATAGTACATGTATAACCTACTGACTCCTCAAGTCTCTCATTTCATACTACACATACCACACACATATCACAGCATGTATAGCAATCAAAATACTCTTTTTACTCTCTCCATGGAATCGGTCCGAAGACAAGAAGGCACTACAGTCCTCGATCCATATTGAGTAATATACTACTGATCCCTCAGGTACCGGTCACGTTGAACACTTACTCTTTCTGGTTCACGGCCGTTTCATGACTACTGGGCACTTACTCTCTCTGGCCCACGGTCCCTTCGGTTCTGATCAAAACGTTACACATATACATATCCTCAGGCACTCTGGTTGACTCACTCAACACAGGAACATCTCAGGGTACTCTCCCCGTCCCGCTGCCTTTGGAAAATCACAACTGACACACTGACACCGCCCCAACCGGTCACTTAGGACCGCCGCACGTACGGTGCAATGGTTTCAAAACTAATACACGCCCACCGTTCTACTGGTCATCAAGACTTAAGGCTCAGCCATCGGCGGGTGATAGCGGTTTCAAAACCAGTTTTCGTTTCCATCTTCATACTTGAAGAAAATTTTTTTTTAAATGTTTGAAAATTCTTTTTAAAACATCACACAACTCCAAATCCGGTTATGGTAGTTGTATCCTTTCTTAGCGTGATTACTTGTGACCACTTATAGGGAGCTTCAAGAATCATCCAACCCTGATGTGATCAGCATCAGTGTGAACTATCCTTACACCCCAATTTGTGTTCGGTTTCCCTTGATCGCTAGCAGATCAAGTTCCACCTCCCACGTCAGTTTCAAACAATCAGATAGTCAAACATTTTCGTTTTTATCTTTTACTCTTTCTAGTCATATTCATAAAACAATCTGTTTCAATTTATCTTTATCATGGAACTTAAGTCCATCTTATTCTCTATTTGTTTCACTTACCTTGCCTAGCATTCCATACTTGAGGCCTCATTAGTCAAATTATTACTCAACTTAAAACATACAACATAAACTCCAAAGGATGGAACTCACTCCATCAATCATTCTCAAATAAATCACCTAGGGAACTCACTCCCTCTTAGGTTACACATCGGTTTCATGCCGATTCATACTCATCATAACTCATGTCTAATCTCACTAGACATATACTATAGGGATTCTCATTCCCTAGGAGTCTCTCTACTCCTCTTTCATAAATATTACATACTCGTTACTTGCATCACTCATGCAAACAATCATTATTACACAATGAATGGGTACATATGTTTATGTAACATAAGTTCCAATCATCAAAACAATTTCTTTTGTGCTATGCACATAGTAGTTACGCACCAATACGTAAAACATACTCTAAGCGGTTTCTCGCCCTACCCCCTTAAAAGGGGTTACGCCCGCGTAACCAACCAATGTATCACTGAACATTGGTTCATTAATTCGAGTATTATGAAGTGTTTAACTTCAGTACGGTTAATTATCATAACCGGGTTCGGTTCTAGCCTATAGGCTTCAAGGGTTTTATGATATAGGTATACTTAACCCTGAATCACGGTCCACAAGCTTCTGCTGCGTGACCTGATAACTAGAGCTTAATTCGCTCTTTGGTATTCTCCCTGTATTCAATCGTCGCTTGGTATCTCTTACCGTATGCGAATTCGATGAATTTTAGATTGTCTCTCCAGTTCTCTGGGAATCTACTTCGTATAACACTGTATACCTTTGTAATTATTTACTTATTTCCCGACTTGTGTCGGTTGAGGTCAAGCTACTACTTAGCATGTAGTGCTTCCTCGTTTAATAGTGGCTCAGGATTATGTTGGTTTCTTGGTTCTGTGTCAGAGTTCTTCATTCATACTACTCTGCATTTTTCCACATATCGATCCTGGGCCCTGTGGGTTACTGCCCACGTTCTTTGTGCATCTTTGGCCAATGGCCGCACGGTTATCTCTCTAAATTCTCATCAACAGGCTTTGTTGACATTTCTCAATTCTGGCTCCCACTCGATCATCAGCACAAGTGCAATACCAAAACACTCAGTCATACAGAGTGCAGAAGCGTAAACCCTTGACAGTAAATCTCTCATGAGATAGGAATGATCATGTCTTCTTTAACACATTTTCTCATCAGCTCCGTATCATTATCTGAATATACTCTAACAATGGTCGCTTGCTGGTACCATGTTCTTACTCATTAAACAACATTTGTTTACATGCATCCGCTTACTACTTTAGCTTATGCTCATGTACTCCCGCCTTTATACTATGGCTTGCCATTCACTTGGCTCAACAACATACGATATGTTAAAATCTCTCTGCGCACTTGCGCGCTGCTTACTCTGCAGTTCATATTGCACACATACAGTGTTTACTACTCAAACTGATTACTCTACTATAGTTCATATACTCATTGGCAATATACACATGCTCAAGTTTTGCTACACCGCTCTAGCGGTTTCACATTTCATACTTAGGTGGTAGCCTTTCTCTGGAGGATTCACGCAAATGCCGCTCCATAGGCCCCATAATCACAAGTGGTATCCCCACTCTAAGGTAGTGGTTCATTCACCACTGTTCCTCTTATGCCTTTATGCATATTTTACAATGTTTAGATCTACAAGTTGCAGTTAGTTACCGGCTTATAAGCCACATTGCCTCGCCATGCTCCTTGCGGGCTGTTATACAGGTTTCCGCTTCTCCGTATACCATTAAATGGTTTGGAGGTATTACTGGGTTTTGATATGGTTTCATCACGCTTCCGTTCATGGAAGGCCCTTTAAGTATCTTGACATTAATTTATGTCCACTGGCAGTTTAGGATTATCCCGTGTTACGTGGGATCCCTTCGGGTTCTACCCGAGTTTGCTTAAACACTTGTGTTTTCACACGATGTTTCGTTCAACTACTGTTGACTCCGGCACCCTTCTCGGATTGCTCCTGGGTATTACTGAGTAATGCCATTACATCTGGCTTGTACTTATGGTTATGTTTGGTTGCGACTTCGCCTTGCGGCTATGTATAACTCAAACTATCCCGTTTAGGGTTGTAATATCTCCCGTTATTGGGTAGAGTATTAGTACTTTTCCTTTACCTACTTAGTTAGGTCGTTATTCTCTTAGTGAGATATTCTGTGGGAATTCTATCCCGTTTATCAAACATTGATATGATCAATTAAGGTATTCATCTTATTGCTTACACTGGTATCCATTAGTTATTAGGTATTTTCTCCTTGGTTCCTGAGACATATCTCATGTCTGTGCTTAATACTCTGTGCTTCTCGCACTTATTAACGCCTTATCCTTAGGTCCGTGACCTTACTGGATTCTAGACTCCCTTAACTCGGTAAGCTTCCTTGTGTTCTTCGATCATTCGAGGTGTCTACTGTCTTGGTTTGGATTGGCTCTTTCGTCCGTAGTATGGAGTGGGCTACTTCCCGTGTACCGTACTCTACTTGTATACATACATGGAGTATCTTATTGATACGTTACCACTTACCCGACTAACTCATAACTGGTCTGTCAGGCCCGCAAGCTCCTTTGGAGTGCGGTTGTTCCATGTCTCGTTTGTGTACACTTGTAGTGTCGGTCACGCCTAAGTGAAGTATTCTGTTGCCAACTCCTCTTGTATCGTCCTATGATGATTTACCATGGCTCTCTGGTTTGGTTTTAAAAATTTGGGGGTTTTTGGAAAATTCTCTGTTTGGAAGAGAAATTTGAGTTGAAACTAAAATCTCCACGGCGTTTCAATGCCGGTTGCTTCTTACCAAGTCTGACTTCTTGCAGACTGGTATGTTCTTTATACAGTGGTCAGGCCTTTAGGCCTGTCCAAGGTTTCGTTTCAGAATTCTTAGGGTTTGTGGTGCTATATTGGCTTCTCTTGCCGTCTTGGTACTTGCTAAGTACTGGTCACTTGTCAAAGCTCTTCTTAAGTCCCGCTATTACTGCACTTGCCGTGGCAAGTGCGCGGTACTGGCGGTTTTTGGGTTAACTCATACCGGTCACGGGATTTTTCACATTGTATTTGGTAGCCTCGTTGGCTCTTCCTTGATCCCCTAGTGGATAACTACTCCTTGGAGCTGATTGTCATTCCTTGACATGATGTCGTTCATTTAGGAGCTCCTCCACTCCGGAGTTCCTTAATTACTTAGTGCTTTGTTCTACCTCGTTGCTCGTTCCCACATCTTTACTGTGGTTACCGAGGTTAAAGTCATTTAGGCACTACTTCTGTAGTCCCATTCGGGTATATCCCGTAGCTATGCTCGTAGCTGTTTAAGCTGTATCAGTTAAGTATTGCAACCTCTTCGGGTGTGGCAGGGTGGGTGTATCTACTCTTGACTAGATTCTTAGTCGGTTAGTGTACCGTTGATGGTATTATTTAGTTATGGCGGTCCGTAGACATGTGTCTCGGTTTTTGTTACTATCATTGCTTCTCATTAATCCGCCTTCTTGCACGGTTAGTGCTTTCTTCTTGCTACTGCTCGGCTAGCCAGGTTCTCGCGACTGCTAAGCATGTCGCCCCAAGCTGCCACAGATTCCAGTCTCCTTGGATTAGGATTTCTCGATCCCGCCATTAAGTGCGGTTATTATCGTTCCAGCGGGATCCGTCTCCGGATTCTCGGTTCTCGGGATCTACCGCATGACAGGTTCTAGTTCATATTGAAATATTAAATAACTGTCAGTTTGGGTTTCCCCGTTTCTCTGGCGTTCTTCCCCAAGCTTTCAATACGGGGGTGTGGAGGGCGGGTTTGGTATTGTAGGTATCCAGAACATACTGGAAGTTCCTACTAGCGCATCTCTCACGCTACCACTCAACCCATAGCCCTAAGTCTCTAATTCCTAACTCGGTATCTCCTAAGCTCGGTATTTCCAGTCATCAGAGCGATACTTAGCTCTGATACCATTTTTGTAACACCCCAACCGTTAATCTCATCATTACCTCTTAAAACCTTCTCTAATTATCTTACTCGCACAACGGAACTCTAACTTACAACGAGGGGTGAAACAACGCCGTTAGCCACCCATGTGGCTAACCAGGCCTTTACATACCGTAACGGTCTGATGAACTGGAACAACCGAGTATTCATACAAATACAATAATCATTTCACTTCTTTACTATACCGAGTCTACATTATACGGATGCCGATAACATACTCGGACTTACACCTCATTCAAATGCATAAGTAATTACAATCTAACTACCCATGCTCACTGCAGTCCCCGTCCTACTCTCTCGAACGGTGGTCAGCTTCAAGCACCTGCACACTAAAAACGTTCCCCCTAGGGGGTCAGCTTACGCTGCGCATGAAATTCGCATATACCGCGTGCTAACCGCGGTACGCCGACTACTTTGGGTCGGATATACATGGAGTTCATTTTAATCAAACAACATGCATCATGGCAATACAATATATATGTATATCACACAAGGAATCTACATCCAATCACGGAACACGATTCCTAACTAACATAACAATGTTGTTAGTGGTAACTGGTTACCCTTAGGCATTGAGGGTTATTCCTCACTATGCCTTGTTTACTTATTCAATACCTCACCCGCTCTCTCGGGTTATATTCGTATACACGCCCATTCTCTTGGGCTACTCATTCTTATACTTACCCATACTCTCGGGTTACTCATACATATACTCACCCCTTTCTCTCGGGTTTTATACTCGTTAACTCACCCACTCTCTTGGGTTATTCATACTCAAGCTCTTGTAGATTCTCGAGACACTACAGGTCTCCTACGTCACGCTTGTTACTCTTAATACATACTCAAGCCAAAACTCATGGCTCTCGAGCATAGTCTTACTTCCCCGGTTTCGACCCCACTCTGGGTCTAGCATGGTGGGAAGGTTCAACTAGCTCCCGGAACTCTCTCTTAGTTCCTAACTCTTTTTACATAGGTCCGACTACTCTCGGACTACTCACATTCCCATATACTCCTCTCTCGGAGTTATAATTTATATCATGTATATTAGCCTAGAAGCATCATTCTCGATGTTTCTAATGACTTAGGGAACATTACTCAAGTTTGGTTAATCTTAGGTTTTAAGAGTTACCTTTACAATACATATACTCATACTTTCGGTTATATCCTTATACCGGGTAAACCCTCTTATAGGAGGTCGACCATGTCTCAAGGGAGTTACTAATCCCCTAGGTCTCTTTACCTTCCTTATAAGTTCACATTATTGGACTAACTTCAATCCTCTCGATGGAGGTCATTTATCTCTCCACTCATATTTATTTCGTGGATTGTTTCAATAAGGTTCTCTAACCGTTATCGGGATATACTCAACCCGTACACCTCCTCGCATTTTAGGGAGTTCATATGTTTGTGTTATCGTTATACTTTAATCGATAGCTTGTGTGTGTTTGCATAATACCATTGGTTATGTGACTACCCGTTCAACGGGTTTCTAGTCAATCAATACTCATAAGAGTCGGTCTATGCACTAAGTTAGACCACACCGGCATACAAGTATGTTAGCTCATTCAACATACAACAATGCATGCATAATCAAACAAGGGATTATTTTCATGCTTTAATCTTGATTAAGCCGGCACACAAACACACAAATCAGAGTAACTCGGTTAGCATACGGGGCATGAGAAAATCATACCTTTCACCGGGTTTTTACTTTACCGTGGCATCTCACCATGCTCGGGTCACGCACGACTCTCTGATAATGTTTCAAACATTATTATTAATACTAAGATCATACGGAACATAATTAAATGTTATTCCCGTAGTTACCCGTTATCCCGTTATCTTGGTTTCACTCTTGTTCATTTGAGTTCTCACTTCTCAAACACTTCTAACACTTTCTTACACTTCTTAAGGCCTTTACATGTTACCAAACACGGCCTTAGCATCTTATAACATCATTAACATTCAAACCCCCATCATTTACAACCTTTAAAATACTCTCTGTAGGTTTCTGGGGGTGGTCCGGGACTTGGTTCCTATCTTAAGTCCCGGACCAAAGCATTACTAAACTCTCGGGTTAATTTCTGATGGTGGTCCGGGACCTTGTCCCAACCTTAAGTCCCGGACCAAGGTGAGCAAAGAACTCTCGGCGCAAAAATTAAGGGTGGTCCGGGACTTGGGCATGGACTTAAGTCCCGGACCAGGCAGGTTGTGCACTCTCGGGGGTAAAATCAGGGGTGGTCCGGGACTTGGTCCTGGACCTAAGTCCCGGACCCTGCTACAAATTTTGTAAATTTTACAGTTTCTTCATCTGTTACAGGTTCTCTCTTGCCCATTAATTAACCAACCTTCACCAACTAAAATCTTCATGTTTTAGTGACTAATTACCCACCTAGACACTTTCAACCAAACACCAAGTACACTCACCAATCTAGTTAATTTTACTTAGATTCTTTTACACTCACAACCTTGTTTTCTCTCTTGTTTTCTAACAGATTGTAACAGATTTGGCTATTACTTTAAACCATTCAAACCTCTCATACTAATGCCATTCATAGCACCCAAATGACCTTATTTTCCTCTCAGTTCTACTCCAAGAACCTTACTCTTCCTCTTCCCAAATTCCAAGTGATTTACCACTCACTTTAATATTCGAAACATGCCTAGTTTTTCCTAGGTTTCACACTCTTAATCACCCTTGGTTTCCAAGTAAAATTTGACAGCACTTGCTTGCTTTACTAAGCATTTTCACCACACTAAACATGTTCACAAACACCTCTTCTCCCTTGTTTGGTTTAAACATAAACAACACATAAACAACACATCCACTTTGTTCACACATATGTATTAGTTTAGACTCAAGCTAATTCCCACACTTAAGCAACATTAAAACAGCTTCATTCATCATTAAATTGTAGTATCTCACTACACTAATACAAGGTCATCCACACCACTTACAAAACTGTTTTGCAAGAAGATAAACTAACTCAAGGTGAGTTTTACCTTGTTTGTTTTCTGTTTTCTTTCTCTTCCTCCTCTTTCTCTTGCTCTCTCCTTTCTCTCTGTTTTCTCTCCCACCACACAAGGGCTATTGATTGCCAACTACAATCACCGCCCATTACACACATTCAACCATCAATTTATTTTCCTCCACAAAACCTAATGTATATATTAAGTGCTAGTTTTCAAACTTAAATCTAGATTTTACCTTAGAGAACCCAAATGAGTAGCTTGACAATCAAATGGAGCAGTTTCCAAACCCCCTCAAAAACGTGCGGATCGGCTGAAATGAGGAGGGTTTTCAACGTGAGAGAAAATAATCTCACAAATGGAAGAACAAGCTTGAAATGATCTCAATACTTACTTATTAATACCTCAAGGCATTAAGGAAGAGAAGAAGGGTTGAAATCAACTCTTCAAACTTCAAAAGCTCCAACGTCAATGGAGATGAAGGTGGAGGAATCGAAACTTTGTTGGGTGGAAATCGAAGCTCTCACCGAGAAGTTCAACGGTACCAATTTCGTGTGATTTGGTGGAGAAATGAGCAAGTTAGAGGAGGTTGAAGATGGAGGTGTTGTGCTGTGTGGAATCGCGCGTACAGAGGAAGAAGGAGAAGTTGCAAAGCTCTGGAGTGAATCGTGAATGAAGAATAGAAGGTGAGTGGTATGTATTTTTATTTCACTTTTTACTTTATACTATTGCTTTATTACTTATTTGTCCTCTTATTACTTAATAGCTTAGCTATTAATAAGTGTATACATATTAATTAAAACCGGCCCACATTAATTAATAGCCTGGGTCGTTTTTCGTCTTTTCGAATTTAACGCGTTTCGTCTCCCGGTTTAGTCACTATTCATTTACCGGGTCCGTTTTCCGGAATTTTCTCGTTTAATTAATTTTAATGGTTACTAAGCTTCCATTAATACTTAATTATAGTTATTTAATCAACTATAATTTTTACGGGTCCATTTGACCACTTAAAGTCACGTTTTCGGGTTTTCTCGAAAAACGTGCTTTTATGCTTAATTAGCGTTTTAATCCATTATTTGGATCCGTTTTCCTTTGGGAATCATTCCCGTATACTATTGGCCTAACTAAGCCTTAGGAATCCATCTCGGACCCTTACGAGATTATATATCTCTTATTTCCATTTAATGCGCATTTTAGCGTTTTTCGCGTTTAACGCATTTTCTCTTTTCTTTTGGTTTTATTCTTTTTACCAATACTCTCTAGGCACAATTAGGCCCTTAATAGTATTATTAGAGTAATTAAATCACCATTTTTAGATCCGGGTATTAAAGGTGTAGTGTAACACCCCTATTAAACAAATATGCAACAGAAAATAAAATAATATGGCGTTTACAGATCATCGGTTCCAAACACCCGACACAAAACCTCACCAATTACAATTGATAAATTACAAAAGCTACGGTCTGAACCTCGAGAAAACTTAACTTAAACATAACAGTAATAAAATACATTAACTTCCACAAAACCTAATCCCATCCCAAACACTCATTCTCTTCGTGGCCACCTGTATATCAACTCGTACCTGAAGATGAAACCAAGCAGCCCACCCCGAGAGGGGTGAGTCAGTTCCCTGGAATGGAACTGGTATGATCCTCCAAAACAAACTTATAACATAACTCTTTAATAAATAATAACTTGAATGCAATCACTTAAAACCACACAGAGGAACAAGGCACTTTAAAAATCACCAAGTCAAGATAACAAGTTGCGGAAGAGATACATAACAGAAAGTTAAAGTTAGTCAATCAGAAGAAATCACACCATAAGTTAGTGAACATCCATCGTTTGTGTTAGATTTAGTTCCAGTTAGGAGTAGGAAGACCCAAGTAGTCACAAGGACTAGGAATGAAAGAAGAGATCCAAGAACCCATAACTCAAGAGTGGATAAAACCCATTAGGAGAGATGGCCCCACCGCCAGTCAGTTGTCACAAGGACGAGGTAAACAGACCTCGCTGTCAGTTGTCCATATGGACGAGGTATAGCAGACCTCCGCTGCCACCGACCCGTTCTCAGTCATCGGTGAAAAGTGTGTGCACCACTTAATAAAAAGAACCCATACTCAGTACCAAGATTGACATTTCCCATATTCCCATTAGATTATTAACTGCACGAGGGCAATACCAAAACACTCAGTCCTACAAAGTGCAGAGGCGTAAACCCTCAGCAGTTAATATCTAATAGGACGAATCCATTCTCATTAAGGCTGATCAAACTCGACTCATGGATGAAACAATACCCATAGTCCAAAGGAAGAATTTACCAATACCAGATATTTTCCTATATTCCCAGTCACCCCACTAGATCATTAACTGCACCAGAGCAATACCAAAACACTCAGTCCTACAGAGTGCAGAAGCGTAAACCCTAGGCAGTTAATATCTAGTGAAACAACTAGATAGGAGGAACCAATTACCAAGGAAGTTCCACATATAGGCTCAGTTAGTCACATCAAGCTCAGTTAGTCACCAAAACAGATTTCTTTCGAAATTCATTCAAAGTCAATTAGCGTTTTCCAAAATCTCCTTAAGTCTGTTAGCAATCAGTATTGGAGTATGAGAAATCGTACCTGGTATGTGAAGAACAATAATTAACTCAAATGAGTGATCCCCCAATAGTAACCTATAATTAAGGTGTTCCAAGTGTTGATTAGTTAAGGGACTTATAAACTAAACATCATTTATTCTTACTGACTTATAGTTCCAGGTTTACCATTATTCTCTCACAAAGATTTGGGCTAGATTTTGTTAATTAAATCTTTTGTTAGGCCCATTTCGTTTAATTTGGAATGATTTAGGATTTATCCCTGAGAGTGGCCCAAACTCTCTTTGAATTGTTTAAGTGGGCTTTTGGAGTTCATAAACTTGGGCTCATAGGTTAGCCCAAGACCGTGTTACATTTACGTGGTTTAATTAAACCCTTAAGTTATCGGTGACTATTTTATTACACACCGATTAAAGTCCTAAAGTTTAATATATATATATTCTTCTTATTATAGTCCCCACAAGGAATGTTATTTCCTTCATCTATTTTTAATGTATATATATATATATATTAAGATTTACCCGGAATAGTTTTTTTTAAGAAATTTTATAGTATTTAATTATATTTAATAACTTTTAGACATGTCCACAACCGACATATGGTTTATAAAATAAAGTATTTTCTTTTATTTATTTAATATATATATATGCATGTACATGTATTATAACTTATTTAAGTCACCCTTTATGTAGCGTATTGTATTTAAATTATCTCTATTAACTTCAACATATATCTGCATTCCATGTATGTTTTATAAAGTATTTTTTTGTACATTTTAGAATATTAGCTTCTATAGTATTTAGCTAATATAAGTGTTGATTTATTTAGCTCCTTGTTTTAACCTAAGTTACTATTTTTTCCTTTTATATATGTATATATTTTCCTTAGTTTTAATTAAGAATGTCAACTTCCATATTATATAATAAATAAAATGTAGATTAGTTTAGTTCCTTGATTTAACATCAGTTTCTATTTTATTTCTCTCATATAAGTATATATATATATGTAAACAATTTTTACTTCACTTAAAAGTTAATTCCCAAGATATTTATAAACATACTGTTACTAGATGCTAATTTAGTCTTCTCATATTTTCCCTAACCTAAGAAGTTTATTAGTAAACTATACTTTAATTTCAGTTACAAAAAACCTTATATTATAAGATAACATATGAAAAACCTTATAAATACAATTTTTAAACCCATTTCCTCATGTCCAAAATTCCCCAAATTAAATATATAGTAACTATAACATTTTAGACATATTATAAAATTTTTATTTCATAAAAATATCTTTTTAAATTATCCAAATAATTCCATAATACTCATAACTTGCAAAAATCATAACTTACGTTTAAAAACTCAAAACCGATATTAATTTACATCATAATAAACTACATTTTATAAGGAATCTATGGTTAAAATTTCAAGTCAAAATACATTCGGGAAGGTCATTAAATAAATTCGACAAGTTAGGGTTTAATTATGGAATTATTACAAAACTTAAACATTTAAAAACTTCTACGTTTTAATCTCGGCCGTCCGTTTCTAAAACCTACGATCGGACGGCCACTGAAACGCGAGTTCTTCAGCAAATCGAATTTGAATGCCGAGTACTAAATCAGTGATTTCTCTCAACTCACAGAACCGATTTTGATGATTTTTGTCTCATTGGATTCGAAATTCCAAGACGCTTCTAATGGCACCAATTATGCGAGCTATGATGCAGTATAACGTAAATACGATTCTGGGTTTAACGAGTTAGGGTTCTTCGGGTTTTCGAATTCAAATCTGTCAAATTCTCCCGATTCAGCGCTTAATTGACTAAATTGATACAGGGGTTTGGTCGACAATGAAAAATCGATTAGCAACATCGGAAGAATTGGAAGAAAAACTCACCGGAATTACGTGAACGAGTAGAATCAAGTTCGGGTTTTGGAAAAAATTGACCTTTACGAGCTGTTCGGGTAGCCAACTTTGTGGATCTATAAAATGAGTTCTAGATCGAATTAGACTACGTTTGTGGGCTTAATCGAAAGAGGAATTATAGATCTACAAATTGATAGCAAGAACTCACCCTAATTCGCTATATATAGAAAGAAATCTAGCCCTAAAGTTACGAGTTTACCTTGCGTTTTTCCTATGATTTTATGCGATGTGGATCAGGAACTTTAGGCACCTCGCTCTTCCAAATGGTTGAGAATCATCCTTGGCCGTTAACATGAAAATTGTAGAGGGATTTGAGATCTTCAAAACAAGCTAAAGAACACGAAATTTGACTGAGAAACGAAGAAGTTATGGCGAGACGAAGTTTACCTGATTTCAAACAATTCGAAATTCTGGGTTACGGCTTTGCAGGGAGGCAACTTTGGATTGATTTTCCGGTGGATGTAGGAAGTTTAGGTCAATTGTGATGGTTTTTAAAGAGGAGATTAGGGAGAGAATGAAGAAGATGGTACTGAAAAATTCGAAAGTATGAGTGAGATACGCTGTCACAAGTTAGGGCAAAATACTGGTGAGAAGAATACTTAGCCGATTTTGTGCTCAGTTCCGGCGAGCTGTGTGAGCTTGACACGTGGCAGTTCTCAAATTTTGACTCTAAACTTCAATTCTATCATAACTTTGGCTAGAATGATCCGTTTTCGACGTTCTTTTTATCAATCTTCTTGGTTTTCCATAACCTTTTTATTGGTATAGGTTTCATGGGGTGGTTTGACCATTCTCAAAAATTCAACCCCAGCAAGGCTTAATAAGCTTTAGGGTTTCCATTTTTATATGACTTTTATGATTCAAATTAATGTTCCAACTCTTTCTAAAATCTTTATAATATACTTAGAGTGTTTAGAATTTTTCCAAGATTTATTGACTTATATATCTTATTATTAAATTCATAATACTATATAATAATATATAGTAATCCAATATTTAATAGTATTCTTCAGGACTAAATAGAAGAAATCCCATGATTTAATTTCCATAATTCCATATAAGAATATATAATTTATTATTCATAATTCCATACATAATTAATAATTGATAGTATTATTTATGGTTCAATAAAAGAAATCCCCTAAATTAATTTAGGGGTATTTCATGTAGGGTCGTAGCCGGGGAAGTAAGATGAGTATTTGTAAGCCCGGTGGTGAGTCTTGTGTATGACTCTGCTCAGAGGTCAAGGGTAATGACTTAAAATATCCAGTTGAGTATGAAATTGAGAACTAAGAATTAAGTATGAAATTGAGAATTAAGTATTAAAGTCGAGAATTGAGAATTGAGTACCGAGAGTGGAGAATTGAGAATGGAGAATCGAGATGGAGACTCGTAGTATCCATGAACTTAAGAGAGACCGAGTATGAGTATCCCAAGAGAATGGGAGAATAACGAATAAATGACTAAGGCATTTGTGAGGTAAAACCCTCAAGGCCTAAGAGTAAGTTAATACTAACTAACAATCTTAATGTGTTAGTTGTTATTGTATTCCTTGTTTGAATACCTTGAATGTGAGCATGATTATTGAATTAAAATGAATTCCATGTTCTCTACAAAGTAGTCGGCGTACCCCCGTTAGCACGCGGGGTATGCGAATTTCATACCAGCAATTTGCTGAGCCCCTAGGGGCACCGTTTTTATTGACAGGTACATTGGAGCCGAATACCGTTCGAGTGTAGGACGGGGTTTCTCATAAGCATGGGTAGTTGATTAAGAACTTTTGTACTGATTTATAATTGTTGTACTGTAAGACCAAAATGTTGTCGGCAAGTTTGAGAAATGTGGAGACTCAGTATAGAATTGATTTGAGGTTGTATTTGTATTTGAATCGGTAAAGGAATGGAATGTAATTGTTGTGTATAGAGTACTCTGTATACTAGTTCATCAAACCGATATTGTATTTGGATTGGCCTTGTTAGTCACGTGGGTGACTAACGGCATTATATCACCCACCGTCGTAGTAAATTTCCGCTGCATTGGTATTGGTAATTGAGACAGATCAGGAGGTAATGACGTGATTAGCAGGAGGGGTGTTACACTTACCCTCGCACCATATGCCCATGTAATAATCTCAGAGGTTTACGGTTCTTTTTAAATTTTAAAATATAAACAAAAAATCATATAAAATGTGAATTCAATTTTGAAAAATAAATAAAAATTACAAAAACAAAATGAACTTAAATTAAATTTAAAACATAAATAGCAATGCCTAAACAATAAAAAAAACTAATTTATTTTAAAAATATATATTTACATAATTTTAAAACAATTATAGCGTTGACTTAAAATCGTAAAAAGTTCTAATAATGACCTTAAGTATAAGAAATTATTAACAATAATATTGTTTGATATCAATAATCACAAAAATTACCATAGTTTGTGGTATTTATACTTTATTTTCCTGTTTTAAATAATGAGGTTTTCTATGTACTATATGAAATTGTTACTTTCAATATTACTCATATTTTAGTTATAACTTTTTTATGATTTTAGTTCATCACTACGTAACATTTTAACAATTTATATTTATTTTTCAAAATATTTTATTTTTTATTATTTAGTATTCATTTCCATTTATTTATTTTTTTGTTATTTAATTATATTAATTTAAAATTAATTTCAAATTTGTATGATCTTTTTTGTGTATTTTATTTAAGTTAAATTTTTAAAACTTTGATCATATATCCCTAAGGTAATTGTGGGGGCATATGAAATGGGAATATGAAAAATATAATATATCTGACTTTAAACGAAAGGGCATTTCATAATAAAATTGAAACCTTAGGGTATATCGTAATGAAAATGAAACATCAGGGGCATCTCGTAATAAAAATAAAACAGGGTATTTTATAATTCACTCAAACCGTGGTGGTATCTCATGAAATTTCCCTTAACTTATAATTAATATCCTGAATTTATAATCGAAACAAAGACCCTGACGCTAGGTTCGAAGGTCGCACCATACGACATGGACATCAACTATTGAAGAAAAACAATTAAGAGAAATAGAAGTTGGCATTTTATTTTCGGGGCGAAAACTATGTGTGTGTACTGTCTATTCTTTTCTCAAAATTTTCAAAATGTTATAAGTTACAAAATATAAGTGCAAAAATACAAAAAAAAATCATAATTCATGCTCTTCTAAAGTCATGAATATGTTTTGGTAAACTTAAAATTTTAAGTTTTGGAATGAGTATATATTACATATTTTAAAAGTGAATTAACAATATGAATCTTCTTTAATAATAAAATGGGCCTTAGTCATTAACAAAATGAATCTACTTTAAGATTCGTTTTTCTTAAACTAAAAGATTCACTTTTAAAAGCACAAAGGATTCACATTGCCTAATGTGAAAAGTTCATTTTCTTAAACATTAGATTCATTTTTAAAAAACATAAAATTCACTATTCTCAAACAAAGTATTCCCTTCTAATAAATGAAACATTCATATTTGTAGACACCAAAAATTCTCACCCCATAAAGCAAACTCTGAGTAATAAATAGAACAAGGGGGTCGTCGCCATTATTTTCGAAATGTATTAACGTGCGTGCAAAAAAAACCATCATTTTATGACAGGATTCTTAAATCATTTTTCAAAAGCATCTTAGAACAACACAATTTTAAAAAAATGAATTTCCAATTGTTCATTTTCAAAAAAAATTAATACCCTGGACTTAAAAGTGGTGATTAAATTATTTTAATATGATTATTAAAGGCCTAATGGTGCCTAGAGAGTATTGGTAAAGAGAATAAAACTAAAAGAAAAGAGAAAATGCATAAAACGCGAAAAACGCAAAAACGCGCATTAAACGAGTACAGGAGGTATATGACCCCGGTTAGGGTCCGAGATGGATTCCTAAGGGTTAAATATGCCTAATTAGTATGTGGGAATGATTCCCGAAGAAAAAGATCCAAATAATGGATTAAAACACGGACGGAGTTTAAAGCACGTTTTTCGAGAAAACCCAAAAACGTGACATTAAGTGGTCAAATAGACCCGTAAAAATTATAGTTGATTATATAACTATAATTAAGTATTAATGGAAGCTTAATAACCATTAAAAAATCTGAAAAACGGGCCCGGTGAGTGAATAGTGCCGAACAGGGTAAAATAAGGAGCATTTTCTGTAAAAGACGAAAAACGCTCCAGCTTACTAATATGGTGGGGCCGGTTTTTTGTAGCCTCTCACATACTCACACACTAAATAAAGAAAGGAAGAAAATAAAAAGAAAGAGAGGGAAAAGTAAAAAGCAAAAAAAGGATAAAGTGCTTTCCTCCCTCTCTCTCCTCCCATTTCCTTTCTTCTTCCTTTCCACCTTTCCTACCGTCCTCCTCCCTTCCTCTTTATACTGGAATGAAAATGGAGCTCCCCTCCATGGCTTCTTCAACTTTCTCTTCATGCCCAAGCTACACCCAAGCTCCAAATTTAAAAATAACTACATATTTGAACTCCTCTCTTCAAGCCCTATCATCCTCTCTTTTCAAAATTCGAAAAGGATGAAGTTCATTCTCATGGGTTTTGGCCATTTGGAGAGAAAACCACACCATCTTGAAGCTTGAAGACTCCTCTTTCTATTAAGGTCAAAATATCCATGGAGAACTCATGTTTTCTCCATTTTCCACCTTGGCCGACTTTGGCTCTTTTAATAACTAGCTTTTCTTATTTGTTTGAGCTATTTCCAAGCCTTAAATGGTGGTGTAAATCCCTCCTAAGATTCAAGAATTGAAAACCATTCAAGAATTTCCAAAGGTAAACCCTAACTTGGTGCTTTAAGCATCTTTTTGAATTCTAGATTAATTAGTGAGCCTAAGAGAATTGCTTAGTGCTTAATTTCCAATTTGAATATTGGTTTAGAGATTTGGGCAAGTGATTTTCCTTGGCTAAATTTGGAGTGAAGAGAAGTGGAGAAGAGGAGAAAGGAATTGCAAAGGAAAGGCTTGTGAAGATAAGGTAGATTAAATCTACCTTGGAGCCTAACATAAAGCTTTTGAAATTTTGGGATGAGAAGTAATTAAATGAACCCAAAAATTGTGTTAAATATGTAATTGGTGATAGTTGGGAGTATATTGAGTTAATTCTTAATTTGAGAGCTATGCATTTGATGAGTTATGCATTATGTTGTATGTTGAGAATTTGATGAGTAGAGATGGATTTATGTGTGCTGGTAGAACCCATGATGGGGTTGGTTAGTTTTTAGGATGAATTAAGTGATGTGACGAGCTTTGGGCAATGCTAGAAAAGTAGCCGGGTTATAGCGAATTTTCGGTAGAAAACCGAGAGTTAAGGTGATTTTGAGAGGTTGGTGAACCTATGTGTGCTTGAGTAAATGGAAGTGTAAATGAGTGGATTAAACCCACCAAGAACTAGAGAATGGGAGTTGGAAGGGTGGATGCAAAAACTGTAGCAAAATGTCGTAGGAAAGCCTTGAAATTCCTAGAGATTAAACTAGTGTGCAAGACCTTGGAAACAAGATTTGATTTGGGTTTTAGAAGTGCATTAGTCCAGGAACGAATTGGAGTGGTGAGTAATTGATTTGGTAAGGATGGTAGACAGACCGGGCAACAAGGAAACAATGTTCACTCCTATTGCGATCACATAAGAGATTTACTGCCAAGGGTTCACGTCTATGCACTCTGTAGAACTGAGTGTTTTGGTATTGCACTTGTGCGGTAATGATCTAGTGGGATAGCTAGGAATTTGGGAAATGTCAAACGTGGTAAATCCTTCCTTTCGCCAACGAACATGGCGCAAGCCTGTTGAGCGAAAATCTAGAGAAATAATCGTGCGGCCGTTGGCCAAAGATGCACGAAGAATGTGGGCCATAACCCACAGGCCCCAGGACCGATGCAGAATAAATGCAAGATAGTACGAATGAAAGAATTCTTGTACAGAAACAAGTAAACAAACATAATTCAGAAGCCACTGTTAAACGAGGAAGCACTACATATTAAGTAGTAGCTTGACCTCAACCGACAATAAGTCGGAAAAAGTAAGTGAATAATCACGAAGGTATACAGTGCTATACGAAATAGATTTCCAGAGAACTGGAGAGAAAATCTATAACTCATCGAATTCGCATACGGTAAGAGATACCACGCGACGATTGAGAAACCTTTATCTCTAGGACAAAAAGGGATAAAAAGGGAGTGGATAATACATTGAGAATACCAAAAGGGTAAATTAAGCTCTAGTTATCAGGTCACGCAACAGAAGCTAGTGGGCCGTAATTCAAAGGTTAAGTATACCTGGAAAATGTGAGTAATTGGCTAATCATAAATGCCTTGAAGCCTTAGAGGCTAGAACCGAACCCGGTTATGAGTTAATTAACCGCATCGAAGTTAAAACACTTCATGATGCCCGAATTAGTGAACCAATGTTCAGTGATAACATATGGTCGATTACGGGCGTAACCCCTTTTAAGGGGGGTAGGGCGAGAAACCGCTTAGAGTATGTTTTACGTATAGGTGCGTAAACTACTAGGTGCATAGCACAAAAGAAACTGTTTTGATGATTGGAACTCATGTTACATAAACATGTGTACCCATTCATTATGTAATTATGGTCATTGCGTGTAACACCCCAACCGCTAATCCTTCCATTATCCTCTAATCATTCCTATAATTACCTTACTCGCAGCGGAATCCTTACTTACTCCCGGTGGGTGATACAATGTCGTTAACCATCCGAGACTAATAAGGCTACCACTACTTACAATAACGGTTTGACGATTAGAATAACCGTATACATACTACTTACTTACAATACCAAATACTTACTTACAATTGATTACCGGGTATCCAATTATACGAATTACATTCCAATACCACTTCCCAAAAATCAAGAGTTTATACACCTACTCCTTTCTATCCAATCATGAATTCATTATCCAAAAAGGTGTACCACATGGTACACCGGCTACTCAAAAGGCCTTAGCCGTGTACAACTCGGTACATCATCCAAATCTACTAACTATACCAAAAAGAATCACATCCGGTCCTTACTCTACCATCACGCCTCGCGGTTACCTGTAGAATAAAAACATTCCCCCTAGGGGGTAGCTTACGCTGAATATGATAACCGCATACCCGCGTACTAGAGAGGGTACGCCAACTATTTGGTCGAGTACATGCGGTTCGTTTCATTCATACATACATACATGCTTCATACAATACAAATTCAATACATCCAATTCACAAGGCACGCATACATACATTCAATACATACATGGAAGACGTTACAAGTCAACCGTTCACACTTACCGTCTACTCACCGCATTACGGAGATACAATTCTCCACTCCATACAGAAGTCATGTTAGCTTCATTACACACCCGGGTTAATCGGGTGTTCAATACTCTTTTACTCAAGGTCAATGACTTACAATAGTCAAGACCGATACACATACAATATTTACTTCTTACATACTTTACTCAAGTCAAGTCGGTATGACCTCCGGGCAGGGATTACTACATCCCACCACCGGGCTTTAGGGTGGCCCACTAATCTAGGATGCTACCCATTCAAGGGATTTGGTCCATGGAAAAGATTACAGCCAGGATTCGGATCCAACCTCTTGTGTTTCCTTATCCTCACACGTGGCCGAAACTATATCGGACTTCTACTCATTCCTTTTACTCATTACTCATGTTAGGAGTTAGATTGTTAGGAATTAGTAGAAGTCAGTACTTCACTTCCATACATCCATACAATACACAAGTACACCTTACTTACACATACTCTTCATTTCCATTCATACATTTCATGAATTATACAAACTAAATGTTCAAGAAGATACACAAGAACAAAATAGTTCAAACACAGCTAAGTGCAATAAAAGTCCGATTCGTGCATTTATCTTATTGGTGATCACATAAGCACACAAATCGGGGTAACCAAGTTAGGATACAGGGCATGAAGAAATCATACCGTTCACCGTCGTATTCGCACTACCGGTTCCTTTGGAGCCCAACTAATGGATTCCTATACATATATGGAGTTGTATGATCAATGACCTATTATTGATCCAACTTATTCCTACATTAATACTCTTAATGTATACATGCTAGTCCTTCACATTCATACTTGATTATAAAACCATTCTCTTCCTTATTACTTCTTAAACTTGTTTCCTTACTCATGCCTTTACTTTCTTACCATTATTACCTTCATTAATGGTGTATTACTACTTACATCTGCATATATATATATGTGTATAGGCATATATATACATACATATGATTACTATAATCATATAATAAAAAAATATATTTTTTTTTACTCGACCGAACTTGCAAGTCCGGTCGCAAGTCCGGTCCATCCCAGTAGCTCTCATTACGGGAAAATTTCCTGGTCCGACCGAACTTGCATGTCCGGTCGCAAGTCTGGTCTATTCCAGAAGGTTTCGGACGGGAAAATTTTCTGGTCCGACCGAACTTGCATGTCCGGTCGCAAGTCCGGTCTATTCCATAAGGTTTCAGACGGGAGAATTTTCTGGTTCGACCGAACTTGCATGTCCGGTCACAAGTCCGGTCCATTCAAGAAGGCTCCCGTCTTTGTGATTCTGGGCTCGACCGAACTTGCAAGGCCGGTCGCAAGTCCGGTCCGGCCCAGTACTTCAGTTTAAAAATCTGTTTTCAGTTGGTTTCTTTACCCATTGCTTCCCCAATCTTTACCAATACTTCCCTACATGTTTACCACTCATTTAGATGCTCTAAATCACCTTAATTCATCCTCCATACTTACTACTCAATTTCTACTCAACTTACACAAATTTTCCTCATTTCATTTTAGCACTTATACTAGTTTGTATCTCACTAATGCTACAGATTTTGCTTTTCCTCAAATGCTACAGATTTTCCACCTAACTTCTACATTCCATTGCTCTCTCAACTAATGCTATTCCTAGCATTCAAAATACATTACTTTACATCCTATTTCTTCACATTACCTAAACCCTTTTCAAATCTGTTTCAAGACATTACACTACTCATTTTAACTCTCCAAATGCACCTAGTCACTCCCTAGATGATTTCCTCTTCTTAAACACTTAAGTCCTCAAATTCCTAGGTAAAATTTGACATAGTCTCCCCTATAATTCTTACTTTCCCCACACACTATTTCAGCTCATAATTGCTCATTCTCACAACCTGTTTATACAATGCACTATACTCACATTTCAACTCTACTACAACAACATAAAATTCCTGCACATACACATTCAATACCCAATGTTTTCCCAAGCTTTTAAAAATCATTTAAAAACTTCAAAACTGTTACAATATCATTCCTCATTATACTACAACATACTAACTACTCATTACTCACTACATTACTCATTTTTACTACTCAAAAACTGTTACAATACAATACACAAACTAACTCAAGGTGAGAGTATTTACCTTGTCTTGCTAGTTTTTCCTTTCTTTCCTTCCCTTCTCTTCCTTTCCTCTTTATTTCTTCTTGTTTTCGGTTTTTTTTATTCAAGAAATGGGCAATGCTACAGCAACCCATACCAATACACACAACACTTAGCCCATTTAAAACTAACCCTAGAATCTAGATGTTTTAGGGTTTAGAAATGGGTATTACCTTCCAACCAATGAATGAAGTCCTTGACTAGCAAAAGAGCAAGATTCCTAGCCCACAAGAGAAGCCAAAATCGGCTGGAGCAAGAAGAACCAAGAGTTCAAAAACTGAAAATCCTTATAATGCCAATGAGAGCTAGGAATGAAGGATTTTCGAAATTCTTTTTACCTCAAGATGATAAGGAGGTGAAGGTGCTTCTAATGGTGGATTTGAATCTTCAAATGGAGGATACCCATGAAAACGAAAATGAAGCTTTTGGATTTTTGAAAGGAGGGGAGTGTTCTCCTTTGCAAGGGGATTCCAATGGTATGGTTTTTATAATTTTTGGACAAGGTTTGAGCCTTCAAAAATGAGAGAGAATGTGAGTTTTGTGGGGGTTTCTTCAAAACTCCATAGCCATCGCAGGAGGAGGAGAAAAATCAGAAGAAGAGGAAGGTGGGTACGGTGAGAGAGTGAGGGATGGAAGAGAGAGAGAGCCCCTTCTTCTTTTTCTACTTTTCTACTTATTTCTTTTGTCTTTTAGCTAATAAGAAAACATTAAGAGAGTGAGGGAGGGGAGCTGGCCGGCCCACTCACACACACACCCAGATTTTTACATTTTTATTTGTAAAGTGGACACACTAAGTTTGTTTATTTGCATTCTCACCCCACAACTTCTCGGTTTTGACAGTTTTACTAACCGGAACCCGTTTTCCGGAATTTTCTGTTTAATTAATTTTATTGGTTCTAAAGCTCCACTAATATTTATTAGTGACTATTTAGTTGATCAAAATTTTTACGAGTCTATTTGACCCGCTTAAAGTCGCGTTTTCCGGTTTCCTCGAAAAGCGCGCTTTAAGGTTCGTTTATGCTTTTAACCCATTTTAAGAGTCCGTTTTCTTCTGGATTTGTTCCCTTATATTTATTTAAGTGTAATTAAGCCTTTGAAAATTATAATTAGCTTAATTAATCACTGTTTTTAATTACGGGGTATTTCAATCTACCCCCTTAAGGAACTTTGCCCTCAAAGTTGCTCAAGGTTTACGGTTTACTGTTTCTACTCATTTGGCAACCCAATTGCCATAATGCATACTACTACCACCTTACAAGGTGTTCACAATTCTTACACTACCCGCAAACTCAATTCAGATACTATGCACCAACTCAATTCAAATTCCATACACAATACTCAATTCATACACAATACTCAATTCAAATACCATACACAATACACCATCCAATTCGCACATTCCACAATACACTTCACAATGTCATTCATGTCATATACCGTACAACACAATTGCATTACCCATTACACACAAATCATACACATACCATACTCATTGTACTACATACTGAATACTACTAGCACTACCTTGTGCCAAAGAAATACAATTGACACTACATGTGCCAAAAAAATACAATTACAATACATACATACTACGCAATGCTAACCCGAAGCAATGCAAAAGCAAAAAGGCTCTACCCCCCTTAAAAGGGGTACGCCCCGTACCCTCCGTACTATACGGATACTAGACATCTAGTCTACAAATAGATTTGGGTACTTCGGCTTCATGGCGTCTTCTAATTCCCAAGTCGCTTCCTCGACATCGTGGTTAGACCACAAGACCTTCACCATTCGTACAGATTTATGGCGAGTGTCTCTTGTCTTTGTATCAAGGATTCGCAATGGAGTCTCGACATATCTCATCATCGGCTCTAGGGATAGATGTTCGGGTTCTAATGCATGAGAGGGATCGGCTATGTATTTCTTGAGTTGTGATACATGAAAGACATCATGAACACCCCAATTCTTCAGGCAATGCTAGCCTATAAGCTACGGCTCCAATCCTCTCGGTAATGGTATACGGCCCTACAAATTTTGGGCTCAGCTTGCCCTTTGGCCAAATCGAAAGACGCCCTTCATCGGTGAGACACGCAAGAACACTTGGTCGCCCACGGCGAACTCAAGGTCGCGTCATCGCACATCCGCATAGGATTTCTGTCTATCTTGGGCTGCTTTCATATTTGCTCGGATTTGTTGTACTTCAGCTTGTACTTGTTCCAGATACTCCGGTCCTATGATGACTGCTTCACTAGACTCATCCCAACACAACGGGGTACGGCAAGGTCTACCATACAAAGCTTGGAACGGCGACATCTTAATCGAAGCATGATAGCTATTGTTATACGAAAACTCGATAAGATGAAGCTTATCAATCCAGCTCCCCTGGAAGTCTAAGGCACATGCCCTAAGCATATCCTCTAGTGTTTGGATGGTCCTTTCTGTCTGACCGTCGGTCTGTGGATGGAAGGCGGTGCTAAGTTTCAACTCAGTACCAAGCGCTTCCCGTGTTGCTCTCCAGTATCTCGAAAGAAATCTGGTGTCGCGGTCAGATACAATGGTTTTTGGGACTCCGTGGTGTCAGATGATCTCCTTGTCAAATAGCTCCGCGAGCTTCGCCACCTTCCAGGTGTCCTTCATCGGTATGAATCGGGCAACCTTGGTGAGACGATCGACTACTACCCAGATCATGTTGAGTCCTCCCCTAGCAGGTGGGAGTCCAACAACAAAATCCATAGAGATGTCGTGGAATTTCCACTCCTGAATGGGCATGGATTGCACCATTCCTCCCGGTCTTCGGTGCTCGAACTTCACCTTCTGGCAAGTGAGACACCTCAGAACATACTCAGTCACGTATGATTTCATTCATGACCACCAGAAGTACCTCTTCATGTCTTTGTACATTTTAGAGGCTCCCGGATGGACATGCAATGTCGAACAATGTGACTCTCGCAGAATGCGATCCCTTAGCTCAGCATTGCTTCGGGGGACGCATAATCTGCCATTCAATTGGATTAGACCATCTTCATGCAATTTGAAGTCGTACTTTCGGTTCTCGAAGGTACCATCGCGTGATTTTCTGTCTGATCTCTGTGAAGTAAGGGTCGCTCAGCTGAGCGTCTCGCACCTCGTCAACCAAGCTAGAAGAAGCGAGTAGCGAATGGAGCGAGTGTGCTCGACGACTCAGGGCGTCGGCTACAACGTTTGCCTTCCCTTCTTTATACTGGAGGTTGATGTCGTAATCTGAGAGGAACACCATCCACCTCCTCTGTCTTAAGTTCAATTCCTTCTGTGTGAATACATACTGCAAACTTTGTGGTCGGAGTAGATGGTGATGCTTACCCCATAGAGATAGTGTCGCCATATCTTCAAGGCGAAGACAATGGCTCCTAACTCTAGATCATGTGTCGGATAATTCTCCTCATGTTTTTTGAGCTGGCGGGAGGCATAGGCTACTACCTTGCCATGCTGCATGAGTACGCATCCCATGCCCTTGCCCGATGCATCACAATACACCTCAAATCCCTCTGTGCCCTCTAGAAGTGTGAGAATTGGCGCTGAGGTCAATGAGTCTTTTAGGCTCTGGAAGGATACCTCGCACTCGTTTGTCCATACAAACGGTGCATCTTTCTTCATCAATGACGTCATGGGCTTAGCGAATTTTGAGAAGTCCTTTACAAACCTTCGGTAATAACCGGCTAAACCAAGAAAGTTGCGGATGTCGGTAACAGTCTTAGGTCTAGGCCATGATCGTACTGCTTCGATTTTGGACGGATCTACTGAAATACCCGCGCTCGAGATGACATGACCGAGGAATGATACCTGATCTAGCCAAAACTCGCATTGGAGAACTTCGCATACAGCTGGTTCTCGCGCAGTGTCTCAAGTACTCTTCTCAAGTGGTTTTCATGCTCTTCTATTGACTTCGAATATACAAGGATGTCGTCGATGAATACTACTACTGAAGTGTCCAGCTGATCACTGAATAATCGATTCATTAGGTCCATGAATTTGGCTGGTGCGTTAGACAAACCGAATGGCATCACCGTGAATTCGTAGTGGCCATATCTTGTTCGGAATGCTGTTTTCTCGATATCTTGCTCTTTGATAGCAATTGGTGATATCCGGATCGGAGATCAATCTTAGAAAAGACCGAAGCTCCCTTCAACTGATCGAACAGGTCGTCGATGCGTGGCAATGGATTTGTTCTTTACGGTGACCGCATTTAATTCGCGGTAGTCGATGCAGAGGCGGAGACTACCGTCATTCTTCTTAACAAAGAGGACCGGTGCTCCCCAGGGTGATACGCTCGGGCGTATAAACCCTTTGTCGAGTAGTTCACGTAGTTGCTCTTTCAACTCTGTCATTTCTGCTGGTGCCATGCGGTATGGTGCCCTAGCAATGGGACCAGTACCAGGTACAAGGTCGATTTCGAACTCTACTGCTCTTTGTGGTGGCATACCAGGTAGCTCTTTTGGAAATACATCAAGAAATTCTGAGACTACCGCTACATCATCACTGAATTCTAGATCTCTCTCCAGGTCTTGCACATGGCATAAATACACTTCATGTCCTTTTCTGAGCTCCCGGTACATTGCCATAGCGGAGATGACTGTAGTTGAAGGCTCTCTCGGTCTCTGGCGGTATGAAACAGTGACCCCAGATGGACTCTTGAGCAGCAAGCTATGCTCGGCATAGGATTCTCCCCTTGTGCCGCTCCAACCAGTTCATTCCAATTATTAAGTCGAATCCCAACCCGTTGAATTCAATGAATGAGATGGGAAACGCTTCGCCTTTAATTTGAATTGTGGCGGTGTGGTAATACTTAGTACACTTTACTCGCTCCTTCGAGGGAGAGTAACCAAGAAATTTGGTAGCTCATCTGCGTCTAGCCCCAACCTTTAGCGAATGCTGGCGATACAAAGGTGTGAGAGGCGCCGGAGTCGAATAATACTGAGGCTTCGATGCCGTTTACTGGGAATGTTCCCGTTAGAATGGTGCCGCTTTTGCCGGCTTGCTCTTTGGTGAGGATACTCAGGTTACCTTCGGTACCGAGTCCACAACCTATTGATTCATAAGATTATAAGTAACGATGGTGGAACACAAGTGGAATTTAGTAACCAACACTGCTTTTATTGAATAACCAACCATCATACATACTGTGTCTCTAATACACGTTACTACTGGATTACATGCTACTACAAGATTAATACTTTCTAAAGGTAAGGTTCAGGCGTCCTGGTTTCATGTGTGTGGCATTGATTATTGCCGGTGGTGCCGTATTCAACTTGATCTTCTGGATCCCGTGATACAGCAACCTTGATTTTCCACCCATGATTAGGACATCTCCTGATCTCAATACCAATTTCTCTGCGAGGTCCACACGCTTCTGCTCGCCATACAAAAATACTGCGTCATCACCAATGGACCAAGACACTATCGGCACTCCTAGTTCAAGAGATTCCGCCGTCTCGTCCTTATCTTGGTGTAAGCCAAGTCGTCCTTCTTTCTCATAGAAGTTGACGATACATAGATCTGCTTCAAGTGCAGGGATTGGTTCATCTTCACATTGCTGTGCAATTTCTACAGCTTGCGTGACAAGCATTTGGAATTCAGGGGGTATTGCTGGAGGTGTGGCTTCGTCTCCTGTTCGTGTCGTTTGGTATGTCTTGGTATAAGGGTTCCAATCCTTTCCCAAGCACATCATTTTCAGCTTCATTGTAGCTCCACCGGGGAATTCGGGTGTATAAAATCCTCCTGGACCCATTCCTAACTCGTTGCATCGTCGGATGATCGAAACTTGTGCTTCGGGTGTCAGGTATCCTTTTAATAAGATCATACCTGGGCCGATGACCTGACACTGATTGTTGTCAAAGTGGTGAGTGACGATGTCGGTCTCTTCATGAGGTGAGTTCGAAGGTATTGGGTAACAAATAAGGAATTTCCCTAAGGTGGTAAATTATATCTAGTGTGAGTTCTAGGCTTACTAATTCATGTCATGCTCAATACGTACTTCCATGTTACTTACTCATGCTCAATTTCATACTTCAAGTACTTACGCATTCATGCTCCCATTCATACAATTACTTTGACACTTAGACATGCTCTTCAAGGATTAAAGGTTACGGTAGTTACTTGGGCCGGACTTAGTCCCGGTCCCGTCACGGTCAATGATGTGTAAGGCCGGCTGCCTCTGCAGTGCGCCCTTCTACGGACCTCGGGATCCCTGTCCCTGCGAGGTGTGCTGGGCATGAGCATCGCCAGATGCAACCTCCTTGCCCTCACGCTGCTTGTAGCCCTGGTAGTTGCCCTTGGGCTTAGAGTTTCTGGGCATGCATTAGCACGGTGCCCCGGTTTCTGGAAAGTGTAGCAGCGGATCTCCCTTCCTTGGTAATCTGTGCCGGGATGATCCTTGTTGCAGTTTCGGCACACATAGCTGCGGCCATCCGTTTGGTTCTTGCCTTGGCCAAATCCGGAACCTATAGCTTCCAAGTTAGCAAGGTTCGGTATACTTACAATGCTCTACATACGACTAATTCACAAGTGTACTAATTCGGTTTCGGGTTCTTACCCCTGTAGGGCTGAGACCTCAGTGGCTTCGCTGCCACTGGTGCGGTGTAGGCAAGCTGCAATGGCTCAGCTGCCTTGCCCTTCTCAGTATGGGCTGCCGTCTCCGGAGGTGTTCTTCTGGTGGGAATGCTTCCCCTTCTTCTTCTTCCATGGCCTGGCTTGGTTTTGGTCGTCGGAGGTGTTACCCTTGCCGCTCACCTTGCGCTTCAGCGCTTGCTCCTCATCTCTTAGCTGGCAGGTGATCTCAACTCGAGATGCAGCGTGGTAACACTCCTGAAGTACTTAGGCATTAGGTTACACTTACATACGGGAATACTAATTCACATTACTCACTACATTACTCATTTTTACTACTCAAAAACTGTTACAATACAATACACAAACTAACTCAAGGTGAGAGTATTTACCTTGTCTTGCTAGTTTTTCCTTTCTTTCCTTCCCTTCTCTTCCTTTCCTCTTTATTTCTTCTTGTTCTCGGTTTTTTTATTCAAGAAATGGGCAATGCTACAACAACCCATACCAATACACACAACACTTAGCATCCATTTAAAACTAACCCTAGAATCTAGATGTTTTAGGGTTTAGAAATGGGTATTACCTTCCAACCAATGAATGAAGTCCTTGACTAGCAAAAGAGCAAGATTCCTAGCCCACAAGAGAAGCCAAAATCGGCTGGAGCAAGAAGAACCAAGAGTTCAAAAACTGAAAATCCTTATAATGCCAATGAGAGCTAGGAATGAAGGATTTTCGAAATTCTTTTTACCTCAAGATGATAAGGAGGTAAAGGTGCTTCTAATGGTGGACTTGAATCTTCAAATGGGGATACCCATGAAAACGAAAATGAAGCTTTTGGATTTTTGAAAGGAGGGGAGTGTTCTCCTTTGTAAGGGGATTCCAATGGTATGGGTTTTATAATTTTTGGACAAGGTTTGAGCCTTCAAAAATGAGAGAGAATGTGAGTTTTGTGGGGGTTTCTTCAAAACTCCATAGCCATCGCAGGAGGAGGAGAAAAATCAGAAGAAGAGGAAGGTGGGTATGGTGAGAGAGTGAGGGATGGAAGAGAGAGAGAGCCCCTTCTTCTTTTTCTTCTTTTCTACTTATTTCTTTTGTCTTTTAGCTAATAAGAAAACATTAAGAGAGTGAGGGAGGGGAGCTGGCCGGCCCACTCACACACACACCCAGATTTTTACATTTTTATTTGTAAAGTGGACACACTAAGTTTGTTTATTTGCATTCTCACCCCACAACTTCTCGGTTTTGACAGTTTTACTAACCGGAACCCGTTTTCCGGAATTTTCTCGTTTAATTAATTTTATTGGTTCTAAAGCTCCACTAATATTTATTAGTGACTATTTAGTTGACCAAAATTGTTACGAGTCTATTTGACCTGCTTAAAGTCGCGTTTTCCCGGTTTCCTCGAAAAGCGCGCTTTAAGGTTCGTTTATGCTTTTAACCCATTTTAAGAGTCCATTTTCTTCGGGATTTGTTCCCTTATATTTATTTAAGTGTAATTAAGCCTTTGAAAATTATAATTAGCTTAATTAATCACAGTTTTTAATTACGGGGTATTTCAATCTACCCCCCTTAAGGAACTTTGCCCTCAAAGTTGCTCAAGGTTTACGGTTTACTGTTTCTACTCATTTGGCAACCCAATTGCCATAATGCATACTACTACCACCTTACAAGGTGTTCACAATTCTTACACTACCCGCAAACTCAATTCAGATACTATGCACCAACTCAATTCAAATATCATACACAATACTCAATTCATACACAATACTCAATTCAAATTCCATACACAATACTCAATTCATACACAATACTCAATTCAAATACCATACACAATACACCATCCAATTCGCACATTCCACAATACACTTCACAATGTCATTCGTGTCATATACCGTACAACACAATTGCATTACCCATTACACACAAATCATACACATACCATACTCATTGTACTACATACTGAATACTACTAGCACTACGTTGTGCCAAAGAAATACAATTGACACTACATGTGCCAACAAAATACAATTACAATACATACATACTACGCAATGCTAACCCGAAGCAATGTAAAAGCAAAAAGGCTCTACCCTCCTTAAAAGGGGTACGCCCCGTACCCCAGTACTATACGGATACTAGACATCTAGTCTACAAATAGATTCGGGTACTTCGGCTTCATGGCGTCTTCTAATTCCCAAGTCGCTTCCTCGACATCGTGGTTAGACCACAAGACCTTCACCATTCGTACAGATTTATGGCGAGTGTCTCTTGTCTTTGTATCAAGGATTCGCAATGGAGTCTCGACATATATCATCGTCCTCTAGGTCTAGGATAGATGTTCGGGTTCTAATGCATGAGAGGGATCGGCTATGTATTTCTTGAGTTGTGATACATGAAAGACATCATGAACACACCCCAATTCTTCAGGCAATGCTAGCCTATAAGCTACGACTCCAATCCTCTCGGTAATGGTATACGGCCCTACAAATTTTGGGCTCAGCTTGCCCTTTGGCCAAATCGAAAGACGCCCTTCATCGGTGAGACACGCAAGAACACTTGGTCGCCCACGGCGAACTCAAGGTCGCGTCATCGCACATCCGCATAGGATTTCTGTCTATCTTGGGCTGCTTTCATATTTGCTCGGATTTGTTGTACTTCAGCTTGTACTTGTTCCAGATACTCCGGTCCTATGATGACTGCTTCACTAGACTCATCCCAACACAACGGGGTACGGCAAGGTCTACCATACAAAGCTTGGAACGGCGACATCTTAATCGAAGCATGATAGCTATTGTTATACGAAAACTCGATAAGATGAAGCTTATCAATCCAGCTCCCCTGGAAGTCTAAGGCACATGCCCTAAGCATATCCTCTAGTGTTTGGATGGTCCTTTCTGTCTGACCGTCGGTCTGTGGATGGAAGGCGGTGCTAAGTTTCAACTCAGTACCAAGCGCTTCCCGTGTTGCTCTCCAGTATCTCGAAAGAAATCTGGTGTCGCGGTCAGATACAATGGTTTTTGGGACTCCGTGGTGTCAGATGATCTCCTTGTCGAATAGCTCCGCGAGCTTCGCCACCTTCCAGGTGTCTGTGGAGGGTGATTTTTCGGTATGAGGGGGGTCTATCTAAATGGTTCTGACTAAGAAGTCTAGATCCTAGGAATTTGCCATTCTGTGGAGGGTGAAAACCCGTTATTCTGGCATCCCTCAAATACCTACTACATCGTCCGTCTTTCCCAGAAAGCTTATGGGGAATGCTAGTGAGCACTACACCCGCTCTCGATGGGCCCCACGCGGACTTATGCCTCTATAAGGCGGAGTTGACTAGAGTCGCACCTAGTTTGACCTATGATAACTAGGAAGGAAGGAGAAGGGTTCTAAGAACCGTTAATTGACTCTGATGATTTGTTGCCTATGGATTGGACTTATCTGGTCATTTGCAGAGATTCTATATTGGGTTCGCACTGGGTTACACCCCTCAGAAGTGGCAACGACCACGACTTCGGATTGGTGCCCGAGGAAACCTCGGTCTCCAATTGTCAGGATTGCCTTCTTTCAAAACCTTTTTAGAGAGATTCATTTAAAAGCCAAGGATAGGATTAGGACGGGAAGAGAGAAGAAGAGTAGATGAGGCGAGCTTTTCTGCCAAGCTAGCACCAAATAAAAGGGTTGACAGGTTGGGAGTTGGAGAATAGAAGATCGAGGAAAGGTGCAAATGTTAAATGGATGAAGAAGACCAGAAGTCCAGAGATATGTGAGTCGGAAGAGTTTTGGGTGTTTAGTGAGGTATGAGTGGGAAAAGGGTTTTTGATTGGAATGGGGTCGTGCCCTAGATGGGCTGCCTACGTACTCAATTCCCCGTTGAGATTAGACCTTGCGTAGTTCATGGTTTTTTTTGAGGTATTTAAGAGGTTAGTCTGTGAGACGCTCGGGTCTATGAGACACTTGAAACCTTGAGACGTCGAAGTCTGTGAGACGCTCGAATCTATGGGACGCTCGGGTCTGTGAGATGTTCAGGTCTGTGAGACATTTGAATCATTGGAATGACAAAGTCTGTGAGACGCTCGAGTCTGTGAGACATTAGAAGTTTGGAAGAAGTCAAGATTCAAGAGATGTTTCGAGTTTGGAATGATTTGAGTTTGGATAACGATTTGAGTTTGGATAATGATTTGAGTGTGTGAGGCAATTGAAGTTTGAGTAGAGATCCCGGGTTTTTCGGATTTGAGAATATAAAAGGGTTGATGTTTTGGGATATTTCGAATCTAGATTGAGATGATGGTGGACTGAATTGTTTGGAGGAATGATTGTCAAAACTGTCTCTCTTAAAGTTTCAAAATCGAAAATCATGTTTGTTGCAAAAGGGCGGATAATCCCGAGGGATTACCCTATGTACCCCCTCGAACACGGCACTTAATTAATGGTAAGTGCTGAGGCTCGAAAGATGGGGCAATGTATTTATGTCGAAAAATAGGATTCAGAGAGAAAACACCATGAATGAGATGTTCTCGGGCGAACCAAGATAACGTCTCTAACTCCCGGGTTTTAAAACGTTAAAAACCGAAAACATTGAAATCGAACGGAAGGGAGTTAGGCGATTCTAAAATCCCGGCTGCAACTAGGAAGGTCGTTACTTCCCTAGCACCCCGCCTTGTAAAAATCTAGGCTGCAATTAGGGGATGTTTGTCACCCTAATGCCCCCGCCTAAAGAAGTCCGGACTGCGACAAGGGAGGTTATAACCCCAGTGCCCCGCCTCGGATTTTATTTTAGAAGAGAGACAAGCGATGTCTAACTAGGAAGAAAACGTTTTGAAGATGTTAGACATCTCCTGTTCCCTGAAAAACGGTTTAGTTTTGAGTTTGAAATTTTAGTTGGAAAACTTTTGAAGTTGTTCGGAATTCTCTGTAAAGAAACACTGATTTTGAGAAATGTTTTTAGGAGAAAACTTTCTGTATATGTGAGAAGAACTTTCTGCATTTGAGAAGAGTTTTCTGTAATGTGAGAAGAGTTTTTCCTTTTAAAAAATCCACAAAATGGTTTCTTTTAAATCTGAAGATCTTGACAAAACTTGGATAAAATGATGGTTTGAAATTCTTTTTTTTTTTTTTTTTTAGAATTTTGAGTTTGAAAGGAATTTACAAGTTGAGTGTGAGTTGGATTGGGTTAGAATTGAACTTGGGTTTGGCATTGAGTTGATTTGAATTTTGGATTTGTTTGGGCCAAGATTAAAAAATGGGCCGGGTTGGATTGATCGAGTCGAATTGGGGGTCGGATTGGGCCTAATGTTGAGCATTTGGGTCGAGTGGGCCTTGATTGGGCTTGTGGGTCAAGTTGGGCCTTGGTTGGGCTTTTGGGCCGAGTTGAACTTTATTTGATGTTTTGGGCCAGATTGGGCCTTGTTTGAGGTTTTGGGCCGGATTGGGCCTGGATAGGATATGGGCCAGGTTGTTGGGCCATAGTGGGTTTAGGCCCAAATTGGGTTTGGATTAAGTTGGGTTGAAAATTGGACCTTATTTGGAGTTGAGCCAAAGATTGGGCCTCATTGGCTTTTGATTTCGATTTGGGCCTTTGATTCGAAATGGTTTGAATGAGGTCTTTAGAAAATAGGCCAAAGATGGGATTTTCAATTTGGACTGATTTTTGGATTTTTGATTTGGGCCAAAGTAGGCTTTTGATTTGTGGGCTTGATTTGGGCCTTATTGACTTGGGCTGAAAATTTGTTTTTGGACTGATTTGTGAGATATTAACAAGTGGGAGAAATTGATTTATTGGTTTGTTTATCAACTCTTGATTAGGGGTGTGCTGAAGGCAAAGGAGGATTCCACCCACATAAAACGAATGAGAGATCCGCTAGGCATGGGTGGTTTCACATCCCAAACCCTCCTAAAATAGCCTTAAGGGCTTGTTTTTAAAGTTTTTGTTCTTATAAATATAAGGGTGGTTGTGGTATTTTCTGAAGCTATAAGAACTATTGCCCCACGAAACGAATGAGAGACCCGTTAGGTGTGGGGTGATAGTGCATCCCAAGCTTTTCTATCAATGAAAGGGTCCTAGTGGGCAATAACTAGGGCTTTAAATAAGTATTAGAAATAGCAAAGCGAGATTAAACAATTTGCAATAAATGATGGCAAAAAGATGTATGTGCAATGAAGAAATACGACAAAAGCAAATCACCATGGTAAATAACAAGTCAAATCGATGGAGATTGCCATAGCCAAATGAACTAATGAGTTCCAAAGATTAACAGTCAATGTTACTGATGTCAAAAGTGCATCACAACTAAACCGAGTTGCTAGTTTGTTCTTTTTCACTTCTACGCTTTTGATTTAGAGATTGAGTACCAAGAATGAGAGTCACATCTGCATGAATAAGCTGGGAAATCGATATCTCCTATTGAGTAAGCTACGCAGCCCAATTTAAACAGAAGAGAAGCCATATTTTTTTGCCTAGGTTAGCATATTAACACATGGACATATTCGTGCAGCACTGCCGAAATAGAGAGCACAGGAGACAATACCACACATTCTTCGTACACGATCATGCATTTAGACTGGAGGAATTAATGGAAATTTTCGGGTTAAGAGAAAATACCGAAGAGGAAGATGATTGCTCTCTGCAAAGTAGAAAACCATGAAATTAAAGGACACATGATATGAACATAATTTGTTAGTAATATGCACAATGGACAGAAACAAAAGAAGCGGAGGAGCGGGTCACAATCATACTCGCATCAGCCAGGGTATACTGTGAATCTCTACACAGGAGGAGAACCACAATGTCAGTAAAAAGAAAAGAACGTGTAGCAAGGTACTGATTCAAACCGACCACAAGTGAAACTAGACAGAGAGTTCCAAATGATCAGGTGGGTAATGCGCAACCCTTACCCATGGACAAATCAAACTTGGTGAGCTAACGTCCGGGCTACTAATTGGGTTATGGAAACAATAAATCGTTTCTGCTAGTTCTCCCTATTTATTCCCTTCAGATGCCACATCATTACTCTCACTTGCTACTTACTTCCCTCATTTAGCCCAAGCATCAAAACATAAGATTCAAGACTCAAATGTCTTCGACTTGGAGGCATAATTACATGGAACATAATTAACATACGAGCATGACCAGACTGGATGATTAGCAGGGGGCAGAAAACAAACCTTATTTCCATGAACAAGGCGGAACACATTATCTGCAGTCTTGACGGTATTCAGGAAAACACTACCGAAAGCATGAAACATGAACAATAGTACATAACATCTGTCATACATGGCCACAAATTGATCAAGCAGTTAACAGAACGCTCGGGTAAGAGAAAAATACCAGAGGAGAAGCACAGGTGGCTACCTGCAAGGAATAAAACTATGAAATACACAGAGTATATGATGGTCGCCGAACTTGTTAGTGAGTTAGAATAAACGTGGGATAAAGAAACAACAGAAAAGGGAGACGAGCAAGCCACGAGCAGGCTTGGTGCTGGCAGTAGCGTGCTCCCTGGATGAATTACATTGTTAAAGACCAGCAGATGAGTAATCGGCGAACTCCTCGTAAGGTGATAGCTACACGGCACCAATTAAACAGTCAGAAAAGAGGTTAGTGTAGTCTGTACAAGTGATTGAAATAACAGCAAGTGCAAGCAGAGCAGAGGGGATAGAAATCCTGCCAACACCAACAGCAACCCAGCTCGGGTTGATTCCGTAGAGAGAATTCGAATCGTTTTGGACAGAGCCAAACGAAGCCAAACAGAAGCGAGAGTGACAATCGTGTCATCCAAAACCGAATACCCACAGAGCAAAAACTTCACGTTCACACATCGTGCGCGAACAAACTCAATAATTATGACGGGCCGTGAATTGATAGAACCAAAGAGAGCTTCACAAACGGATACCAATTTCGTGAGTGTGGATATGTGATTTTCCGGTACGGGTTTGGAGATCCAAGAGCGCAGGAGAGTTTTGGGTTAGCCAATTGGATTACAAAATACCGATGGTGAAGAGATTGAAGAGTGATGGAGAGCAGTATGTTCTTTGTTATCGATCTTGAGGGCGCAGGAAGGATGGAGGTGAGTGAGGGAGATGCCATGGGCGATGGTTTTCCGACGAAAACGAAAAAGGTAGGTAGTGCTGGTGGGTCGGGAATCTCCAGCTGAGTGTGTGTGTGGTGGTATCTCTTTTGAGGAAGATGAAGAATGTAAGTGGCGTCGGTGGCGAAGGTGGAAGTATGCTTCGAAGATGACGGAAGCTTTCTTTGGTTTGAGCTCGTCCAGGAAAGAAGGCAGTCGACGAGTCTCCGGTGAGAAGCGTTAATGGAGGAAGAAGGGCATGCGGATGGATGAGGTGACAGTCGGAGAGGGTGGTGGTGAGTTTCGGGCGTCGGATTAGTCGCACTCATGGTGGTTCTTTGGTGAGGAGAAGGTTATTCTTCTGGTCCTTTTTTTTGTGTTCTTCTGGTCCGAATCGAGAGAAGAGAACGGGAGAGGCGGATGAAGAAGGATTGCTGAAGAAGGAGAGGTAGGGGATGAAAGTGTTGGTTTCGAAATGAAGAAGATCCATCGGAGAAGTGAAGAAAACGATGGAAGAAGAAAAAAATCAGACGCCCCCGAAAGATGAAGGCGAGATCCATTTTTAAGGGAGGTTCGCCACCTTCAAGCTTCTACCGAGGAAGCGTGCAGAGAGTGTCGGGGGCAATCGGCTCCTTCAAGAATTCAACCCCATACTGCAGTGTTTTCATCGGTCTTCCAAAAAACATGCCCCATACTTTGTGTTATGGGCTTTATTAGAGGCAATAGGATAATAAAAATCGAGTCCAAGTTGGATGTGCTGCGTTTGGGCTGGGGAGAAAAGAAAAACAAGACCGAAAAAATACCAAAGAAACTTGTCCCAGCCAAGTTTCGAACTTAGGTTTTCAAGCACTGTCCATCACACCTTGACCACTTGAGCTGTGGCGAATTTGATAAGTAAAAGTGAAGAAATAAAATAAGAACCATGTTGCAAGCTGAGGTAAAATTAAGAAGACACTTTTCGATCATGCCAGGAATCGAACCCAAAACAAATGGGTTGTATAGCAAGTACCTTTACCAGTTACGCTGGGTCGAATTTCAACATTTCATGGGAGAAATAATACAAGAGCCTTAATTTCAACTGGATAATTCTTCTAAAAACGTTACGAGCTTAAAAGAAAGTATACAAGGAAAAAAGAGAAGACTAATCTAATGGCATGAAATTATGGAATGTAAATAATAAGATAAGTAAATAAAACAAAATGAATGGGTTTAAAACCGCATTATTGTTTGAAAATTCATTTTTGGAAAATCGTGTTTTTATGAAATGCTTTGAAAAAGTTTATAAAATGACGGTTTCGTTATGGCACGCACGCTAATATGTTTTGAAAAGAAAGGCGACGACCCCCCTTATTATTTTGAAATTTGCTTTATGGGGTGAGAATTTTTGGTGTCTACAGATGGCTCCCCTTGATTCAATTCTGCAAACCATTGCAGGATTGGATCAAGGTTGACGGGACGCCAAAAATTCTCACAATGGTTTAGTGGTGCATAGGGATGCGACCGTGAGTGTATGAATGTGATTGAAAGTACGAGGACTTATGACGAGCCTCAGTTAGACCTCTTGACGTCTAACTCTAGGACTTATGATGAGCCTAGGATACTAACAATAGGGTTGATTTAGGGTGCACGAGGACTTAGGAGTGCCTCAAACTGGACCTCTTGATATCCAGTCCTAGGGCTTATGACGGGCCTAGAATGCGATTGAGAGTACGAGGACTTAGGAGTGCCTCAACTAGACCTCTTGATATCTAGCTATAGGACTTATGACGAGCCTATAATACAAACAATCCGATTTGGTTTTAAGGTGCACGAGGGCTTAGGAGTGCCTCAACTGGACCTCTGATATCCAGTCCTAGGGCTTAGGATGAGCCTAGAATGCGATTGAAAGTATCACACTAGTAGCGCAATAGCTGTCTAGGGGTGTAAAATGTAAAGTCGACCGCACTAGTAGCGCAAATAGCTGTCCAGTGGGTGTAAAATGAAAAGTCGACCGCACTAGTAGCGCAATAGCTGTCTAGTGGGTGTAAAATGAAAAGTCGACCGCACTAGTAGCGCATAGCTGTCTAGTGGGTGTAAAATGAAAAGTCGACCGCACTAGTAGCGCAATAGCTGTCTAGTGGGTGTAAAATGAAAAGTCGACCGCACTAGTAGCGCAATAGCTGTCTAGTGGGTGTAAAATGAAAAGTCGACCGCACTAGTAGCGCAATAGCTGTCTAGTGGGTGTAAAATGAAAAGTCGACCGCACTAGTAGCGCAATAGCTGTCTAGTGGGTGTAAAATGAAAAGTCGACCGCACTAGTAGCGCAATAGCTGTCTAGTGGGTGTAAAATGAAAAGTCGACCGCACTAGTAGCGCAATAGCTGTCTAGTGGGTGTAAAATGAAAAGTCGACCGCACTAGTAGCGCAATAGCTGTCTAGCGGGTGTAAAAATGATAGGACCGTACTAGTAGCGTAATAGCTGCCTAGCAGGCGGATGTGAAACGATTTCGCACTAGTAGCGTAATAGCTGCCTAGCGGAGGAAATGTGGGACCGTACTAGTAGCGTAATAGCTGCCTAGCAGGTGGATATGAAACGATTTCACACTAGTAGCGTAATAGCTTGCCTAGTGGAGGAAAAGTGGTGGGACCGTACTAGTAGCGTAATAGCTGCTTAGCAGGTTGTGAGTATGCATTTGATTGTGAATGAACTTTCTTGGTACATGCGAATGATCTGCGATGTAAGGTGTTCAAGAATAGATTTTTTTGTTTTTTTTTTTGTTTTTGTGAGCTGATGGCTCTAGATTTGCTTCAAAGCTTCGGGATGGCTCCAGCATGCGTTGATGGCTTTGGTATGCGCGAATGGCTCCAGTATGTTCAGATGGCTCCGGTGCGGTCGGATGGCTCTGACATGATTCATGATCCCACCATTATGAGCAACGACTCTGGGATGGTTGGTGGATTTCGATTTAGATTGCATTTCGAGTCGAGTGGTGGGTCGATATGATTTGTGTACTTTGATGTGGTCGACAGTTTTTTTTTTTTTGGCTTTGGTATGGTCAGTTACGGCTTCAGATTCCTAGAGATGGCTTCGGGATAGCTCGGGATGGCTTCATTGGTGATGGCGAGGAAGTAAGGAAAACTTTCGCCTGCGAGGTGGTCGCGCCCTGGGCGGGCTGCCTACGTACTCAATTTCGTATTGAGATCAGACCATACGTAGTTCGATCCTTTGTGGGCGAGGCTTTGGTGAGGAAATGATTCCTGTGTAGCCTTAGGGATGGTCTCAATGTTTGAGGATGGCTCCCGCATGGCTCCAACTTGGCTTTGGGAGTGGCACCGACGAGGCTCGAGTATGACAATGAATAACTTTGGGATTTTCTTTATGTGGCTTCGGATGGCTCTCGTTTGGTTTGATATAGCTCGAAGATAGCCCAGGATGACTCCAAGATGGTTCGATCTAACTTGATGATGGCCCGGGATGGATCTAGTTGACATCTTTTGATCAAAAGTTACGCTTCAACAACTGCAACTGAAGTCGACTTTCTGCAAGACTAGGCAGAGTTCTTACCAGTCGGATGTTGATGATGAAATGATTATGGTGCATGCAAATATTAAATGCTAGACACGATGCAAAATGCATATGCAGTTTTTTTTTTTTGGAGAGAAAGTATAGTCCTATCTTTATTAATATGAGGTTTACGAATATAAGACATCTTCAATTTGATCTTGAGTGATTGTTGAGCTAGAATGCGTGAATCACTTTCCTCTCACGGAGGGATATGGGTCAATCTTTCATGAGTATGACGGTGTGTGCAAAATGTGTGATGATGCTCGATGCTTGGCAGAGTATTTACCTTAGAATTTCATTTTGAGGTTATGGACCTTCCATTCCTCACAAATTCCTCACCTGCAACAGGGTAGGCTGTTTATGATTTGGTGGTTGAATCGAAGAGTCACTCGCACTCTAAAGACCTTCTGAGATAAGGTCACACTCATTCGCTCATGGTCCCTTTGGTATGATGGGACATGTTGATAGCAAGTACGAAGCTTATGATTCATGCTTCAGATCCGATACTTTCAGTTAACGCTCATTGACTTACGAGTCAGAGGTCTTTTATCGGGTTATAACGGGGCTGAGGGGTATGATGTATGTCACACGGGACTGGAGGATTTATTTGGGAATTGTGGAGCTTTTGTGCAAATTAGGATGTGTTTCACCTTTGCCATGGATGAAATGATTAGACAGGTTTCGATAACCTTTTATTGGTTTCTTCGGGACATCATTGGTCCTTTCGATTTGGATTTCTCCTTTTGTCTCTTCTGGTGTACGGTTCGAACTTTCTTCTCATTTTTTGGCTCATCGACTTTCTCAAGCGTTCTTCGCCTTTCATTTGGCTTTCAGCTTTGGAGCTGCATTGGCTCATTGATCTTCTTGGACAATTTTGATGTTCTTTTTTGGTGTTTGGCTTTGGAGTTGCATTGACTCACTGATTTCTTCAAGCATTTCATTTGTTGTTTTTGTGAAGATGGTGGGGGGAGAGGCCATGGCTCCGGCTCCTTCGAGATCCTCTATTGCAAGGGTAGGTATGTATATGTGGGGTGGCATGTTGTGGAGTTTTTTTTTATTTTGAAGAAAGAGTTTTTTTATGAAAGGCTCAGCGGGGCTCACTAAGGGATTATGTACAAGGCAGTCAAAGCTTTTTTGGTTTTGTGGAGATTTTTATTCCTAAGTGTCTCGTCATTCTCATTAGTCAATAATTGTTTTCTTACTATTCTCGAATCTTTGCATGAACCACAGTTCGTATCTTGCTATCGACATTGATCTCACTCTAAATTATGCCTCTCCATGCTGAAGGAAAGCACAAGTCGCTCATGGTTTACCTTGATTGGCTCTCCTACCTTCCCTCGTCGCTCAGTGGATGGTCCAATATCCTCATTCAGAATTCAAGGGAAAATACCGCTCTTCGCACACTACTCACTTGGTTTGTGGTGCTGATTTTGATGAGACCCTTGTGTTCATTGATGGGTCGAGAGTTACGTGGTTCACGCGCTCTATTCAAGCAATCAATCAAGATTTCGCCAAAGACGTCGTTTCGATACGGGAGTATGCAAATGCAACGATCTACCATGCAATATGTTGTGATAATATGGAGTACTATGTATAGGATGTGTCAAATGCTGAAAATGATGAATGAAGATGGTTGACTTCAAGTTTTGACTAAATGTTTGTTTTTTTTTTGTTTTTTTTTTGGATGAATGCATGCGTGTAAGGCTACACCTAGTCTCGCTTGAGTCGGCTCTAGTTGATGGTCCATGAAATTCATCCCGTCAGTGTCGGTCTTGGATATGGTCTAACAGTTGGGGTTGTTGTCTAAGAAGTAACTCTCGAGCGAGGTCGGGTTGGTGATTGGCTCTGGATTTGGATTTTAGGAGAGTGACAACCCGCATGGTAGCCACCCCACGATATGGAAACGACTGCACTCTTCTTCTTCTTCTTCTTCTTCTTCTTTTTTCAATCATTCTGGTCACTGGTGCCCATGGTGATTCTGGGTTTGGAAAAGGCTCAAACTCTTTGGTGTTCTTCACCATCCTATTGAAGATTAGTTTGGAGGTTGAGATATGGGATGAAGGCTAGTGTGTGGCAAGTGACGACAAGACATGTGAGTGCGTGATGCTCATGAGTGTGGACGAGATTCATGTATTGCTGATGATTTGGACTGAGTGTAAGTGCATGTGACCTTTTTGTCATGAATGCAATGCATTTTTTGTCTTGCGCTCGGTTGTATTTGTTGACATTGTTTATTTAGGGGATGCCTCCTGTAGATACCGTGAGTTTTCACCCCATAAAGCAAATTTGATGAATGACATATAACTGTGAGGGGTCGTCCTTTATTCACTTTTTTTTTATTATACGTGCACGCCAAAAGAAACCAAGTTTTAGAAAACAATTTTAAAACGCGTGTTTTCAAAGTGGTGGATTTTCTCGATATGAATTATGACGCTCGGTCGTTCGCAAATAAAATAGGGAGTGGGGAACCCTATACACATTGATCTAAACAACTCGAAGGGAATGTATAAACCTATACATGTAATCTATTGAGAAATGGACAAGAGAGAAAAGAATCATAGGGAAAACCTATACATCATCAATTCTAAAAGGTCATTAAAAGGGGGGATTTTTGAGCTAAACTTCTGCTGAACTCTTCTGGTCCATCTTCATGCTTCTGGTTGATTGCTCGCTCGTCTTTGGGCTCTTGCCGGCTGCTCGCTCGTCTTTGGGCCCAAGGTTGGTTGCACGCTCGTCTTCGGGCTTTAGCAACAAAGTGGCACTGCTATCAAGCAATACGGATTGGTGTTCTTCTGGTTCTGAGCAATTTGGAACTCGAACGGCTGGTGTTAGTCTTCACATTGTCCGACTCGGGTTGGTGATCCTCTGATTTTCGGTTTGAACCGCTGTTGTCGATCTTGATGCGCTCCATCTGCTCCGAGAGGAAAATGAGGGGCGTTTTTTGAGAAAGAAAAGGTGAATGATCGAGCACAAAATCATTGTGAAAATCCACCACTTTTGTGAAAACACGAAATGACTAGTACGCTCCACGGTAATGGCCGCTGCTCTTGAAGGTGGGATGAACTTCAAAAATAGCGGGTCACAACATGGGGACTAAATCATTTATTTTGAAATACGTTTACGAAAAACAAACAATTTTGAAAGAATGTTGGTGAAGAATGTTGTTTGAAATTCATTTGTAGAAAGTAGGTTTTCGAAATCAATTTTTTGGAAATTGTTTCGGAAATAGCATTTTAGTGAAATAAACTTTTTAAAGGAGAATTGACAAATTTTGAAAACCCCATTTATGAGTAAATATTTTGTGGGACTTTAAATTAAACGAGCTCGCAAAACAGCTTTTAGGGACATGTAAACGAGAATTCTGAACATTTTAAACGGATTGGTTTGAAAGAGTGGTTTGCACACATGTATAGCATAAAGTAAATCGTGGCTATATTTGATGTGAAGCTGTAAGTGTTAATGTTGGGATAATCACTTTCCAGGTCAATTATGACTCCGTCTCACCGGGGGAACCGTCGTCCCTTCACTGTCATCTCTCGGGATTTTCTCTGCTATGCCCCTTGCGAGGCACGTTATCAAGAAAGTCCGGAGTGCTTAAGTTCGAAAGGTCAGGATACCCGAAGCGATAAGGAAACATACGCCACGGCCAGTGATGATCCGACAACACCCCACTTTTCGGGAAACTCGGGGAAGTACTGCATGGGAACGGGTCTCTCGTCATCTGCACGGTCAGGTGCGTCTAAAGTCCAAATTATTCACTGACTACGTTGTGCCATGTATGGGTATCCGGTAAATACGGGATCCTCTATGGACGTGTAGCGTGACATTGGGCTTTAGAGACACCCGTGGTGCAGAGGAACAATGGAGAACTGAGCCCATGCAATCTTCAAGGTAAGGCAAAAGGGTGGTCAGACAGGCGGCATACAAGAGGGTGACTACCCATAAACCCGTCTTAGACACTGGATAAGGCAGCTGGACACTGAAGGCTCATGGCTCACTATATGCTGGCTTTGACTCGGGTAATGGAGGATATTTGGATCATGAGCTTCAAAGCGTTAGTCGGAGACCATACCGCCTCGTGGGTTTGTTCACTGAGAGAGTGACCCAGCTCATGGGGAATCAACCGTGGACCGGTTGGGGATCCCGTGACATCGTGGATAAAACGGGTGACACAGAGGAATGCATGTCCTAAGCTACCCACCCAATGCACCCCACAATCATATAGCATATAAATAAAGCCGAGAAGTTAGCACCAACCTAATTACTAAGTGTTTTATCTTGAGATTAGTGATTCCAAATTGGTTGTTTATTAACCTAAAGGGAAGTTAGCTTCATTCACACCTAAGTGTCTCTTTCTAAGTGTGAGCTAGTTATTAACCCAATTGTTGTAATTGTTTGTTGAGGATCTAATAAATCCTATCTGTCCTCATCAGATACACACTCAAAGTGTGGAGTAGAATAATCCTATAGGCTTTGAAAAGAATCTCTTCAAGGTCTTGAAAGAAGTGGAAAATCCTGACAATTTTGAATGGAGTTCAGTCTTCCTTGAGTGTGAGAAAAACTTACTCAAGTTCTCCCCAGCAGAGTCGCCATTCTGTGGAGGGTGATTTTTCGGTATGAGGGGGGTCTATCTAAATGGTTCTGACTAAGAAGTCTAGATCCTAGGAATTTGCCATTCTGTGGAGGGTGAAAAACCCGTTATTATGGCATCCCTCAAATACCTACTACATCGTCCGTCTTTCCCAGAAAGCTTATGGGGAATGCTAGTGAGCACTACACCCGCTCTCGATGGGCCCCACGGACTTATGCCTCTATAAGGCGGAGTTGACTAGAGTCGCCACCTAGTTTGACCTATGATAACTAGGAAGGAAGGAGAAGGGTTCTAAGAACCGTTAATTGACTCTGATGATTTGTTGCCTATGGATTGGACTTATCTGGTCATTTGCAGAGATTCTATATTGGGTTCGCACTGGGTTACACCCCTCAGAAGTGGCAACGACCACGACTTCGGATTGGTGCCCGAGGAAACCTCGGTCTCCAATTGTCAGGATTGCCTTCTTTCAAAACCTTTTTAGAGAGATTCATTTAAAAGCCAAGGATATTAGGACGGGAAGAGAGAAGAAGAGTAGATGAGGCGAGCTTTTCTGCCAAGCTAGCACCAAATAAAAGGGTTGACAGGTTGGGAGTTGGAGAATAGAAGATCGAGGAAAGGTGCAAATGTTAAATGGATGAAGAAGACCAGAAGTCCAGAGATATGTGAGTCGGAAGAGTTTTGGGTGTTTAGTGAGGTATGAGTGGGAAAAGGGTTTTTTGATTGGAATGGGGTCGTGCCCTAGATGGGCTGCCTACGTACTCAATTCCCCGTTGAGATTAGACCTTGCGTAGTTCATGGTTTTTTTTGAGGTATTTAAGAGGTTAGTCTGTGAGACGCTCGGGTTTATGAGACACTTGAAACCTTGAGACGTCGAAGTCTGTGAGACGCTCGAATCTATGGGACGCTCGGGTCTGTGAGATGTTCAGGTCTGTGAGACATTTGAATCATTGGAATGACAAAGTCTGTGAGACGCTCGAGTCTGTGAGACATTAGAAGTTTGGAAGAAGTCAAGATTCAAGAGATGTTTCGAGTTTGGAATGATTTGAGTTTGGATAACGATTTGAGTTTGGATAATGATTTGAGTGTGTGAGGCAATTGAAGTTTGAGTAGAGATCCCGGGTTTTTCGGATTTGAGAATATAAAAGGGTTGATGTTTTGGGATATTTCGAATCTAGATTGAGATGATGGTGGACTGAATTGTTTGGAGGAATGATTGTCAAAACTGTCTCTCTTAAAGTTTCAAAATCGAAAATCATGTTTGTTGCAAAAGGGCGGATAATCCCGAGGGATTACCCTATGTACCCCCTCGAACACGACACTTAATTAATGGTAAGTGCTGAGGCTCGAAAGATGGGGCAATGTATTTATGTCGAAAAATAGGATTCAGAGAGAAACACCATGAATGAGATGTTCTCGGGCGAACCAAGATAACGTCTCTAACTCCCGGGTTTTAAAACGTTAAAAACCGAAAACATTGAAATCGAACGGAAGGGAGTTAGGCGATTCTAAAATCCCGGCTGCAACTAGGAAGGTCGTTACTTCCCTAGCACCCCGCCTTGTAAAAATCTAGGCTGCAATTAGGGGATGTTTGTCACCCTAATGCCCCGCCTAAAGAAGTCCGGACTGCGACAAGGGAGGTTATAACCCCAGTGCCCCGCCTCGGATTTTTATTTTAGAAGAGAGACAAGCGATGTCTAACTAGGAAGAAAACGTTTTGAAGATGTTAGACATCTCCTGTTCCCTGAAAAACGGTTTAGTTTTGAGTTTGAAATTTTAGTTGGAAAACTTTTGAAGTTGTTCGGAATTCTCTGTAAAGAAACACTGATTTTGAGAAATGTTTTTAGGAGAAAACTTTCTGTATATGTGAGAAGAACTTTCTGCATTTGAGAAGAGTTTTCTGTAATGTGAGAAGAGTTTTTCCTTTTAAAAAATCCACAAAATGGTTTCTTTTAAATCTGAAGATCTTGACAAAACTTGGATAAAATGATGGTTTGAAATTCTTTTTTTTTTTTTTTTTTAGAATTTTGAGTTTGAAAGGAATTTACAAGTTGAGTGTGAGTTGGATTGGGTTAGAATTGAACTTGGGTTTGGCATTGAGTTGATTTGAATTTTGGATTTGTTTGGGCCAAGATTAAAAAATGGGCCGGGTTGGATTGATCGAGTCGAATTGGCCGGGTCGGATTGGGCCTAATGTTGAGCATTTGGGTCGAGTGGGCCTTGATTGGGCTTGTGGGTCAAGTTGGGCCTTGGTTGGGCTTTTGGGCCGAGTTGAACTTTATTTGATGTTTTGGGCCAGATTGGGCCTTGTTTGAGGTTTTGGGCCGGATTGGGCCTGGATAGGATATGGGCCAGGTTGTTGGGCCATAGTGGGTTTAGGCCCAAATTGGGTTTGGATTAAGTTGGGTTGAAAATTGGACCTTATTTGGAGTTGAGCCAAAGATTGGGCCTCATTGGCTTTTGATTTCGATTTGGGCCTTTGATTCGAAATGGTTTGAATGAGGTCTTTAGAAAATAGGCCAAAGATGGGATTTTCAATTTGGACTGATTTTTGGATTTTGATTTGGGCCAAAGTAGGCTTTTGATTTGTGGGCTTGATTTGGGCCTTATTGACTTGGGCTGAAAATTTGTTTTTGGACTGATTTGTGAGATATTAACAAGTGGGAGAAATTGATTTATTGGTTTGTTTATCAACTCTTGATTAGGGGTGTGCTGAAGGCAAAGGAGGATTCCACCCACATAAAACGAATGAGAGATCCGCTAGGCATGGGGTGGTTTCACATCCCAAACCCTCCTAAAATAGCCTTAAGGGCTTGTTTTTAAAGTTTTTGTTCTTATAAATATAAGGGTGGTTGTGGTATTTTCTGAAGCTATAAGAGACTATTGCCCCACGAAACGAATGAGAGACCCGTTAGGTGTGGGGTGATAGTGCATCCCAAGCTTTTCTATCAATGAAAGGGTCCTAGTGGGCAATAACTAGGGCTTTAAATAAGTATTAGAAATAGCAAAGCGAGATTAAACAATTTGCAATAAATGATGGCAAAAAGATGTATGTGCAATGAAGAAATACGACAAAAGCAAATCACCATGGTAAATAACAAGTCAAATCGATGGAGATTGCCATAGCCAAATGAACTAATGAGTTCCAAAGATTAACAGTCAATGTTACTGATGTCAAAAGTGCATCACAACTAAACCGAGTTGCTAGTTTGTTCTTTTTCACTTCTACGCTTTTGATTTAGAGATTGAGTACCAAGAATGAGAGTCACATCTGCATGAATAAGCTGGGAAATCGATATCTCCTATTGAGTAAGCTACGCAGCCCAATTTAAACAGAAGAGAAGCCATATTTTTTTGCCTAGGTTAGCATATTAACAGACATGGACATATTCGTGCAGCACTGCCGAAATAGAGAGCACAGGAGACAATACCACACATTCTTCGTACACGATCATGCATTTAGACTGGAGGAATTAATGGAAATTTTCGGGTTAAGAGAAAATACCGAAGAGGAAGATGATTGCTCTCTGCAAAGTAGAAAACCATGAAATTAAAGGACACATGATATGAACATAAATTTGTTAGTAATATGCACAATGGACAGAAACAAAAGAAGCGGAGGAGCGGGTCACAATCATACTCGCATCAGCCAGGGTATACTGTGAATCTCTACACAGGAGGAGAACCACAATGTCAGTAAAAAGAAAAGAACGTGTAGCAAGGTACTGATTCAAACCGACCACAAGTGAAACTAGACAGAGAGTTCCAAATGATCAGGTGGGTAATGCGCAACCCTTACCCATGGACAAATCAAACTTGGTGAGCTAACGTCCGGGCTACTAATTGGGTTATGGAAACAATAAATCGTTTCTGCTAGTTCTCCCTATTTATTTCCCTTCAGACTGCCACATCATTACTCTCACTTGCTACTTACTTCCCTCATTTATCCCAAGCATCAAACAATAAGATTCAAGACTCAAATGTCTTCGACTTGGAGGCATAATTACAGGGAACAATAATTAACATACGAGCATGACCAGACTGGAAGATTAGCAGGGCAGAAAACAAACCTTATTTCCATGAACAAGGGAACACATTATCTGCAGTCTTGACGGTATTCAGGAAAACACTACCGAAAGCATAGAACATGAACAATAGTACATAACATCTGTCATACATGGCCACGAATTGATCACAAGCAGTTAACAGAACGCTCGGGTTAAGAGAAAATACCAGAGGAGAAGACAGTGGCTACCTGCAAGGAATAAACTATGAAATACACAGAGTATATGATGGTCGCGAACTTGTTAGTGAGTTAGGAATAAACGTGGGATAAAAGAAACAACAGAAAAGGGAGACGAGCAAGCCACGAGCAGGCTTGGTGCTGGCAGTAGCGTGCTCCCTGGATGAATTTACATTGTTAAAGACAGCAGATGAGTAATCGAGAACTCCTCGTAAGGTGATAGCTACACGGCACCAATTAAACAGTCAGAAAAGAGGTTAGGTTAGTCTGTACAAGTGATTGAAATATACAGAAAGTGCAAGCAGAGCAGAGGGGATAGAAATCCTGCAACACCAACAGCAACCCATCTCGGGTTGATTCCCGTAGAGATTTCGAATTCGTTTTGGACAGAGCCAAACGAAGCCAAACAGAAGCGAGTGACAATCGTGTCATCCAAAACCCGAATACCCACAGAGCAAAACATTCACGTTCACACATCGTGCGAACAAACTCAAATAATTATGATGGGCCGTGAATTGATAGAACCAAAGAGAGCTTCACAAACGGATACCAATTTCGTGAGTGTGGATATGTGATTTTCCGGTACGGGTTTGGAGATCCAAGAGCGCAGGAGAGTTTTGGGTTAGCCAATTGGATTACAAAATACCGATGGTGAAGAGATTGAAGAGTGATGGAGAGCAGTATGTTCTTTGTTATCGATCTTGAGGGCGCAGAAGGATGGAGGTGAGTGAGGGAGATGCCATGGGCGATGGTTTTCCGACGAAAACGAAAAAGGTAGGTAGTGCTGGTGGGTCGGGAATCTCCAGCTGAGGTGTGTGTGGTATCTTTTGAGGAAGATGAAGAATGTAAGTGGCGTCGGTGGCGAAGGTGGAAGTATGCTTCGAAGATGACGGAAGCTTTCTTTGGTTTGAGTGTCCAGGAAGAAGAAGGCAGTCGACGAGTCTCCGGTGAGAAGCGTATGAATGGAGGAAGAAGGGCATGCGGATGGAGGTGACAGTCGGAGAGGGTGGTGGTGAGTTTCGGGCGTCGGATTAGTCGCATCATGGTGGTTCTTTGGTGAGGAGAAGGTTATTCTTCTGGTCCTTTTTTTTGTGTTCTTCTGGTCCGAATCGAGAAGAAGAGAACGGGAGAGGCGGATGAGAAGGATTACTGAAGAAGGAGAGGTAGGGGATGAAAGTGTTGGTTTCGAAATGAAGAAGATCCATCGGAGAATGAAGAAAACGATGGAAGAAGAAAAAATCAGACGCCCCCGAAAGATGAAGGCGAGATCCATTTTTTAAGGGAGGTTCGCCACCTTCAAGCTTCTACCGAGGAAGCGTGCAGAGAGTGTCGGGGGCAATCGGCCCTTCAAGAATTCAACCCCATACTGCAGTGTTTTCATCGGTCTTCCAAAAAACATGCCCCATACTTTGTGTTATGGGCTTTATTAGAGGCAATAGGATAATAAAAATCGAGTCCAAGTTGGATGTGCTGCGTTTGGGCTGGGGAGAAAAGAAAACAAGACCGAAAAAATACCAAAGAAACTTGTCCCAGCCAAGTTTCGAACTTAGGTTTTCAAGCACTGTCCATCACACCTTGACCACTTGAGCTGTAGCAAATTTGATAAGTAAAAGTGAAGAAATAAAATAAGAACCATGTTGCAAGCTGAGTAAAATTAAGAAGACTTTTCGATCATGCCAGGAATCGAACCCAAAACAAATGGGTTGTATAGCAAGTACCTTTACCAGTTACGCTGGGTCGAATTTCAACATTTTCATGGGAGAAATAATACAAGAGCCTTAATTTCAACTGGATAACTGCTCTAAAAACGCTACGAGTTTAAAAGAAAGTATACAAGGAAAAAAGAGAAGACTAATCTAATGGCATGAATTATGGAATGTGAATAATAAGATAAGTAAATAAAACAAAATGAATGGGTTTAAAACCGGATTATTGTTTGAAAATTCATTTTTTGGAAAATCGTGTTTTTATGAAATGCTTTGAAAAAGTTTATAAAATGACGGTTTCGTTATGGCACGCACGCTAATATGTTTTGAAAAAGAAAGGCGACGACCCCCCTTATTATTTCGAAATTTGCTTTATGGGGTGAGAATTTTTGGTGTCTACAGTGTCCTTCATCGGTATGAATCGGGCAACCTTGGTGAGACGATCGACTACTACCCAGATCATGTTGAGTCCTCCCCTAGCAGGTGGGAGTCCAACAACAAAATCCATAGAGATGTCGTGGAATTTCCACTCCTGAATGGGCATGGATTGCACCATTCCTCCCGGTCTTCGGTGCTCGAACTTCACCTTCTGGCAATGAGACACCTCAGAACATACTCAGTCACGTATGATTTCATTCATGACCACCAGAAGTACCTCTTCATGTCTTTGTACATTTTAGAGGCTCCCGGATGGACATGCAATGTCGAACAATGTGACTCTCGCAGAATGCGATCCCTTAGCTCAGCATTGCTTCGGGGGACGCATTATCTGCCATTCAATTGGAAGAGACCATCTTCATGCAATTTGAAGTCGTACTTTCGGTTCTCGAAGGTACCATCGGTGATTTTCTGTCTGATCTCTGTGAAGTAAGGGTCGCTCAGCTGAGCGTCTCGCACCTCGTCAACCAAGCTAGAAGAAGCGAGTAGTGAATGGAGCGAGTGTGCTCGACGACTCAGGGCGTCGGCTACAACGTTTGCCTTCCCTTCTTTATACTAGGTTGATGTCGTAATCTGAGAGGAACACCATCCACCTCCTCTGTCTTAAGTTCAATTCCTTCTGTGTGAATACATACTGCAAACTTTTGTGGTCGGAGTAGATGGTGATGCTTACCCCATAGAGATAGTGTCGCCATATCTTCAAGGCGAAGACAATGGCTCCTAACTCTAGATCATGTGTCGGATAATTCTCCTCATGTTTTTTGAGCTGGCGGGAGGCATAGGCTACTACCTTGCCATGCTGCATGAGTACGCATCCCATGCCCTTGCCCGATGCATCACAATACACCTCAAATCCCTCTGTGCCCTCTAGAAGTGTGAGAATTGGCGCTGAGGTCAATGAGTCTTTTAGGCTCTGGAAGGATACCTCGCACTCGTTTGTCCATACAAACGGTGCATCTTTCTTCATCAATGACGTCATGGGCTTAGCGAATTTTGAGAAGTCCTTTACAAACCTTCGGTAATAACCGGCTAAACCAAGAAAGTTGCGGATGTCGGTAACAGTCTTAGGTCTAGGCCATGATCGTACTGCTTCGATTTTGGACGGATCTACTGAAATACCCGCGCTCGAGATGACATGACCGAGGAATGATACCTGATCTAGCCAAAACTCGCATTTGGAGAACTTCGCATACAGCTGGTTCTCGCGCAGTGTCTCAAGTACTCTTCTCAAGTGGTTTTCATGCTCTTCTATTGACTTCGAATATACAAGGATGTCGTCGATGAATACTACTACTGAAGTGTCCAGCTGATCACTGAATATCGATTCATTAGGTCCATGAATTTGGCTGGTGCGTTAGACAACCGAATGGCATCACCGTGAATTCGTAGTGGCCATATCTTGTTCGGAATGCTGTTTTCTCGATATCTTGCTCTTTGATAGCAATTTGGTGATATCCGGATCGGAGATCAATCTTAGAAAGACCGACGCTGAAGCTCCCTTCAACTGATCGAACAGGTCGTCGATGCGTGGCAATGGATATTTGTTCTTTACGGTGACCGCATTTAATTCGCGGTAGTCGATGCAGAGGCGGAGACTACCGTCATTCTTCTTAACAAAGAGGACCGGTGCTCCCCAGGGTGATACGCTCGGGCGTATAAACCCTTTGTCGAGTAGTTCACGTAGTTGCTCTTTCAACTCTGTCATTTCTGCTGGTGCCATGCGGTATGGTGCCCTAGCAATGGGACCAGTACCAGGTACAAGGTCGATTTCGAACTCTACTGCTCTGTGGTGGCATACCAGGTAGCTCTTTCGGAAATACATCAGGAAATTCTGAGACTACCGCTACATCATCACTGAATTCTAGATCTCTCTCCAGGTCTTGCACATGGCATAAATACACTTCATGTCCTTTTCTGAGCTCCCGGTACATTGCCATAGCGGAGATGACTGTAGTTGAAGGCTCTCTCGGTCTCTGGCGGTATGAAACAGTGACCCCAGATGGACTCTTGAGCAGCAAGCGATGCTCGGCGCATAGGATTCTCCCCTTGTGCCGCTCCAACCAGTTCATTCCAATTATTAAGTCGAATCCCAACCCGTTGAATTCAATGAATGAGATGGGAAACGCTTCGCCTTTAATTTGAATTGTGGCGGTGTGGTAATACTTAGTACACTTTACTCGCTCCTTCGACGGGAGAGTAACCAAGAAATTTGGTAGCTCATCTGCGTCTAGCCCCAACCTTTTAGCGAATGCTGGCGATACAAAGGTGTGAGAGGCACCGGAGTCGAATAATACTGAGGCTTCGATGCCGTTTACTGGGAATGTTCCCGTTAGAATGGTGCCGCTTTTGCCGGCTTGCTCTTTGGTGAGGATACTCAGGTTACCTTCGGTACCGAGTCCACAACCTATTGATTCATAAGATTATAAGTAACGATGGTGGAACACAAGTGGAATTTAGTAACCAACACTGCTTTTATTGAATAACCAACCATCATACATACTGTGTCTCTAATACACGTTACTACTGGATTACATGCTACTACAAGATTAATACTTTCTAAAGGTAAGGTTCAGGCGTCCTGGTTTCATGTGTGTGGCATTGATTATTGCCGGTGGTGCCGTATTCAACTTGATCTTCTGGATCCCGTGATACAGCAACCTTGATTTTCCACCCATGATTAGGACATCTCCTGATCTCAATACCAATTTCTCTGCGAGGTCCACACGCTTCTGCTCGCCATACAAAAATACTGCGTCATCACCAATGGACCAAGACACTATCGGCACTCCTAGTTCAAGAGATTCCGCCTCTCGTCCTTATCTTGGTGTAAGCCAAGTCGTCCTTCTTTCTCATAGAAGTTGACGATACATAGATCTGCTTCAAGTGCAGGGATTGGTTCATCTTCACATTGCTGTGCAATTTCTACAGCTTGCGTGACAAGCATTTGGAATTCAGGGGGTATTGCTGGAGGTGTGGCTTCGTCTCCTGTTCGTGTCGTTTGGTATGTCTTGGTATAAGGGTTCCAATCCTTTCCCAAGCACATCATTTTCAGCTTCATTGTAGCTCCACCGGGGAATTCGGGTGTATAAAATCCTCCTGGACCCATTCCTATCTCGTTGCATCGTCGATGATCGAAACTTGTGCTTGGTGTCAGGTATCCTTTTAATAAGATCATACCTGGGCCGATGACCTGACACTGATTGTTGTCGAAGTGGTGAGTGACGATGTCGGTCTCTTCATGAGGTGAGTTCGAAGGTATTGGGTAACAAATAAGGAATTTCCCTAAGGTGGTAAATTATATCTAGTGTGAGTTCTAGGCTTACTAATTCATGTCATGCTCAATACGTACTTCCATGTTACTTACTCATGCTCAATTTCATACTTCAAGTACTTACGCATTCATGCTCCCATTCATACAATTACTTTGACACTTAGACATGCTCTTCAAGGATTAAAGGTTACGGTAGTTACTTGGGCCGGACTTAGTCCCGGTCCCGTCACGGTCAATGATGTGTAAGGCCGGCTGCCTCTGCAGTGCGCCCTTCTACGGACCTCGGGATCCCTGTCCCTGCGAGGTGTGCTGGGCATGAGCATCGCCAGATGCAACCTCCTTGCCCTCACGCTGCTTGTAGCCCTGGTAGCTGCCCTTGGGCTTAGAGTTCTCTGGGCATGCATTAGCACGGTGCCCCGGTTTCTGGAAAGTGTAGCAGCGGATCTCCCTTCCTTGGTAATCTGTGCCGGGATGATCCTTGTTGCTGTTTCGGCACACATAGCTGCGGCCATCCGTTTGGTTCTTGCCTTGGCCAAATCCGGAACCTATAGCTTCCAAGTTAGCAAGGTTCGGTATACTTACAATGCTCTACATACATACTAATTCACAAGTGTACTAATTCGGTTTCGGGTTCTTACCCCTGTAGGGCTGAGACCTCAGTGGCTTCGCTGCCACTGGTGCGGTGTAGGCAAGCTGCAATGGCTCAGCTGCTTGCCCTTCTCAGTATGGGCTCCGCCGTCTCCGGAGGTGTTCTTCTGGTGGGAATGCTTCCCCTTCTTCTTCTTCCATGGTCTGGCTTGGTTTTGGTCGTCGGAGGTGTTACCCTTGCCGCTCACCTTGCGCTTCAGCGCTTGCTCCTCATCTCTTAGCTGGCAGGTGATCTCAACTCGAGATGCAGCGTGGTAACACTCCTGAAGTACTTAGGCATTAGGTTACACTTACATACGGGAATACTAATTCACATTACTCACTACATTACTCATTTTTACTACTCAAAAACTGTTACAATACAATACACAAACTAACTCAAGGTGAGAGTATTTACCTTGTCTTGCTAGTTTTTCCTTTCTTTCCTTCCCTTCTCTTCCTTTCTCTTTATTTCTTCTTGTTCTCGGTTTTTTTATTCAAGAAATGGGCAATGCTACAACAACCCATACCAATACACACAACACTTAGCATCCATTTAAAACTAACCCTAGAATCTAGATGTTTTAGGGTTTAGAAATGGGTATTACCTTCCAACCAATGAATGAAGTCCTTGACTAGCAAAAGAGCAAGATTCCTAGCCCACAAGAGAAGCCAAAATCGGCTGGAGCAAGAAGAACCAAGAGTTCAAAAACTGAAAATCCTTATAATGCCAATGAGAGCTAGGAATGAAGGATTTTCGAAATTCTTTTTACCTCAAGATGATAAGGAGGTGAAGGTGCTTCTAATGGTGGACTTGAATCTTCAAATGGCGGATACCCATGAAAACGAAAATGAAGCTTTTGGATTTTTGAAAGGAGGGGAGTGTTCTCCTTTGTAAGGGGATTCCAATGGTATGGGTTTTATAATTTTTGGACAAGGTTTGAGCCTTCAAAAATGAGAGAGAATGTGAGTTTTGTGGGGGTTTCTTCAAAACTCCATAGCCATCGCAGGAGGAGGAGAAAAATCAGAAGAAGAGGAAGGTGGGTATGGTGAGAGAGTGAGGGATGGAAGAGAGAGAGAGAGAGCCCCTTCTTCTTTTTCTTCTTTTCTACTTATTTCTTTTGTCTTTTAGCTAATAAGAAAACATTAAGAGAGTGAGGGAGGGGAGCTGGCCGGCCCACTCACACACACCCCAGATTTTTACATTTTTATTTGTAAAGTGGACACACTAAGTTTGTTTATTTGCATTCTCACCCCACAACTTCTCGGTTTTGACAGTTTTACTAACCGGAACCCGTTTTCCGGAATTTTCTCGTTTAATTAATTTTATTGGTTCTAAAGCTCCACTAATATTTATTAGTGACTATTTAGTTGACCAAAATTGTTACGAGTCTATTTGACCTGCTTAAAGTCGCGTTTCCCGGTTTCCTCGAAAAGCGCGCTTTAAGGTTCGTTTATGCTTTTAACCCATTTTAAGAGTCCGTTTTCTTCGGGATTTGTTCCCTTATATTTATTTAAGTGTAATTAAGCCTTTGAAAATTATAATTAGCTTAATTAATCACTGTTTTTAATTACGGGGTATTTCAATCTACCCCCCTTAAGGAACTTTGCCCTCAAAGTTGCTCAAGGTTTACGGTTTACTGTTTCTACTCATTTGGCAACCAATTGCCATAATGCATACTAACCACCTTACAAGGTGTTCACAATTCTTACACTACCCGCAAACTCAATTCAGATACTATGCACCAACTCAATTCAAATATCATACACTATCAATTCATACACAATACTCAATTCAAATACCATACACAATACTCAATTCATACACAATACTCAATTCAAATACCATACACAATACACCATCCAATTCCCACATTCCACAATACACTTCACAATGTCATTCATGTCATATACCGTACAACACAATTGCATTACCCATTACACACAAATCATACACATACCATACTCATTGTACTACATACTGAATACTACTAGCACTACTTGTGCCAAAGAAATACAATTGACACTACATGTGCCAACAAAATACAATTACAATACATACATACTACGCAATGCTAACCCGAAGCAATGCAAAAGCAAAAGGCTCACCCTCCTTAAAGGGGTACGCCCCGTACCCTCCGTACTATACGGATACTAGACATCTAGTCTACAAATAGATTCGGGTACTTCGGCTTCATGGCGTCTTCTAATTCCCAAGTCGCTTCCTCGACATCGTGGTTAGACCACAAGACCTTCACCATTCGTACAGATTTATGGCGAGTGTCTCTTGTCTTTGTATCAAGGATTCGCAATGGAGTCTCGACATATCTCATCGTCGGCTCTAGGGATAGATGTTCGGGTTCTAATGCATGAGAGGGATCGGCTATGTATTTCTTGAGTTGTGATACATGAAAGACATCATGAACACACCCCAATTCTTCAGGCAATGCTAGCCTATAAGCTACGGCTCCAATCCTCTCGGTAATGGTATACGGCCCTACAAATTTTGGGCTCAGCTTGCCCTTTGGCCAAATCGAAAGACGCCCTTCATCGGTGAGACACGCAAGAACACTTGGTCGCCCACGGCGAACTCAAGGTCGTGTCATCGCACATCCGCATAGGATTTCTGTCTATCTTGGGCTGCTTTCATATTTGCTCGGATTTGTTGTACTTCAGCTTGTACTTGTTCCAGATACTCCGGTCCTATGATGACTGCTTCACTAGACTCATCCCAACACAACGGGGTACGGCAAGGTCTACCATACAAAGCTTGGAACGGCGACATCTTAATCGAAGCATGATAGCTATTGTTATACGAAAACTCGATAAGATGAAGCTTATCAATCCAGCTCCCCTGGAAGTCTAAGGCACATGCCCTAAGCATATCCTCTAGTGTTTGGATGGTCCTTTCTGTCTGACCGTCGGTCTGTGGATGGAAGGCGGTGCTATTTCAACTCAGTACCAAGCGCTTCCCGTGTTGCTCTCCAGTATCTCGAAAGAAATCTGGTGTCGCGGTCAGATACAATGGTTTTTGGGACTCCGTGGTGTCAGATGATCTCCTTGTCGAATAGCTCCGCGAGCTTCGCCACCTTCCAGGTGTCCTTCATCGGTATGAATCGGGCAACCTTGGTGAGACGATCGACTACTACCCAGATCATGTTGAGTCCTCCCCTAGCAGGTGGGAGTCCAACAACAAAATCCATAGAGATGTCGTGGAATTTCCACTCCTGAATGGGCATGGATTGCACCATTCCTCCCGGTCTTCGGTGCTCGAACTTCACCTTCTGGCAAGTGAGACACCTCAGAACATACTCAGTCACGTGATTTCATTCATGACCACCAGAAGTACCTCTTCATGTCTTTGTACATTTTAGAGGCTCCCGGATGGACATGCAATGTCGAACAATGTGACTCTCGCAGAATGCGATCCCTTAGCTCAGCATTGCTTCGGGGGACGCATAATCTGCCATTCAATTGGATTAGACCATCTTCATGCAATTTGAAGTCGTACTTTCGGTTCTCGAAGGTACCATCGGTGATTTTCTGTCTGATCTCTGTGAAGTAAGGGTCGCTCAGCTGAGCGTCTCGCACCTCGTCAACCAAGCTAGAAGAAGCGAGTAGTGAATGGAGCGAGTGTGCTCGACGACTCAGGGCGTCGGCTACAACGTTTGCCTTCCCTTCTTTATACTGGAGGTTGATGTCGTAATCTGAGAGGAACACCATCCACCTCCTCTGTCTTAAGTTCAATTCCTTCTGTGTGAATACATACTGCAAACTTTTGTGGTCGGAGTAGATGGTGATGCTTACCCCATAGAGATAGTGTCGCCATATCTTCAAGGCGAAGACAATGGCTCCTAACTCTAGATCATGTGTCGGATAATTCTCCTCATGTTTTTTGAGCTGGCGGGAGGCATAGGCTACTACCTTGCCATGCTGCATGAGTACGCATCCCATGCCCTTGCCCGATGCATCACAATACACCTCAAATCCCTCTGTGCCCTCTAGAAGTGTGAGAATTGGCGCTGAGGTCAATGAGTCTTTTAGGCTCTGGAAGGATACCTCGCACTCGTTTGTCCATACAAACGGTGCATCTTTCTTCATCAATGACGTCATGGGCTTAGCGAATTTTGAGAAGTCCTTTACAAACCTCGGTAATAACCGGCTAAACCAAGAAAGTTGCGGATGTCGGTAACAGTCTTAGGTCTAGGCCATGATCGTACTGCTTCGATTTTGGACGGATCTACTGAAATACCCGCGCTCGAGATGACATGACCGAGGAATGATACCTGATCTAGCCAAAACTCGCATTTGGAGAACTTCGCATACAGCTGGTTCTCGCGCAGTGTCTCAAGTACTCTTCTCAAGTGGTTTTCATGCTCTTCTATTGACTTCGAATATACAAGGATGTCGTCGATGAATACTACTACTGAAGTGTCCAGCTGATCACTGAATAATCGATTCATTAGGTCCATGAATTTGGCTGGTGCGTTAGACAAACCGAATGGCATCACCGTGAATTCGTAGTGGCCATATCTTGTTCGGAATGCTGTTTTCTCGATATCTTGCTCTTTGATAGCAATTTGGTGATATCCGGATCGGAGATCAATCTTAGAAAAGACCGAAGCTCCCTTCAACTGATCGAACAGGTCGTCGATGCGTGGCAATGGATATTTGTTCTTTACGGTGACCGCATTTAATTCGCGGTAGTCGATGCAGAGGCGGAGACTACCGTCATTCTTCTTAACAAAGAGGACCGGTGCTCCCCAGGGTGATACGCTCGGGCGTATAAACCCTTTGTCGAGTAGTTCACGTAGTTGCTCTTTCAACTCTGTCATTTCTGCTGGTGCCATGCGGTATGGTGCCCTAGCAATGGGACCAGTACCAGGTACAAGGTCGATTTCGAACTCTACTGCTCTGTGGTGGCATACCAGGTAGCTCTTTCGGAAATACATCAGGAAATTCTGAGACTACCGCTACATCATCACTGAATTCTAGATCTCTCTCCAGGTCTTGCACATGGCATAAATACACTTCATGTCCTTTTCTGAGCTCCCGGTACATTGCCATAGCGGAGATGACTGTAGTTGAAGGCTCTCTCGGTCTCTGGCGGTATGAAACAGTGACCCCAGATGGACTCTTGAGCAGCAAGCGATGCTCGGCGCATAGGATTCTCCCCTTGTGCCGCTCCAACCAGTTCATTCCAATTATTAAGTCGAATCCCAACCCGTTGAATTCAATGAATGAGATGGGAAACGCTTCGCCTTTAATTTTGTATGTGGCGGTGTGGTAATACTTAGTACACTTTACTCGCTCCTTCGACGGGAGAGTAACCAAGAAATTTGGTAGCTCATTTGCGTCTAGCCCCAACCTTGTAGCGAATGCTGGCGATACAAAGGTGTGAGAGGCGCCGGAGTCGAATAATACTGAGGCTTCGATGCCGTTTACTGGGAATGTTCCCGTTAGAATGGTGCCGCTTTTGCCGGCTTGCTCTTTGGTGAGGATACTCAGGTTACCTTCGGTACCGAGTCCACAACCTATTGATTCATAAGATTATAAGTAACGATGGTGGAACACAAGTGGAATTTAGTAACCAACACTGCTTTTATTGAATAACCAACCATCATACATACTGTGTCTCTAATACACGTTACTACTGGATTACATGCTACTACAAGATTAATACTTTCTAAAGGTAAGGTTCAGGCGTCCTGGTTTCATGTGTGTGGCATTGATTATTGCCGGTGGTGCCGTATTCAACTTGATCTTCTGGATCCCGTGATACAGCAACCTTGATTTTCCACCCATGATTAGGACATCTCCTGATCTCAATACCAATTTCTCTGCGAGGTCCACACGCTTCTGCTCGCCATACAAAAATACTGCGTCATCACCAATGGACCAAGACACTATCGGCACTCCTAGTTCAAGAGATTCCGCCGTCTCGTCCTTATCTTGGTGTAAGCCAAGTCGTCCTTCTTTCTCATAGAAGTTGACGATACATAGATCTGCTTCAAGTGCAGGGATTGGTTCATCTTCACATTGCTGTGCAATTTCTACAGCTTGCGTGACAAGCATTTGGAATTCAGGGGGTATTGCTGGAGGTGTGGCTTCGTCTCCTGTTCGTGTCGTTTGGTATGTCTTGGTATAAGGGTTCCAATCCTTTCCCAAGCACATCATTTTCAGCTTCATTGTAGCTCCACCGGGGAATTCGGGTGTATAAAATCCTCCTGGACCCATTCCTAACTCGTTGCATCGTCGGATGATCGAAACTTGTGCTTCGGGTGTCAGGTATCCTTTTAATAAGATCATACCTGGGCCGATGACCTGACACTGATTGTTGTCGAAGTGGTGAGTGACGATGTCGGTCTCTTCATGAGGTGAGTTCGAAGGTATTGGGTAACAAATAAGGAATTTCCCTAAGGTGGTAAATTATATCTAGTGTGAGTTCTAGGCTTACTAATTCATGTCATGCTCAATACGTACTTCCATGTTACTTACTCATGCTCAATTTCATACTTCAAGTACTTACGCATTCATGCTCCCATTCATACAATTACTTTGACACTTAGACATGCTCTTCAAGGATTAAAGGTTACGGTAGTTACTTGGGCCGGACTTAGTCCCGGTCCCGTCACGGTCAATGATGTGTAAGGCCGGCTGCCTCTGCAGTGCGCCCTTCTACGGACCTCGGGATCCCTGTCCCTGCGAGGTGTGCTGGGCATGAGCATCGCCAGATGCAACCTCCTTGCCCTCACGCTGCTTGTAGCCCTGGTAGTTGCCCTTGGGCTTAGAGTTCTCTGGGCATGCATTAGCACGGTGCCCCGGTTTCTGGAAAGTGTAGCAGCGGATCTCCCTTCCTTGGTAATCTGTGCCGGGATGATCCTTGTTGCAGTTTCGGCACACATAGCTGCGGCCATCCGTTTGGTTCTTGCCTTGGCCAAATCCGGAACCTATAGCTTCCAAGTTAGCAAGGTTCGGTATACTTACAATGCTCTACATACATACTAATTCACAAGTGTACTAATTCGGTTTCGGGTTCTTACCCCTGTAGGGCTGAGACCTCAGTGGCTTCGCTGCCACTGGTGCGGTGTAGGCAAGCTGCAATGGCTCAGCTGCCTTGCCCTTCTCAGTATGGGCTCCGCCGTCTCCGGAGGTGTTCTTCTGGTGGGAATGCTTCCCCTTCTTCTCTTCCATGGTCTGGCTTGGTTTTGGTCGTCGGAGGTGTTACCCTTGCCGCTCACCTTGCGCTTCAGCGCTTGCTCCTCATCTCTTAGCTGGCAGGTGATCTCAACTCGAGATGCAGCGTGGTAACACTCCTGAAGTACTTAGGCATTAGGTTACACTTACATACGGGAATACTAATTCACATTACTCACTACATTACTCATTTTTACTACTCAAAAACTGTTACAATACAATACACAAACTAACTCAAGGTGAGAGTATTTACCTTGTCTTGCTAGTTTTTCCTTTCTTTCCTTCCCTTCTCTTCCTTTCCTCTTTATTTCTTCTTGTTCTCGGTTTTTTTATTCAAGAAATGGGCAATGCTACAACAACCCATACCAATACACACAACACTTAGCATCCATTTAAAACTAACCCTAGAATCTAGATGTTTTAGGGTTTAGAAATGGGTATTACCTTCCAACCAATGAATGAAGTCCTTGACTAGCAAAAGAGCAAGATTCCTAGCCCACAAGAGAAGCCAAAATCGGCTGGAGCAAGAAGAACCAAGAGTTCAAAAACTGAAAATCCTTATAATGCCAATGAGAGCTAGGAATGAAGGATTTTCGAAATTCTTTTTACCTCAAGATGATAAGGAGGTGAAGGTGCTTCTAATGGTGGACTTGAATCTTCAAATGGAGGATACCCATGAAAACGAAAATGAAGCTTTTGGATTTTTGAAAGAGGGGAGTGTTCTCCTTTGTAAGGGGATTCCAATGGTATGGGTTTTATAATTTTTGGACAAGGTTTGAGCCTTCAAAAATGAGAGAGAATGTGAGTTTTGTGGGGGTTTCTTCAAAACTCCATAGCCATCGCAGGAGGAGGAGAAAAATCAGAAGAAGAGGAAGGTGGGTATGGTGAGAGAGTGAGGGATGGAAGAGAGAGAGAGAGCCCCTTCTTCTTTTTCTTCTTTTCTACTTATTTCTTTTGTCTTTTAGCTAATAAGAAAACATTAAGAGAGTGAGGGAGGGGAGCTGGCCGGCCCACTCACACACACACCCAGATTTTTACATTTTTATTTGTAAAGTGGACACACTAAGTTTGTTTATTTGCATTCTCACCCCACAACTTCTCGGTTTTGACAGTTTTACTAACCGGAACCCGTTTTCCGGAATTTTCTCGTTTAATTAATTTTATTGGTTCTAAAGCTCCACTAATATTTATTAGTGACTATTTAGTTGACCAAAATTGTTACGAGTCTATTTGACCTGCTTAAAGTCGCGTTTCCCGGTTTCCTCGAAAAGCGCGCTTTAAGGTTCGTTTATGCTTTTAACCCATTTTAAGAGTCCGTTTTCTTCGGGATTTGTTCCCTTATATTTAAGTGTAATTAAGCCTTTGAAAATTATAATTAGCTTAATTAATCACTGTTTTTAATTACGGGGTATTTCAATCTACCCCCCTTAAGGAACTTTGCCCTCAAAGTTGCTCAAGGTTTACGGTTTACTGTTTCTACTCATTTGGCAACCCAATTGCCATAATGCATACTACTACCACCTTACAAGGTGTTCACAATTCTTACACTACCCGCAAACTCAATTCAGATACTATGCACCAACTCAATTCAAATATCATACAATACTCAATTCATACACAATACTCAATTCATACACAATACTCAATTCAAATACCATACACAATACACCATCCAATTCCCACATTCCACAATACACTTCACAATGTCATTCATGTCATATACCGTACAACACAATTGCATTACCCATTACACACAAATCATACACATACCATACTCATTGTACTACATACTGAATACTACTAGCACTACTTGTGCCAAAGAAATACAATTGACACTACATGTGCCAACAAAATACAATTACAATACATACATACTACGCAATGCTAACCCGAAGCAATGCAAAAGCAAAAAGGCTCTACCCCCTTAAAAGGGGTACGCCCCGTACCCTCGTACTATACGGATACTAGACATCTAGTCTACAAATAGATTCGGGTACTTCGGCTTCATGGCATCTTCTAATTCCCAAGTCGCTTCCTCGACATCGTGTTTAGACCACAAGACCTTCACCATTCGTACAGATTTATGGCGAGTGTCTCTTGTCTTTGTATCAAGGATTCGCAATGGAGTCTCGACATATCTCATCATCGGCTCTAGGGATAGATGTTCGGGTTCTAATACATGAGAGGGATCGGCTATGTATTTCTTGAGTTGTGATACATGAAAGACATCATGAACACGCCCAATTCTTCAGGCAATGCTAGCCTATAAGCTACGGCTCCAATCCTCTCGGTAATGGTATACGACCCTACAAATTTTGGGCTCAGCTTGCCCTTCTGGCCAAATCAAAAGACGCCCTTCATAGGTGAGACACGCAAGAACACTTGGTCGCCCACGGTGAACTCAAGGTCGCGTCATCGCACATCCGCATAGGATTTCTGTCTATCTTGGGCTGCTTTCATATTTGCTCGGATTTGTTGTACTTCAGCTTGTACTTGTTCCAGATACTCCGGTCTATGATGACCGCTTCACTAGACTCATCCCAACACAACGGGGTACGGCAAGGTCTACCATACAAAGCTTGGAACGGCGACATCTTAATCGAAGCATGATAGCTATTGTTATACGAAAACTCGATAAGATGAAGCTTATCAATCCAGCTCCCCTGGAAGTCTAAGGCACATGCCCTAAGCATATCCTCTAGTGTTTGGATGGTCCTTTCTGTCTGACCGTCGGTCTGGGATGGAAGGCGGTGCTAAGTTTCAACTCAGTACCAAGCGCTTCCCGTGATGCTCTCCAGTATCTCGAAAGAAATCTGGTGTCGCGGTCAGATACAATGGTTTTCAGGACTCCGTGGTGTCGGATGATCTCCTTGTCGAATAGCTCCGCGAGCTTCGCCACCTTCCAGGTGTCCTTCATCGGTATGAATCGGGCAACCTTGGTGAGACGATCGACTACTACCCAGATCATGTTGAGTCCTCCCCTAGCAGGTGGGAGTCCAACAACAAAATCCATAGAGATGTCGTGGAATTTCCACTCCTGAATGGGCATGGATTGCACCATTCCTCCCGGTCTTCGGTGCTCGAACTTCACCTTCTGGCAAGTGAGACACCTCAGAACATACTCAGTCACGTCTGATTTCATTCCTGACCACCAGAAGTACCTCTTCATGTCTTTGTACATTTTAGAGGCTCCCGGATGGACATGCAATGTCGAACAATGTGACTCTCGCAGAATGCGATCCCTTAGCTCAGCATTGCTTCGGGGGACGCATAATCTGCCATTCAATCGGATTAGACCATCTTCATGCAATTTGAAGTCGTTCTTTCGGTTCTCGAAGGTACCATCAGTGATTTTCTGTCTGATCTCTGAAGTAAGGGTCGCTCAGTTGAGCGTCTCGCACCTCGTCAACCAAGCTAGAAGAAGCGAGTAGCGAATGGAGCGAGTGTGCTCGACGACTCAGGGCGTCGGCTACAACGTTTGGCTTCCCTTCTTTATACTGGAGGTTGATGTCGTAATCTGAGAGGAACTTCATCCACCTCCTCTGTCTTAAGTTCAATTCCTTCTGTGTGAATACATACTGCAAACTTTTGTGGTCGGAGTAGATGGTGATGCTTACCCCATAGAGATAGTGTCGCCATATCTTCAAGGCGAAGACAATGGCTCCTAACTCTAGATCATGTGTCGGGTAATTCTCCTCATGTTTTTTCAGCTGGCGGGAGGCATAGGCTACTACCTTGCCATGCTGCATGAGTACGCATCCCATGCCCTTGCCCGATGCATCACAATACACCTCAAATCCCTCTATGCCCTCTGGAAGTGTGAGAATTGGCGCTGAGGTCAATGAGTCTTTTAGGCTCTGGAAGGATACCTCACACTCGTTTGTCCATACAAACGGTGCATCTTTCTTCATCAATGACGTCATGGGCTTAGCGACTTTTGAGAAGTCCTTTACAAACCTCCGGTAATAACCGGCTAAACCAAGAAAGTAGCGGATCGTGGTAACAGTCTTAGGTCTAGGCCATGATCGTACTGCTTCAATTTTGGACGGATCTACTGAAATACCCATGCTCGAGATGACATGACCGAGGAATGATACCTGATCTAGCCAAACCTCGCATTTGGAGAACTTCGCATACAGCTGGTTCTCGCGCAGTGTCTCAAGTACTCTTCTCAAGTGGTTTTCATGCTCTTCTGCTGACTTCAAATATACAAGGATGTCGTCGATGAATACTACTACTGAAGTGTCTAGCTAATCACTGAATAATCGATTCATTAGGTCCATGAAATTGGCTGGTGCGTTAGACAAACCGAATGGCATCACCGTGAATTCGTAGTGGCCATATCTTGTTCGGAATGCTGTTTTCTCGATATCTTGCTCTTTGATAGCAATTTGGTGATATCCGGATCGGAGATCAATCTTAGAAAAGACCGAAGCTCCCTTCAACTGATCGAACATGTCGTCGATGCGTGGCAATGGATATTTGTTCTTTACGGTGACCGCATTTAATTCGCGGTAGTCGATGCAGAGGCGGAGACTACCGTTCTTCTTAACAAAGAGGACCGGTGCTCCCCAGGGTGATACGCTCGGGCGTATAAACCCTTTGTCGAGTAGTTCACGTAGTTGCTCTTTCAACTCTGTCATTTCTGCTGGTGCCATGCGGTATGGTGCCCTAGCAATGGGACCAGTACCAGGTACAAGGTCGATTTCGAACTCTACTGCTCTCTGTGGTGGCATACCAGGTAGCTCTTCGGAAATACATCAGGAAATTCTGAGACTACCGCTACATCATCACTGAATTCTAGATCTCTCTCCAGGTCTTGCACATGGCATAAATACACTTCATGTCCTTTTCTGAGCTCCCGGTACATTGCCATAGCGGAGATGACTGTAGTTGAAGGCTCTCTCGGTCTCTGGCGGTATGAAACAGTGACCCCAGATGGACTCTTGAGCAGCAAGCGATGCTCGGCGCATAGGATTCTCCCCTTGTGCCGCTCCAACCAGTTCATTCCAATTATTAAGTCGAATCCCAACCCGTTGAATTCAATGAATGAGATGGGAAACGCTTCGCCTTTAATTTGAATTGTGGCGGTGTGGTAATACTTAGTACACTTTACTCGCTCCTTCGACGGGAGAGTAACCAAGAAATTTGGTAGCTCATCTGCGTCTAGCCCCAACCTTGTTAGCGAATGCTGGCGATACAAAGGTGTGAGGGCGCCGGAGTCGAATAATACTGAGGCTTCGATGCCGTTTACTGGGAATGTTCCGTTAGAATGGTGCCGCTTTTGCCGGCTTGCTCTTCGGTGAGGATACTCAGGTTACCTTCGGTACCAAGTCCACAACCTATTGATTCATAAGATTATAAGTAACGATGGTGGAACGCAAGTGGAATTTAGTAACCAACACTGCTTTTATTGAAAACCAACCATCATACATACTGTGTCTCTAATACACGTTACTACTGGATTACATGCTACTACAAGATTAATACTTTCTAAAGGTAAGGTTCAGGCGTCCTGGTTTCATGTGTGTGGCATTGATTATTGCCGGTGGTGCCGTATTCAACTTGATCTTCTGGATCCCGTGATACAGCAACCTTGATTTTCCACCCATGATTAGGACATCTCCTGATCTCAATACCAATTTCTCTGCGAGGTCCACACGCTTCTGCTCGCCATACAAAAATACTGCGTCATCACCAATGGACCAAGACACTACCGGCACTCCTAGTTCAAGAGATTCCACCGTCTCGTCCTTATCTTGGTGTAAGCCAAGTCGTCCTTCTTTCTCATAGAAGTTGACGATACATAGATCTGCTTCAAGTGCAGGGATTGGTTCATCTTCACATTGCTGTGCAATTTCTACAGCTTGCGTGACAAGCATTTGGAATTCAGGGGGTATTGCTGGAGGTGTGGCTTCGTCTCCTGTTCGCGTCGTTTGGTATGTCTTGGTATAAGGGTTCCAATCCTTTCCCAAGCACATCATTTTCAGCTTCATTGTAGCTCCACCGGGGAATTCGGGTGTATAAAATCCTCTTGAACCCATTCCTAACTCGTTGCATCGTCGGATGATCGAAACTTGTGCTTCGGGTGTCAGGTATCCTTTTAATAAGATCATACCTGGGCCGATGACCTGACACTGATTGTTGTCGAAGTGGTGAGTGACGATGTCGATCTCTTCATGAGGTGAGTTCGAAGGTATTGGGTAACAAATAAGGAATTTCCCTAAGGTGGTAAATTATATCTAGTGTGAGTTCTTGGCTTACTAATTCATGTCATGCTCAATACGTACTTCCATGTTACTTACTCATGCTCAATTTCATACTTCAAGTACTTACGCATTCATGCTCCCATTCATACAATTACTTTGACACTTAGACATGCTCTTCAAGGATTAAAGGTTACGGTAGTTACTTGGGCCGGACTTAGTCCCGGTCCCGTCACGGTCAATGATGTGTAAGGCCGGCTGCCTCTGCAGTGCGCCCTTCTACGGACCTCGGGATCCCTGTCCCTGCGAGGTGGGTGGCGGCGCAATGGCACAGCCTTCCCTCACGCTCACGCTGCTTGTAGCCCTGGTAGTTGCCCTTGGGCTTAGAGTTCTCTGGGCATGCATTAGCACGGTGCCCCGGTTTCTGGAAAGTGTAGCAGCGGATCTCCCTTCCTTGGTAATCTGTGCCGGGATGATCCTTGTTGCAGTTTCGGCACACATAGCTGCGGCCATCCGTTTGGTTCTTGCCTTGGCCAAATCCGGAACCTATAGCTTCCAAGTTAGCAAGGTTCGGTATACTTACAATGCTCTACATACATACTAATTCACAAGTGTACTAATTCGGTTTCGGGTTCTTACCCCTGTAGGGCTGAGACCTCAGTGGCTTCGCTGCCACTGGTGCGGTGTAGGCAAGCTGCAATGGCTCAGCTGCCTTGCCCTTCTCAGTATGGGCTCCGCCGTCCGGAGGTGCTCTTCTGGGGGAATGCTTCCCCTTCTTCTTCTTCCAAGGTCTGGCTTGGTTTTGGTCGTCAGAGGTGTTACCCTTGCCGCTCACCTTGCGCTTCAGCGCTTGCTCCTCATCTTAGCTGGCAGGTGATCTCAACTCGAGATGCAGCGTGGTAACACTCCTGAATTACTTAGGCATTAGGTTACACTTACATACGGGAATACTAATTCACATTACTCTCTACATTACTCATTTTTACTACTAAAAACTGTTACAATACAATACACAAACTAACTCAAGGTGAGAGTATTTACCTTGTCTTGCTAGTTTTTCCTTTCTTCCTTCCCTTCTCTTCCTTTCCTCTTTATTTCTTCTTGTTCTCGGTTTTTTTATTCAAGAAATGGGCAATGCTACAGCAACCCATACCAATACAAACAACACTTAGCATTCATTTAAAACTAACCCTAGAATCTAGATGTTTTAGGGTTTAGAAATGGGTATTACCTTCCAACCAATGAATGAAGTCCTTGACTAGCAAAAGAGCAAGATTCCTAGCCACAAGAGAAGCCAAAATCGGCTGGAGCAAGAAGAACCAAGAGTTCAAAAACTGAAAATCCTTATAATGCCAATGAGAGCTAGGAATGAAGGATTTTCGAAATTCTTTTTACCTCAAGATGATAAGGAGGTGAAGGTGCTTCTAATGGTGGACTTGAATCTTCAAATGGAGGATACCCATGAAAACGAAAATGAAGCTTTTGGATTTTTGGAAGGAGGAGAGTGTTCTCCTTTGTAAGGGGATTCCAATGGTATGGTTTTATAATTTTTGGACAAGGTTTGAGCCTTCAAAAATGAGAGAGAATGTGAGTTTTGTGGGGGTTTCTTCAAAACTCCATAGCCATCGCAGGAGGAGGAGAAAATCAGAAGAAGATGAAGGTGGAAGGTAGAGAGTGAGGGATGGAAGAGAAGAGAGCACCTTCTTCTTTTTCTACTTTTCTACTTATTTCTTTGTCTTTTAGCTAATAAGAAAACATTAAGAGAAGTGAGGGAGGGGAGCTGGACGGCCACTCACACACACCCACAGATTTTACATTTTATTTGTAAGTGGACACACTAAGTTGTTTATTTGCATTCTCACCCCACAACTTCTCGGTTTGACAGTTTTCTAACCGGAAAACCCGTTTTCCGAAATTTTCTCGTTTAATTAATTTTATTGGTTCTAAAGCTCCACTAATATTTATTAGTGACTATTTAGTTGACCAAAATTGTTACGAGTCTATTTGACCCTTAAAGTCGTTTTCCGGTTTCCTCGAAAAGCGCGCTTTAAGGTTCGTTTATGCTTTAACCCATTTAAGAGTCCGTTTCTTCAGGATTTGTTCCCTTATATTTATTTAAGTGTAATTAAGCCTTTGAAAATTATATTAGCTTAATTATTCAATGTTTTTAATTACGGGGTATTTCATTGCGCAGTGAGATGCGAGTGACGTTGTATATAATTTATGAAAAAAGGAGTAAGAAACTCCTGGGGAGAGAATCCCTATTAGTATATGTCTATTGAGATTAGACATGAGTATGATGAGTATGAATCGGTATGAAACGATGTACCTAGTGGGAAGTGAGTTCCCTGGGTGGTTTTTAATTGAGAATTATTGATGGGTGATTCCATCCTTTGGAGTTGTATGATGTTTTTACAATGAAACAATTTGACTTAAATGAGGCCCTAAGTATGGGATGCCTAAGTAAAGTATGAAATAATGATAATGTGTCACCCCAACATACAACAACATACTTAACATTAAACTGCAGCGGAAAACACATCATCACATAACTTAACTCATCGGTGTTACACGCCGTTAACCACCCACGTGGCTAACAAGGCTAACATTTACACAACTGTATCGGTCTGATGGACTAGATCCCCGAGCAACTATACAATACCGTCTCCTTTATTACTACCAACATTCATTATACAAATACCTTCCAACTGTACCGAGTATTTACAACTAATGCCGAGAACAATTTCGGTCTTACTACACCTACAGGTTACAAGTATTACATCAATTACCCGTACGCAACAACTACCCCGTCCTACTCTCGAACGGCTCCAGCTCCTTGTACCTGAAATAGAAAAGAAAGAAAGGGTGGCCCCCCAGGGGCTCAGCACCTTTGCTGGTATGGTAATCCCGCAGCCCACATGCTACCGGGCCACGCACAACTATTTGTCGTCTTAGCATGCAGTTGATTACATTTAAATCAAGCATGTGAAACATAAACTCACGACACAATATTTCACCCCAATGGGCTTAACAAAAATAACTCATCCATACTTAACCAATCACTCTTTGAGTTCTTCCACCCTATAGTATTTCTCCTCTAACGGAGCTATTTCCTCAATAGACGACACTTACCCACTATCGGGTTTCCACAAACGTCTCTTTTACATACTAGGAATCATATCCATGATCCTCATATTTCACTTCTAAGCGACATATAACATCACATCACAATAACTTTGCAACATACAAATAACACATACATAACGGGTACGGATCTCTTAGGAACCGGCCCAAACATAGTTAATACACTGGTGAGCCTAGGGAATGATATCACCCCCATGTTAAGCTCGTTATAACAAAACTCATTACCGCCCTAATAGTCGGACGAGTAACTTACCTAAAGATGGATCGGATTTAGTGACCCGAACTCACCACACAAACACATGTTCCCCCTAAACCGATCATAAGTCAGAATAGCTAAGCTTTGGGATAAGCTAATGGGAGATCATAACCCGTGAGGGAAACAACCATAACAGAGAGAAGGGTAAAGCTAAAAAGGATACCCACTCCCAAACAACGCGCGACCGGCCAAACCGGATTCCTCACTACTGTTAGTACATACTTACTTTTAATTTTTCGTTAGAACTCCACTACGGAGTCTATCGTACCTACACACCATACAGTATTACTTGGGTTAAACATACAAGGGAGATCCCTACATTCACATACACATCACACATTAACTCACGCATAGCCGTGGTTAGAACGCCCCATGGTTCGGGTCGTTTAATCCGAATACCAAACTCTCCTGTGATCCTAGACTCAGTTAGCTAAGGTTTAACACTTTCGAGGTTAAATGGTATCGGAACTAAACACGCCACATATATGAATTACTGTAAACTCATTACATGTTTTATCTTACAACGTGGCAAACATACAGAAAAACACATTGGCATACAAGCCGGTGTAATCCGGTAGGACACAGGTTGCAAGAAAACCATACCTGTCACCAACGTCCACTCTAATGTGTCGTCTTAAGTTCCTTGAACAGTTCTCGAACAACTGGCAACATTACATTTACTTTTATCAACATCGGGGTAACATTGTTTAAAGTCTAACGCTCATAACTTACCCTCGTTAACTAGTTAAACAACTTGACACTTTTAACTTGTTTTACTTTCACATTTTATTACAACTTTCCACCCACTTGGTTGTCTTTATATCACATCTAACATGTCCTTAACATCCTTACAACATCATTACTTATCAATCCCCATCTTACACATCATTTTTATACCTTAAACAACATTTTTAGAGTGGTCCGGGACTTGGTCCTTACCTTAAGTCCCGGATCAACACTTACACAAACTCACGGTATGTTTTGATAGGGTGGTCCGGGACCTTGTACTCACCCTAAGTCCCGGACCAAGACAGTCTTGTACTCTCGGCTACATTTAACAGGGTGGTCCGGGACTTCATACAGGTCCTAAGTCCCGGACCATTCTAGGCAAAAACTCTCGGGTAATTTAAGGGGTTGGTCCGGGTCCTTGTACAAGACCCAAGTCCCGGACCAAGACTATGTAAAA